>CM067592.1:33936713-33947782 GCA_034336665.1 Luscinia megarhynchos | reverse complement strand
TGCCCAGCAGCTTAAGGAACTCCTACCTCTACTGTTTATCCCCACCCTGTACTCCCATCATTGTTGTAAGACAAACTATTGTCCCATTTACTGAAAGGCCCCCACCACCAAATACACTGGACTACTTTTCAGTTGATCAGGACCTCAAAGCACCTTGTCCTCCAAGCCGCTGATTAACGCACATTCTACGATCAGACAAACATGAAAAAAAAGCACAAGAGAAAAGACTCAAGCAATAAATGAAAAGGAACTAATGACAGAGGGAAGTAGATAACTAGTGGTGCCAATTTGATAGTTGATTCCTGCCATAATGTGAAACCTGCTTTGTGTCAAGGTAAACAGAAACAATGGGTGAGGAACAGAACCAAGTGCAGATAGCTTAAATGGTGCCATCTGGTAAGCAACCATGGCCTAAAAATTATTTCCTTGGTTTTCAAATTCAGAAAGACAGGAAAATGTTGACCTCACAAGCACAGAAAATAAAATTTTGGGGTAGGTGCCAGTTTGTGCATTTCCTCCAAGCGGTTCAAATTAATCACAAATTGTCTTCCCTATAGCCGCCCCACATGTAATACTGATAGCCAACACTGTTAATAATAGGTCAGGCATGACAACCCTTCCCAAAGCACAAAGCACTGCCTGCCTCTCTGTTGTGTGTCCTGAATATGCTATTCTTCCCCTCTCCAAACACTAAGAATAAATACATCAAAAAGGTTTCCACAAGCATGGCAGTTCCTACATAGAGGTTTTGGAGCAATTTCCACATGACATGGAATTCTGTGGATTTCAGACACAGTGCTCTGATAACAGTGTTAAAGCCCATACAGGCAAGGCACAGTAAATGTCAATTCACTGCACACTAACAGTAAAAAGATGCTACAAAACTAAGTTCCAAGGACAGGTGAAAACCTTTGAAATCTTCCTGAGCAAAAAGTCCTAGAGAGATTTTAAAAAAAACATGCATCATTGAAAAGGCTGGTAGTTATTTACACAGTATTTGTACAGTCCCTCTGTCTTCCACAATTCTATTCCACCCTAAACATTCCACTACTGATAAACCTACAGCAAGTTAAAACTTCACCCTCTTTACACCAAGATAGGTAAAAGAGTCCAATACAGTCCAATATTTACACTCGCATGAACAGTGCACATTCACCCTGTGTGGTGTTCTGACAGCCAGCAAATCCAGTCTGACTGTTGACCCTATTTACAGAAGTAATCACTAGTTTCCTCAACAGAATTCAAATCTTAATACTTCAGAGGAAACAATTCTTATTCTGCCTGAAGATGTTACTTTATAATAGTAAATACCTCAGTCAGCCTTTACTGAGCCACTGATATATACCTTTTTTTCCACCCCCTTTCTTTTTATAAGAACATTACCAATGAAGACATTTGCAGAAATAGTCTGCGTTTCACTACTGCAAAAGTTTTTTAAGTATAAAAAAAAAGTAGAAGGAATGATAAAAAACAAATGAAGAAAGTCTCACTGGGCTCAACAATTATAAAATGGAACTTAAACACTTTTGTTAGCTATTTTTGTAACTATTTTTACACAACAGTCATTAATATATTTTTACCTATTAGAAATAACATTATATTACTTTTATAAAGGAAATACTTGAAAGTACCGGCAGGCACAACACTGGATCAAAAAGGTCCTGCGGCGCCTATGATTCAAGACTGAAACGGAGGAATTACACATACTGCAGTTGTATTAAATTATTCTGGAAATTCTGCTCCAGAATTGATAATTTGTTTAATTACAATTTTCTGAATAAAACATGGCTTTAATTCGATATAATTCTTACCTTATGGAGTCTAAGGCACTGAACACAGTTCTTACCTCTAACTGCTGATATTGTGCTACATCAGTCTTATCTAATGATTTTGCCATAAATCAGGCTGGCTGGATAACATCCTCTTGAATCTTCTGTAATCTTCAGTTTCAGATGTAGAAGCACTTTCTAGCTGGCCACTTTCATCATGTGAAACGCTTCTGTCTAGTTACAACCGTGAAAAGAAAACATGCCCACTCACAGCATTGCCAATATGTAGCAGTAACCGTTAGACTCATATCATATCAAAAGCTTAGAGTTAAATACAGTTGTTTCCCAGAGTCCTCTACTATTTATGCACATTGACAGAAATTTGCATAAAACAGCATTAAAAACCAACTCTGTGTGTGCCTCTATATGTTGAGTATTTGTGTTGAAGGCATTTAGCAACAGAGTCAGCTCCCTGCAAGGCATACAGCCAGGGCTGCCCCATGCAGGACATAGCCAGCCCCAGCTGACTCTCACTGCAAGGCAAAAATGCCACACAGGCACAAGAGGTGGGAAACAAAAAGAGTGAGAAAAAAGCAGAGGGAATCTCTGTGGCTGGGAGCAGGAAGACGCGGTTCCATGGTAGAGCCAATACCCTCATTCCAGCCAGGGAAGACTCATGTCAAAGCAGAGGGATGTGGTGAAAATGAGCTGCTGCCACAGGCATCACATCCAGTCCACATGCTTTCCCAAACCATGGGAAGCCTACACCAGAGCAGAGATTAATTGGTGGATTCTGCAGACATCAGATCCTTCTGTGATGAAACGAGATGCAAAGCAGAAGGAAGGAAAATGGGTTTTTCTTCTCCTAGTAGATTTACTAGAGCAGCTTACAAGACAGGTGCAAAAAAGTATATCACCCAAATCCAAGACAGAAAGATGGTGCAGAAAGCCTTCAGAGGAAAATGCTGTTAGTTATTCTTATTATTATGTGGAGGGATTGTGCCTATATTCCAACTCAGCAAGCTGGTAAGACTAGAAAACAAAAGACAGAAATAGAAATGGAAGTAAACTAAGTATCAAAGAAGCTTCCAACCAAATGCTGATGTAAATTACCATCATTTCCTCTGAGTGAGAATCTTTGAAAAGAATGTTCCAGCCTTTACCCTTCAGGACAATGAGAGATTCTGTTTAGGAACACTTTTCCCTTTTTCTCAGGCATCTAATCAGTAAAAATAAAACCACTACATGAGAGACTTAGTACCTGAATCCTCACTGGCAATTCTCCAGCACAATCCACTGCCTCGCCTCTGAAGTCAGGGGAAAAACAAAACCATACTTTTGAGGAAAATAAGTTTATAAAAGTTCCAAAGACAAGATTCTAGGACAGATGAAGAAATAAGAGTAAATAAAAGCCAGACACTGTACTATATCCCTTTTAGCCTCATTACATTCTCATTTTGATTAGTACCTCCTACTTAATCATGATTTAGAGCAACACTACTGGATGCTAACATTAATATCTTCAATAGGCATCTTACTTAGTTAATTACTTTGAAACACAGTTAGCAGGAGAGTTCGGTGTTCAGCATTTGGAAAACAAAACCACAGTGGCAATAGAGCATTAAGTAATTTTTTGTTTAACTAATTATATAGTTCCACTTTGAGAGGTCAAGATCTAGGAACAGATTAAAAAAAAAAAACAAAAACTGTTTTAAAAATGTGTAAAAAAAAAAAAGCTCCATGTGTAAGTTGGTTTTCAGTTTTATTTTAATTCTACAGGTCTCAATGATCACAATTATACTGGTATTGGGGAGGTGGAAGCAGAAAAAGAGTATGGAAAATACTCTAAAACCTTGAACTGGATCTCAAACCAAGTATACTAAAAAGTTTAGAACATTAACTTTCCTCTTCAGCTATCATCATACATCAGATAAATCATTATTAACAAAAAGAACAAGCAGATAAGGCAGGCTTGCTTTGTAGGGGTTTTTGCTGCATATGAATACTCCTATGGCTACTATGTATTTTTGTATATTTAAGATACTTACTAGAGAAGAATTTGTGTAAAACTCTCAAAATTGATAAAACAGAAAAAATTGTGATAACATTCTGTGTGTAACTTTCAAACATTATTTTAAAAAGCTAACATTGCTCTCCACTGTATTTTTCATGCAAGTTTTATGGTTCAGTATTTTTCCTTGTACTATGAAAGCCTCACCTGCATCTCTTTGCACGTTCTGCAGTCCGCCAAGGAAGGAAGCCTCTTGTGCCTGGTGGTAGTGGTTTTGGTGCGTAACTCTCTCTCACAGTGGAATTTTTTTTTCCAGGACTTGTAGATTTTTTAGATGATAATCCTGGATTGAAGATCAAGATCAGAAGAAAAGAAAATTCATTATACCTTATTATTCACATACAAATTTACAGATTACGGTTCATAAAATTTCTTATGTAACAAGGACTGTAGGAAATCTGCCATTCAGTATAATTTTACTGAAGTGTCCAAAAACTTGCAACTAGAAGCTGATACACTTAACTGCTTTTAGGTTGATACAAGGGAAACTGGTTTTCAAAACAGGAGGTAAACCTTTGTAGCAGAAGAGATTTATTCACATTACTAATTTCAGATATCTAATTATATTGTGTCATGTCAGAATTTAGACCATACATATAGACAATAAAGGTATCTACATGCTTAAAATTGCCCTCTAGTGGCCTTAGAGTGAAGAACATTCCTTCATTTATGGGCAAAATAATTTAAAAAAAAAAAGCTGGTACTCATGCAGATCGCTTGTACAGGACACCAGCAATCTCTTCCCTTCAGAGGACTAATAAGAAAAGGTAGGGTTCGCTGGTCTGGTCTTCTGTTGTTTAAATCATACAGCATCAAAGTAGACTCAGCAAAGAAACCTAAAGTGGATGATCACTGTACCTCACATTCTCTCAAACCCAGAAACTGGTAAGTCTAGAAAACTAATTGCCTAATATTTACTACAGTTAAACTAGTGAGAACTCAGGTTATTGTTTCTCTGTGATCAATAAAATAACAGATTTTGTTATGGAAATGCATAACTTAGTTAATGGGATTCAAAATCTCAATTCTGAACATAATACACAAGATAGTTTTCACCTTGACTCGCTCCCTTAAAAAAAACCCCAAAACACATAAAAACCCCCCACATAATGAACAACCCCAAAACAGAAAAAAAGCCAAACAAAAAAACCACAGAACCCTCCACAACCTCATTTGCCAAGCATTTTTTCTCCCACCGCCACCCTGATCACCATAGTTTATTTGTACAAAGACTTCTTTTTGATTTATGCTTACCTCTCTGCTTCCAGATAACTAGAGCAAAGACGAGAGACGGTGAAATGTATTACAGTGAAATTTTTGGTAGCTTGCTGAAAAATGTTTAGTGTTGCAGCTATCAGTACTTAACTGTAAATGTTCAAGATTTTAAACATACTATTTATAGTAGGTTTACATGAAGTTAAAAAAAATCTTAGTACATTTTGTACATCAGTTAAAAAATGCATGTTTGTTTGTTCTGGCACCAGACAGCCTGCAACAGAAAGGTTACAACAGCAGAAGAACTAGACAACTTATTATTGCCAGGCTTTGCAGAAGAGAAAGCTTGTGGAGATATAGAAAAAAAAAGTGCAATCCTTCCACACATTTTAAAGTTAGCATATTCTACATTTTTCCAGCCGTGTATCCAGCAGCACTAAAAACAAAAGCAAGTTTCCTACAGACACCAATGATGATTGAAGATGCATGATATAATTAAGAAGAAACAGATTTGTTTTTTTTTTTGGAGACAAGCATTCTGTAAAACAATAGCATTTAGACACACCATACATTTTTTAATTTAAGCTCTCGAGCAGTAAGATAAAATTTTCCTGACAAAATTTACTATAGCCAGAAAAAACAAAGCATTACCAATACGAATAGTAGCTTTTCCTTTCCGACCACTTCCCAGGACAATAGTTCTTTTCTTTGGCTTAGTTTTCAAAGCGTCTTTGGAAGGCGGAGACAGTAGCCACTTAAACTGGAATTTGTTGGGATTTTTTTAAAGAAAAATAAATCTGTTCAGTAAATGACAGTTGAAGAGGTGCTTATTTAAAATTAGAGGTAGCTTGTCAGACATCAAGAACACTGCTACTAACAGATAACTTTATCAGCTGTAAAATCAAGAAAAAACCACAAGTCTCACAAAGCTCAAATTCAAACACAGATGACAGTCTACATTACCAAAAAGCGTTCCCAAAACACCACTACAATATCCCATCCAATATTATCCTTCCTCCTGCACAAAACAGTTATCCTTCTACAGCAAAAAAACCCCAGGATCAACCCTATAAAGAGGCAACCCTGACTTCTGCACTTCATCCTCGGAAAACTGGCTTGATAGGAATGACTGGCTCAGGCCAAAACTCTCCAGAGTATATAAAAGATCCCCTAATGTGATTTTGTATTACTGATAAAGTCAGTATTTTATAAAACATGAAGTTTATTTTTACTGCCTGTAATGAAAATTCATCCTTACAAAGTAAAAGCCCTGAACTAAAATTAAGGGACATTGATGATCCAAGGCCAGAGCTGTACTTCAAACTTCATTTTCTTACAGTAACAGCTCAATTCAATGTGCATCACTAATACAGGGTACAGTGCTGAAGCAGTCATTCAAGAAAACACAGATGACATTAACACAAAGCTTGTCTCACATAGCCCTAATTCCCACAGAAGTGTACGAGGAACAGTATGCCAGAGTTGTTCCCATCTAAAGCATCAGAATTATTAAAACGCCATCACTGTGCTTTAACTAACCAAGTTTAAGGCAAATTAATCATTATCAAGAAAACCTTTTTCTTTTCACTTTGAACTCAATCTTTGCAATATCTTCAGCTGGATCTGTGCAAGCAAATTGATCATTTTAAACTAAAACACACCCAGAAACAGAACTGCAAGCTTCTAAGAGCAGAAGTCATTTTAATTTTGTTTTACTAGACACCTAAAAGGGCAGCTTTACTAGGTTAATACTGAAGTACATGTAGCCCATAGCCTGTCTCATCTGCGTGCCTACTGCTGCTGTTGTACAGCATCTAAGCATAAAGACAGCAAAATACAAAAACAGTATTTTGAAAGCATCCTGTTTTATAGATGCCTTCAGTGGATTTTCCCTCAAGCTATTCAGTCTCTCAGAAACTAGACAAACTTTCACCACTTATTACATTTGGTCATATATGTGATTACAGTTCATTATACTGCTACACAATGCTGCTAAAATATATAGTTTATGTTTTCACAAAGGCATCAATTAGAAGTAGACAATTCTTCTTGCAAATCTAAAAAAGCAACCCGGAAGGGAATCAACTACATGCTACTGAAAAAAACCAACCATTTTTTACACAAAGCAGGATGCAAGGAAAGACAGCTCTGACTGGCAGAGGCAGCAATGCTACTTAGCAAGCCAGTGGTCAGTATTTCATCATGCTGTTAATGAAGTATGAATAATTACTAGCACTGCCAATAAAACTTAAGATACCACACTGACTGGTTGAATCAAACTAATGTCTTGAGTCAAGTGATCTTTTAGCATATGGGAGATTTCCCAGAGTTGTTTCTTTCCACGGTTTGACTTTGTAATTATCTTTAGCATTTGCAGGCAGATGATATTTTCATATGATCCTGTGACATTTCGCAAATTTTGATTGCATTTGCCAAGCAGAAAGACTACTTCTTCACAATCAACCTCAACTTCTCAATAAAGGTCTTCTAGAGACTGAAGTGGGGAACTGTACTAATCCTCCGGAAATTCTATACACAAATTTTCAGATTATTAGACAGTCGCTACACATCCACAGCTCTGTCTTTATTTAGTCTTTGCAAAAACCAAAAGAGCATTTAATTCCAACACAAGAACTGGGATTGCTGGGACTCCTTCGAGAACTGAATCAAATTTCTTTATACTTCAATAGTATACTTAATCATAAATGGTCCAGATACTCAGTTTATACACATTACTGTGAATTCTGTGTGGACTGTTAGACAAAGATGAAAGGGGATACTGTACTTTAACTGAACTCTGTTTTCATAGATGATTTGCATTGTAAAGGACAGTGTTGGGCAACTTAAAAAATTTTTAAGTTACAGAAGTTAGAGATAAGAAATAAGGTTTAAAATAAATTAGGTGCTAAATTTTAAATCATGGTTTTACTTTTTAATTAGAAGTAATTATTATCATGTTGACAAGGGCACATGTAGTAGAAACCTCTCCAGCAGTCCTGGGGCAGTATTTCGTTAACAGTCTATGGTAATGCCCAAATACACACACATTTCTACTTTTCTTTCCATTAAATGTATATTCAGGTTTTATTACATGTGAAAGTTTTAATTCCATAAGAAATCATACAGAAAGCCTAAGACAGTAAAATGTCCATCAAAGTCATTTTAGGTTTTCTCTTAGTGTTTTTTATTTGTACTGAGTCAAACTCCTGTTTAGAACTAGTATAATTGTTTCAGATTCCTTCTGAAAATAGTCATTCTTTAAACAAAAATAAATGCAATGGAAGCTACAAAGAAAACCCCAAACTCATTCCAAAATGTAAAACATACCTCTGAATCAGCACTCTTTCCATTCCTAAGTACTCTTTCAATAATGCTTTTCATCAGACCATGTCCTAGAATGAATTAAAACACCTTATTAAGAATTTTCTCTAAGATTCAACTCTTTATGTGAACAAACAAGTCATTGAATAATAAGTACTTGTTACCTATCCTGCTTGTTTTCCCATTTTAAAAATGCTTAACAAATTACTGTGGCATGTTCTTTTTTTTCTTAAAAGCTGTCTACCTTTCCCCATATAGTTACTGAAGAAGAAAAAAGACCCCAACAACCGCACAAAGAAGATAAATGCAGACACAGATACGTACCAATTAATGGATTTTTTCTTATGTCAAGTACCACTAATGTTGTATTAGTTTGAAGAGCATCTAATAATGACTTTGCTCCCTTATTGGATATTCCACACTGCTGCAAATCAAGTGCTAAAATGTTTAAGGAGGCAAAAAAAAAAAAATCAGTCGCAGTAGTACTGCATTTAGTTAGTAATTTAATAGTAGATATTTTAAAAATTAATCCTGCTGAAAACCTCCATAGAACACGAAGCATGAGAAATGAGGACATGAAGATAATAGTCATCTGCAAAACTCCTGTAAAATCTGGAGTATTTCTTTCAAAGAAGACAACTAGAACTTTTCAACATCAAGAACATCTACAGAGGAGGTAAATATAAACCACTTTAAAACCACTGTGGGCAACCTGTGCCAGTGTTCAGTCACCCTCAAAGTAAGACGGTTTCATTATAGTGAGGAAAAACCTCTGGTGATTTCGTCTCTACCTACTCCATCTTGCCTTGTCCCCAGGCACGATTGGAAAGAGCCTATCTCCACCTCCTTTACATCTTCCCTTCAGATATTTGTAGACCTTGATCCCATTCTGAGCCTTCTCTTCTCCAAGCCAAAGAGTCCCAGCTTTCTCAGCCTTTTCTGAAATCGGAACTGCTTTAGTCACTTCATCTTAGTGGCACTTCACTGGACTCTCTCCAGTAGCTCCAGTTCTCTCCTGTACCACAGATTCCATGGTCTCACTTGTGCTGAGTAAAGAGGAAGAATTACCTCCCTCAACCTGCTCACAAAGTCTCTACCAAATGCATCCCGAACACCGCTGGCCCTCTTTGCCACAAAGGCATTGTTTCATGGGACAGCCTGCTGTCCACCAGGATCTGCAGCACCCTTTCTGCAAAGCTGCTTTCCAGCCACACAGCTCCAGCATGTTCTAGTGCACAAGACTATTCCTGTCCCAAGTGCAGGACTTTGCACTTCCTTTTCTTAAGCTCCCTGAAGTTCCCATCAGCTCGTTCCTCCAGCCTGCTGAGCTCCCTCTGGATGGCAGTATATCCTTGCCTTTCAAGGCATCCAAGTAAGACTGATTGGTCTGTAGCTTCCTCGGTCTTTCTTCCCAGACTTCTTGAAAACAGGTATGACATTAGCTATCCTCCTCCAGTCCTCATGCATGCTGTCCCAATCACCATGATCCTTCAAAGACTACCGAGAGTAGCCTCAAAAGTACATCAGCCAGCTCCCTCAGCACTTGCAAAGGCATCCCATTAGGGCCTATGGACTGCTGTTTGTCCAGTTTGTTTAAGTATTCTCTAATCTGATCCTCTTCCATCCATATGGATGTTATCTGTAGGCCTGTCTCAAACTATAAAACAAAACTATAAAGCAGGTATTTTTTCCACACAAAATGCTATGACTTATGCCAGCATCATTAATAATTTTGTATGATTACTAATGTGATGATACTGTAATTCTCAAAAATTCTGAAGGACAATACTAGATAACACAACAGTATTCAGATACTTCAAAAGAAGAAGAGAGATTTCTTCGGAAAAAGGAGTACTCTTCCCAAGCTACATAGTGAATTACCCCTCTGGCTGCAACTGTTGTAACTGTCAATTTTAAGTCTTCTGCCTGCCACTACTACATATTAAGAGATGCAGTAGCGAAGACATAGAGATAGCAGAAAAGACATTAGTAGAGATATGGAGATCTTGCAGAAATCCTTATAGCAACTAGTAATAACCAGATGTGAAGTATATGGAGAATTTGCTGGTGTCAGCAAATATGGAACATCTCAATACCATCATATCAATGTATCTACAGTTACTATACAAGAAACTCCTGAATTACTTTGCTGTTCATTAGTAAAAGACTTAGCAATACCTTTCAGCCAAAGGTCCTCCCCGAGACAGTCTGCAAAGGCACTTGCTCCTCTATCTCCAATAAGCATGTTGCAATTCAAAGTAATCCGCCTCAAACCTGTCATATATTCAAGGTCAGGTCTCCTGTAACGTAGGCTTTCAGCCCAAGCTTCACCGTGTCTTCTTATTGCCTGGTGCTTTACAAACAAAGAAGCTGTTACAAATGCAATGGCAAAGAAATAACTGATGACATGATCACAAGTTACCTTTTACTGTAAGCCACATTCAACAGCTTGAAAGATGGTATAAGAAATATATTCTGGTATAAGTACACCATTCCTGAGTTCAAGAGACATAACTAATTTTTAAACCTTGCCTGTAACTTATATTTGTTGTGACTGCCCAGTTTGCAATGCAAATTATTAAGCATGGCTACAAAGTATTTTATCACCTTCTTTTGACAAACACTTTCAAGGTACATTGAATAGGAAATAAATACATGCTACAAAAATTTGTGCTTTCATGGAAATCAAAATT
>CM067592.1:33578716-33936613 GCA_034336665.1 Luscinia megarhynchos | reverse complement strand
TGTTGTTATCTGGCTTGAAAAGAAAAGAAAGGAAAAAAAAAAAGAAAAAAAAAATCACACACACAAAAAAATCAAAAAGCAAAAATCAAAAACAACAAAACAAACAAAAAAAAGCCAGGTCACCCACATATCTCAAACACCATACCTTACAAGAAACTCTAGAGGATTCAAACAAAGGTCAAACCAAGCAAACCTTCAAGTTCTGTTTAAGCAGGTTCACTTCTTTAGCACAGAGGAAACAGCAGCAACCTCCCTTCCACGAATCCACTCACGAGTGCACTGGAGCTTTCCAGTAACATATCTGAAGTCCAGTTTTTATCTCCTGGGTTTCCCACAACTTCCCTTCTATCACACACATGCACAGCTGTTTCTCTCATGAGCATATGTCATATGACTCAAGCACATGGCAGAGATGTTGCTAACATCTTTGCAGTAAACCTTGCGATTCTGAGGCATTCAGTTAAGACTACGTTATTCTAAATATCTCAGCACAATCATTCTATATGCATATGTAAAGGCTACACAAAGATGGCTTAGAAGATAAATATCCTTGCCTGCAACAAATACTTACAAAGATTTGTTGATGCTATTCTTTGCTCTGGGCATATTTTCCATTTATTTGTATACTACTATATTCTCACCTTTGTTAAAAGTGTTAGGTCTCTTTCCCTCAGGAGCAAACCCTGCAGTTCTAAATTTTTTAGTACATCTGATATACTGAGACAGCCCTTCACAGCTTTGCATAGTTGACCAGTCAAGTCTTTTGGCAGAGTTGCTGGAATTCTCCTTCTAAAGTGAGTTTTATATCTTTCCACACCTAGTAAAAAAAAGAAACTACACATCAGTAAAATCCAGTCCCTATTAGCTTAAAAGCAATTATAATCAGTGTTTCTTTCATGCAGTTTCTTAAATTAAAATAATTTCTTAGGCATAACTATTCCTCCCCCCATGTATTCAATTACACAGTTTTACGCAACAAAATCTAACATGCATACATCAACATACTTATCTTCTATACACACCAGATTCTTCAAGACCATGTTGATGTAAACTTCTTATTCTGATAGAAGTCAAAGTCTTATTATGCCTGAGAGCATTCAGAAGCGGTGCCCAATCAGTAGCTTTGATGTGATCTACAATTAGATCAACAGCATCACGAGTCACATTAGTCTTCACAGCTTTCAGTGGGAGAGAGCCTTGAAGTTCACAAAGATGTTCATAATGTGAGTAGAAATCCAGCATGCACCGTCTTCTTAATTTGACTGACTCAATCATTTCTTTTTATGTATTCTAAAATAAGAAAGGGGTAAAAACATATAATTTTTTTCCAACATATAACTATCTTGCATCACAGCGCCAATTCAACACATACATTCACACATACCCAAAAAATGGAACCGTTCCTGGATATTGTGTAGTATTTACACATCTTTAATGTGTAGCTAAAAATCTTATGATGCTCACTATCTTGCAAGTAAAGTTAAATAAGTAAAGGGCTGGGAAAAAACCCCAAATACCGAAAAACAACTAATCTGGATTTTTTTTCTCCCCATCCTAACAGGTATATGAAGAACACAAAAGCCCTGCTCTTTAAGCACTAACTGCTGTAGAAATCTTGTTTTCATCTTAAGATTTAACTTTGTAGCATCAAGGTCGGTCCAAAAGCCTTGGACACTCCCCGACCCATCATCAAGGGAAACACACAGAACTGCTTCTCTGCTACTTCAGTTAGAAGTCTAAATTTTCATCACATATAATAAAATTTAATTCCTTAAATACTTTGGCTGTTGCATATCATATATACATATCCCAGTAAAATTCAGTAAGCACTTTTCAGGCATAAGGTTTTGCTATACTTTAGTACCCACACAGAAAAACACTACAAACTTCCAAGCAGAATCTCTATACACTGCTATGGCACAGCTATTAAGGGTTAAGTAATTCTACTGTCTCAATAGGGACAGCTGCCAATATATTTAGATGATACATTTTCTTATTTATTTATACTCAAGGGGGCATTAAGTATTGCACACATGGTATCAAACACTGTTCACACTGAAAACTTTATTCTTCTTTGTCATAGACTAGAGAGCTTTAACCAATCTTCTCAAATATTCTCTATGTTAAATTAACACAAGTTACAGGACAGATAAAAGCAGGTGAGGACAGCCATTTTTAGAAGCATAATTTAGAAAAAAATACATATTGTTAGCATCTAAATTACTGGAAATGTAATCATAACAACATAGAAACTCTAATAGAGGTCCTCCACACCCTTTTACTATTTTTAGCTGTGATTTACTAGTATTTAATGACCACACTGTGGCCACAGGAACAGAAATTATTGAATTATAATCCGACACTTCGGGTTCAAAAAATGACCATCATTTTTAAGACACTAATGGCTTTTGGCGATGTACGGATGTGCAAAATATTAGTCTTTTTTCCCCGGAGCTTAAGCAATATTCTTTCCATGGGGGCTTTCACTGCAACACCTTACCACCACACTACCACTCAAGTTTGACCCACTTGTAGGAAGAGAGAAAAAGGGAAAAACTAATCAGACCCACAATGCTTTCCAAATGGAAAACTACACAAACTTTAACTCTTCTGCACTCTTTCTGCACTTGAACTCTTCCCTGTGTCAGGGAGCGATACCACCCATCTGATACCACCTTAGACTATCTTGACAAGAAATACACAGCACACAGTAAAACTGAAAGATCCAGCTCCATGCTAGGAGTTCTCAGGAAGCGACGAGTCTGCAGCGATTAGAACCAGCTGGCTTAAGGCACAGGGTGGCAAACAGACGGCCCCAGGAGCACGGGGCGCCTGCCGGAGCGCGGCCTGGGCGGCGGCGGGGCCCGGCACCTTTACCGGACCAGCGGCACAGCCGCGTCTGAGGATGTAGCACACTGGCCAGCCACGCACATCTGCGGCTGGCACAGGGGTAAGAACAGCGCAGCGTTTACGCCGCGCCCAGTCAAGCCCGACTCCGATTCGGGGAACCGCTTCAGATCGCACACCGCTGAGCGGGCATCAACGGGGGGCTGCGCTGTCCCACCCGCGGGCTCGCGAGAGGCAGCCGGGACCCGGCTCCAGCCGGTCGCTCCCGCTCCCGCTCCCGCAACGGCCCCGCCGGCCCCACCTTCCCGGAACCGAGTGCGGCCAGCCCCGCGGGCCCCCCGCTCCCCCTCCGCGCCGCGGGCCCGCCGTTAGCGCTGTCAGGCGGCGCTAACCGGCACTGCCCAGCGTTACCCGCCGTCACCCGGCACCGCCCGGCGCCGCGCTCCCGCCGCTCCCGCACCCGCGCTGGGCCCGGCCCGTCGGCGCGCCCGCCGCGTGGCGCGCGAGGCTGGCCCCGATTGGCCGCCGCCCCGCCGCCCTCCCGCCCGCGTTCAAAATGGCCGCGCCCGGCCGTCGCCACGGCGGGGCGGTCACATAGCAACGGTGCCGCTCCGGAGAGCTACCGCTTCCCTTCCCTGAAGAAAAACAAACAGACGGCTAAAAAGGATCCAAAAACAACCCACCCCCAAACACACATACAGAAAAACAAAACGACCCAAACCACAAAAAAACAAACCCGGCAAACAAACCAAAAGCCAGCAGTTCAGTGCAAGAAGAAAGCAGGCCCTGCTCACGTGTAAGGAGCTCCCTACGTAGGGGAACGTTTTGATATGCAGCAGTAGCCACAGCCACCAGGCCTGAGCCGTCCAAGAGGGAGGGCAGCAAACTCGTATTTCACAGCTGTGTTTCCCACCAGGTTGCTAGGTTAGTTTCCGTACACGGGATCACAGAATATTCATTAACATTCAGTACCGTGCATTATGTGTGACATTTAAGGCAGAATAACTCAAAATGGAGTCCAGGTGCTGCTCCTAGAACCCGCAGTTCATTCATGGATAAGGACACCATCTAATCAGGAAAAGTTATTACTGTAGGTTGATGACTAAGAGCAATTTGGTTATTTAAAAAATTATGTTTTCTTGTCTGCTGCTAAGCAGCAGGATTTAAACTCTAAAAGTGAGTGAACTCCAGAGAGCTTTCCAGAGAAATGAGACGGCCACTAGAACATTCAGAGGACACTGTGTTTATGCAGACGCAATGTTACTCACTGCCATTGACTGACATCAGAAGCAACTGAAGCACCTTAAGTGCTATGAAGTGTACCAGAACAAGATTTATTTCAGTAAGTCTGACATCACCATCTGTACAAATTGTTTCACTGTGACATTTGGGGAATTGAATGTAAAAGACAAGAAATAGAGGACCATTATCAGTGAAGTGGCAAAACCAATGTTTCTGTGACTGACAAAATATTTCCTGGGCGTGCCATACTTCTTGGTGTCACAAACTAAACTCAAGGAAAATAACAATAATATATTTCCAAGAATTTCTACTTTTAAAGGTTTCTTGTTCATGCTATTTAGTTACATAGATATCTCCAAAACTGAAATTCAAAATCTTGCTAAGAAACTGCTTCAAGTTGGTCCCTATCAAACTTAGTTTTCTTCAAAAAATAATGCTAAGTGTCCCTTCCCGTAGCATTTGATTCAGTCTTTTAGATTTGCATTCTACTTACAACTCTAATTTTTTGTTTTGCTTTGCTTTGATTTTGGTTTGGGTGGGGTTTCTTGGGGGATTTTTTCTTTTTTTTTTGGTCAGCTGGTTGGTCTTGGTTTTGTTAGTTTGGAGGAGTGTGGTTTTGTTTGGGTTTTTTTGTTTGTTTGGGTTGGGGTGGGGTTTTCTTGCTACACTGAATTTTGGTAGTCACGGCACAGAGCTTTTGGTACACCTTCCAAAAGGGCAGACTACTGAGGAAGTGACAAAAGCTTCTGTGTGCATCAATCATTGGGTAGGCCCTAAACACAGGCTTGATGTGGTACTTGGGACGATGTCTCATTCTGCTTTCCAGTCTCCCGTGTAGACCTTCCACAGGCCACAGATTTGTTGCAGAACACACCTAGTGCAGGCAGCTTGGAGTGCAAGGTGAAGGTTGTTGTTTGTGGGAAGCAGATTCAGCCCAAAAAAACGAGCTGCAAAGGGGCACTGCCCTTCTGCCTAACAAAGGGCACTGTCCTGGAATGCCAGCCATCATCCAGAGCTTCTGCAGGGCCCAGTGAATAGTGAGAAGACCCCAGATGCCACATAATTTTTGCTGTTGTTTTGTGTTTTCTCTTTGGCTAGAGATCTCATTCCTTTTGTAATATATCCTATATATTGCATTTGCAACTATAATCACTACTTTCTTTTGTAGTAAAAGTCAGTTCCCTTTACTTTTTTAGAGCTTCAAAAGCATAAAGTAATTTGGTTAGATACCAGATGTCTCTATAGAGAACAGTCCCAAACAGACCCAATTCTGTCACTTTGGCAAATGGTATCTTCTTCACCAGTCATCATTTTGCTGAATTTGTTGAAGCACTTTTTGTTCTCACTGTTTTCTTCCTGCATCTTTCCAGGCCATATGCTCTTTTGAGGGTTTTTTTTGGTAATATATACTAATTTAATTTTTAAATTTGATTCAACAGTACAAGCATTTCTCAGTCTCACACCATAACCAATGTTAGCTTTCTTAGAGACATCAGGAGATCAAAAAGGGGCTGTGCACTCTACCCTGTTAGTGGGTGGGCAGCAGATGTTTTCTCTTGACTTTATGAGGATGTCTGGAAGGTATCCTACTTGACTGGCGTTCTTCCACATTATTGCTTATTGCCTAGACATTTTGTCCTTTCCTTTTTTTTTAAACTTCCCTATCTAGCCTTTTAAAGCCTGCTTCCAATACTAAATACCTGTCTGATTCCAAAACTAAATACCTAAAAATTATTTTCGTCTCTTCTGCAAAAAGCCAGTGGGGTTGAATGCTAAGTGCAAAAAATGACAAAATCAAAATTTCCAGAACTATTTGACTATCTAGGTACAAAAGTCTTTGAAAATAAATGATTGTTCCTCCAAATGTTGTACTGAAAATTATCTAGATGAATTCTGGAAGTCATAAGTGTAACAAGAAGCAACACTGAAAAACTCACCCAGAAAATTTAATTTCCCAAACTTAGTAAATGAGTAAATACTGAGTGTGGAGGATATAGAAAAGCAGCATGAACAGAAACAGTAACATAATGTTTTGTTGCTATAACATATAATATATTTAATAAGATATTGTACATATAAGGTATATAATTGTATCGAGAAGAAAATATATAACATGTATCATTAAATGTAATTGTGAACATAAACATATAAATTAAATATGTAAAATTACATATGTGAAATAGCACTTTTTTTTCCTTCTGAAATTAAGCTGGAAGGTTTTACATGCAGAAAAATAACACATTTGTAGCTAACTGTTCTTGATCCTAACTTTTCTCCTAGATTTGGAACCATTTCAGCAGTTCCACTGCACAAAGTTCATCATTTGCATCTGATTCACTACAAAGATCTGCACAGCCTCAACTGCCAGAGTAAGTTATAGCAACAGTAGTAACTACTATACGCTAATTTTGAAATACATACTAACTTTCAGAAACAATGCTAAGCAAGGATAGAAAACATAGGTTTTCATTAAGGTAGCTTTCAGATATAAAATCGCAGAATAGTCTGGGTTGGAAGGGACCTTAAAGATAATCTAGTTCCAACGCCTCTACCATGGACAGGGACATCTTTCACTAGACTGGCTTGCTCAGAGCTCCATCCAGCTTGACCTTGAAAACTTCCACGGATGGGGCATCCACAACTTCTCTGGGCAGCTTGTTCCAGTGTCTCAACACCCTCACAGTAAAGGATTTTTTACAATCTAAACCTGCTCTTTCAGTCTGAAGCCATCCCCCCTTGTCCTGTCACTACATGCTCTTGTAGACAGTCTCTCTCCATTTTTATTGTAGGCTGCCTTCAGGTACTGGAAGGCTGTGATTTGGTCACCCCAAAGCCTCCTTTTTTCCAGGATGAACAGTCCCAATTCTCTCAGCCTTTCCTCACAGGAGAGCTGCTCCCTCCCTCAACTTGGTGGCCTTCTCTGGACTCTCTCCAACAGGTCCTTGTCCCTCCCGTGCAGGGACCCCAGTGGGTGCAGCACTGCAGTTGGGGTCTCACCAGAGCAGAGCCGAGGGGTGGAATCCCCTCCCTCCCCTGCTGCCCACGCTGCTTTGGATGAAGACCAGGACACATTTGACTTTCTGGGCTGTGAGTGCTCATGGCCATGTGTCCTGGTTTGAAAGACAGGTGTTTGCCGATAAAGGCAGAAGTTTTCCTTTGAAACAGAGACTTTAATTCCACTCCCCCCAAGTATTATAATTGTTTGAATCAAGGACTCTGAGGCAGAGATAAGGGGGTAGGAATAACAGCTCTTTTACTAATATATTTAACCATGCAAGCAGAAACAACAGCAGTTGTTAAAATTACCAACAAAACAGAACAGATAACTCGGTTCCAGTCCTTTCTTTAGCTGCAGGCACACTCTCTCTCTGCCCTAGAGAGAGCGGGCGGGAGCGCGGGCGGGGACGGCAGCGGCCACGCCGGTCTCGGGTAGAGCGGCTGGAGCGGCAGCTCCTCGCTCACCGCTGTGCCCGGGTGATCAGCTGTGTCCGCAGGGGCAGGAGCTGCAGCGGGGCAGATGCAGGGCAGGTGATCGCACAGGGTCTGGCTCTCCTGCCTTTGGCTGTGTGGCTGCAGACGGGGCGTCCTCCTCCGAGCTCCCTGGAAAACACGAGTCTCCTCCGGAAGCACGAGAGCCCCTCTGGAAGCCGCTCCCACCAACACCTTTGTCCAGAGTCGTCAAAGGTTCTGGGTGTAACCCGGCCAGCTCCATTTGCATGATAATGGGAAAATTCTTTAAATTGACACAGTAATAGAAAAACACTCAACCCCCAACACCATGCCATGTCCAGCCTCTCCTCCACCAGCACCCAAATTCCTCCACAGGGCTGCTCTCCATCTGTTCATCCCACAGCCTGAGTTGGAACCAGGGGTTTCTCCAGTCCAGTGCCTTGCACTTGGTCTTGTTAAACCTCATGAGATTGCCACTACCTACTTCTTGCAATGGAGAAAACTACAATGGACATTGTATCTACAACCCACAGGCTCGTTTAGATTTAGACCCAACCACATGTGTCTGACCTTTTGGTGATTATCAACATCTGATTGTATTTTCAGCTGCAAAAGTACAGCTGGCTGTTAGACTTATCTGTGACAACTCCTAGAACTCCCTTTTGAGCAGAAAGTATGAGTTAAATATTATAAAAGCATCTAATTGTATTGTAGTGCATTTTGCATTCTGAGTAGAATAATTTCTTCAGTGCCAAATTTTCCTATGCTTCCTCAGTCAAAAATAATAAGCTCCCACAAACACCTATTTTATTGAATGAAATACCTCTTCTGTGGTAGTCTTCATCTTCAGCCTACATTTAATGAAAAGCCATTTGTTTGAGTTCAGCGGTAGCGCTTTTCCAGAAAGAAAAAAAGACAAAATGGCAAAAAAAGCTCTTTAATGCAGAATCAGCTTTTTTCATATAATACATATAATAACAAATTTTCTCGTTATTAGCTCTCTTCCAGGGAAGATTTACCTTCTTTATATTTATAGAGGATTTTAATACTTTAATAGTGTGCTAGATGCTGTTCTTGAGGTCATACAACATTAATCTAATATGCGTTAACTATTAAAAAGAACCTGAAATAGCACTCTTTTGGATTCACTTGGCAAGATGAGGCAGTTGGGATTAAGTAAAAACTACAGCAAAATTTTAATATTATTTTTTAAAGCCTTGGAAGAGTGGAATTTTTCAGAAGCAAGAGCTGGCATTATTCCATAGATTCCAAACTAAAAACTGAACAAAAACTAGATAAGGAGACTTAATCTATTACAGTAATAAAATTCACTTGACTCACTAAAGATTCTGTAATACTGCTTGAACTTTCTCAAGATGATAGTCATATAGAAAATTGGAAGACTAGGAATTTAGCAATTAACTGAAATGTATATACGGTTGATGGCATTTAGAAAACACCAAGAAAAACATCCCATTTTCAAAAAAAAGTCATATTTTTTAGAATTTTAGGCAATGACAAACCCATTTTCACAGCAGTGACATATTAAATTACCGAAAAATTTGCACAACTCAGAAAATTAAGCACCCTGGCACTCAGCCAGTCTTAGGCTTATTGTTTGATAAATGTTAAAGGACAAAATCCAGCATCACATTCAGTGCATGTAGAGGTAGGAGGAGACATGGAATGGAAGAGTGGGAGTATAGAAACAGAAGACTAGGAGTATAGAAATACAGGAGTAGGAGTAAATAGAATAAAGTATCCTTGTTGTAAGCTGGTATTTATTTGATGGTACCTATGAATTGCCTAAATAGATTTTTTTAATCAACCACTAAGGGTTTTTTCCCCCCTGGCTTTCACTGCCAATAATGTCACAATCTGGAAGTAGATTGTTATTTTCTCATTCATTTTTCCACTGTTCTGCTCAACATAATTTCATGACCTTTTTCTCCTGCTTTCAGCTTAACCCAGTTTCAGTTTTAACTAGTCATAAATAAATCTTTGTACTGGCAAAGAAAAATATCAAAGAGGAATAAAATCCCATACAATCCCTAGTACAAATACAGGCTGGGCAGAGAATGCATCAAGACTAGCCCTGCCAGGAAGGACTTGGGGGTGCTGGTGAATGAGGAGTTGGACGTGACCCAGCAATGCACACTTGCAGCCCAGGGCAAGCAACCACGTCCATCCCTTCCAACCCAAAACATTTTATGATTCTGTAATTCTAGAAATAGCACTTCTGTGTGTTCCCCAGCATGTGTCAACTGCTGAATATAAATTCACTGTATGAAATACCTTTCAGTATATTTTATGTAACGTTATTAGTACATTACATTATTTCTTTACATTTTTTTACATTATTGAGTACCGATAGCCTGCAAATTCAGATCTCCAACTTGCAAGGAACACTATATGTACAAACCATTTTGACATTTGTTTCTGATGCACTTTTAACGTATAATGACATGGCAATGCAAGAATTTTTTGCCTATATTTAAATTGTTTCGTTGTTGGATATAGTGCCTTTTACATTTTACACTATCACATGAAATGTCTAGAAAAGGCTCAAGTTTTACTGCGGTATGTGGACTCATGCACCCATGCTGTATGTGGTGTGTTAACCTTGGCTGGCTGCTGGACACCCACCCAACCCCGGTGCTCTTTCACTACTCTTCCACACAGCAAGGGAAAATAAAATAAGATTGAAAAGCTCATAGGCTGACATAAAGACAGAGTGACAGCTTACTAATTATTATCATAGGCAAAACAGACTCATCTTGGGAAAGATTAATTTTCTTGGTGGTAAGAATCAAAGACACTTAACCTGCTCCTTTCCTTCTCAGCCTCAACTTCACTCGTTCTCAACACATTCTCAAATCTTTCTCAACTGCCTTTCCTCCTCCTGCACCAAGTTGCATGAGGCACTACCAGTGTTTGCATGATTATTGGGAAAATGTAAGTCATATAGGATTGTCATTCTTGAAAGATTTTGAAGTTTCTGTAAACTAAGAACAAATTCAAAAATATTGTTTCTAATTGGCCATTGTTCTGGTTTTGGCTAGGACAGGATTAAATTTTGCAGTAGACAGGAGAAGAATGGCTAGGACACAGAGGTTATTCTCTATCACCTGATATCATTGACAAGGAA
Source organism: Luscinia megarhynchos (assembly GCA_034336665.1). Taxonomy (NCBI): domain Eukaryota; kingdom Metazoa; phylum Chordata; class Aves; order Passeriformes; family Muscicapidae; genus Luscinia; species Luscinia megarhynchos. The sequence continues at coordinate 33,925,926 of CM067592.1, read as the reverse complement.
AGGTGAAGAGACTCTCTTCTGGCAATATGGGGTTTCTTCCAGTTGAGAAAATGTAGCAGAAGCCACCCTGTATTGTTTATTGTCACAGGGTCTGCAGTGAACATTTTTGCATGTGAATCCTCTCCTTTGAACACTATTAATTATATTGTTGCTGTTACTGTTCATTTTCTTATCTTGCTGCTGTAAATTGTTCTTAACCCATGATCTTTGCCTTTCCTGCCTCCAGTTGGATGGAAGGGAAGGGGAGAAGCATATGTTTTTTTAGTGGGAATACTAAATTGGGGAATACTACCTTTAAGCCAGAACTGCCATATATCATTAAAGATAACTTATTATAATAGAGGCAAATGGATATCTGCTGGAACAGCATCCACAGAGAGAGTATAGAGCAATTAGTAGTGAAAGTCAGTACTGCCTACTGTATTTCTAGCCTGGTCAGAAGAGCAAAGCAAACTTAGAGATAGAATGAATGAAACATATACAAAGTAAACAGCAGTAACAGCCTGATTTTGTTATATAAAATCTTTTTGCACAATAAGTTACATACAATTGCCATCACAGTTGTAAGAGATTATGCTGCTAATGACTTGGTGCTTATCCCAAAAAGTACAAGATGAGAATATCCTGCACTGAGTAGTAAATCGAATCTATATTAATTTCTAAAGTGACTGTTTCATTAAAAAAAAAAAAAAAAAAAAAAAAAAAAAAAAGTGAGAGAAAGCAAAGCTAGAGCTGGGAAGATGCATGTAGATGCATTTGCAAGTAAGCAATCCTGAGAAGAGTGGGAAAGAGCAGTACAGCAGGAATGAATTAATGCACCTGAAAAGTGGTTTGAATGAAATGGCTTTTGTCATACTAAGTAGATAACAACATGACATCATTCCGCTGTCACAACATGACATCATTGTGAAGACTACACTGATGCTGTATGACCTAAAAGAGAAGACATGCTTATTCGGAACTATATTTGCTTAATGATCTTCCATCATATTTCAGTCTTTCTTTACAGGTAGGTTTTCTTTCTAACTTTAGGTTTTACTAATCAAATTAATTGACAGACTAACATTCAATTTTGTGGAAAATCAACAGCTTTAATATGGAGGATGATGTGTTTTTATCAGGGACATAATAATAATTGTTCAACTTTTATTTTTTTCTCATGTCTGGTAATGAGAGATATTCTTTCTTGATTAAAATTGATCAAAGTTATTATCCATGTTAATTATGCTATTGTAGTTTACTGGACAGAGAAGATGCTTTTCTGTACTACCAAAATAGGAATGCAAGCACTTAACAAAGATACTGTGCTCAACATTTTCACACACAAATGTGTTTCACACATTTTCTTTCAGCAGAAAGATGCTGAATTGGAGGTTTTATACAGTATATTGGGTAGCTAATTCTATAGATCCAAGCAACTGTCTGACTTCCAAGAAAACAAAACTTAAAAACTTTATTATAAAAGACCTTGGAAATGGATTAGAAATGGATTCTAAAGAAGACAGGGACCTGGAGCACAGAGTCCTGATTAATTCCTGTGTCCCCTACATGGTGAATAAACAGCCCATGAGCAAACATATTAGGCTGGAACATCAAAAAAGTCCCTGACCATTCAAGCAGCCAGATACTAGATTCTGCTTCCAGCAGAGGAAGCAAAATGGTTTCCCATAAATTAGAGCTCCATCTATTTATGAAGGTGGTTACACTGAATCCCCAGAAGGATTGCACTAAATTTAGTAATTTGCTTTGGGAGAGGAAAGCGTGAATTTGAATTCCCGGATCAGAGTCTGCGGCTAGTAGCTCTTTCTTCAGCGGGATTTTTAAATTTTTTTTTAATAAGTAAGGACATCGGATATGTATCTTGCAATGAAGGCATGCACAGAGATTTTATACTAAAACATTGGCATTCCCTGACGGGCAGGAGAACACATGTTATCACAGAAGAATTAACTTGATTATGTAGAGAAATCTGGCTGATCCAAATATTAGGAGGGGGAGGGGCGTGGCCTCCATTAGGCAGTCTAGAAAGCGTATTAATACCAGAATTATTATCAGAACTTCAGTCTCAGAGAAGAAGGCAAGAATTAATATACGCAGAGCTATTTGCAACGTTCTTGAGCAGCTCAGAGGCATACGAATGTGAAAAAGGCTGGTTTGCGATGGTTCTAAGAGCAAAATCAAAGGATGAAAAGGACGAGACTTTTGCTAGCCCGGTCTGTGTCAGAAAGTTCGCCGAGACTGATGTGTTCCCCCTCCGCCATTCTCCGCCCAGCGCGCCTGTGGTGGTAGGAGCGAAACAGCGGCAGGGCCGGCCCTACCCTCGGCCGCCCCTGCCCTCAGCCCCCTCTGCCCCTCAGCCCCCACTGCCCCTCTGCCCCCCACTGCCCCTCAGCCCCCCACTGCCCCTCAGCCCCCTCTGCCCCCCTCAGCCCCCCACTGCCCCTCAGCCCCCACTGCCCCTCAGGCCCCGCTGCCCCCGACCCCCTCTGCCCCTCAGCCCCCCACTGCCCCCTCAGCCCCCCGCTGCCCCTCTGCCCCCACTGCCCCTCAGCCCCCACTGCCCCTCAGCCCCCGCTGCCCCCTCAGCCCCCGCTGCCCCTCTGCCCCCACTGCCCCTCTCTGCCCCCACTGCCCCCCAGCCCCCTCTGCCCCTCAGCCCCCACTGCCCCTCTGCCCCCTCGCTGCCCCCGACCCCCCTCTGCCCCTCAGCCCCCCCACTGCCCCCTCAGCCCCCACTGCCCCTCAGCCCCCCACTGCCCCCGGACCCCCTCTGCCCCTCAGCCCCCTCTGCCCCTCAGCCCCCACTGCCCCCCGACCCCTCTGCCCCTCAGCCCCCACTGGCCCCTCAGCCCCCCTCTGCCCCTCAGCCCCCACTGCACCCGGCCCCCACTGCCCCTCAGCCCCTCTGCCACTCAGCCCCCACTGCCCCTCAGCCCCCCTCTGACCCTCAGCCCCCACTGCCCCTCAGCCCCCCACTGCCCCCCGACCCCCTCTGCCCCTCAGCCCCCCACTGGCCCTCAGCCCCCTCTGCCCCCTCAGCCCCCACTGCACCCGGCCCCCACTGCCCCTCAGCCCCCCTCTGCCACTCAGCCCCCACTGCCCCTCAGCCCCCTGCTGCCCCTCTGCCCCCCACTGCACCCGGCCCCCCACTGCCCCCTCAGCCCCCCACTGCCCCTCAGCCCCCACTGCCCTCGGACCCCCTCTGCCCTCGACCCCCTCTGCCCCTCAGCCCCCACTGCCCCTCAGCCCCCCCTCTGACCCTCAGCCCCCTCGCTGCCCCTCAGCCCCCTGCTGCCCCTCAGCCCCCGCTGCCCCTCAGCCCCCCACTGCCCCTCAGCCCCCCTCTGCCCCTCAGCCCCCCACTGCCCCCTCAGCCCCCGCTGCCCCTCAGCCCCCCACTGCCCCTCAGCCCCCGCTGCCCTCAGCCCCCACTGCCCCCTCAGCCCCCCACTGCCCCTCTGCCCCTCTGCCCTCAGCCCCCACTGCCCTCAGCTCCCCACTGTCCCTGGCCGGGCCCGGCCAGTGGCAGAGCTGGGGCTGGCGCGCGCCCCGGGCCTCGCCCCGCCGAGCTAACACCCCGCACGCGGAACAGACCCGACTGAAAGTGAGCGGCGTGACTCCTGCACGGATAGCTCCTCCGACGATGAAACCGAGGACGAAGCTGCTGCAGCCACTGCAGTGAGAAGGGGAAAATTAGCCCGACAGGCCATAGGAGCGCCCGACAAAACGAATCTAAAAAGGAGGTATCAGTAAGGGAGGACCCTGCCATACAAGCACCTTTAAACCAAGCTGTTTAGAATCAAGGTGTGATTTACATAAAAGCACCCTTTTCCCTCGTAGAGCTGCAGCAGTGGAAAGCTTCATTTGGACTATAATAGAGACAATCCAGAGAAGGTAACTAATCTTGTTAATAGGGCTATTACAACACAAAACCCAGACTGAAGTGATCTGAATGTAATGCTAGACACATTACTACATGAAACAGAAAAAGAGATGGTTAATAAGGATGCTGTATCTGCTGTAGAGACTCTAATTACAGCTGGAAATCTTCAAGGGCTGGTTAATGATATTTTTCCCTTTAACTGACCCAGGGTGGGACCCTAATGTGGCAGAACAAATGGCAAAGTTAAAACGTTCTCAGAATTGAATAGTATTTGGCCTAAAACATGCCAAAACATGCCTAAAGCAGTCCAAATTATATGAAGGCACAAAAAACTGGAAATGAAACCCCTATATAATTTTTTAATAGGCTTACAGAGACTGCACGAATATACACAAGTCTGGACCTCCAAGCACCTGCAGAGAGACCCACGTAGCTTATTTGTTTATAAGCCAATCTGTAGATGACATAAAGAAAAAGCTGCCAAAGATGGATGAGACACATGAAATAGGTAAATTGTTGAATACAGCCTGGAAAGTTTATCAAAATAGAGATTCAACAGGCAGGGATAAATGCCAGCAGAATAAAAGGGATGATCAGGAAAAGTCATCTAACATGTTGAAAAGGCGTACTCCTCCTCTAGACAAAGATCAATATGCTTTTTGGAAGAAAAAGGGAGACAGGAAGAATGAGTGTCTGGTGCAGGCAAAAAAGACACCTCCAGCACCTGAATTAGCTGTGAATGCCCCTCAACAGAGCCTTTGGTTGTAGCTAAGCTAGGAAATGATGATGCTGAATTTCTGAATATGGGAGAACGTATTCTGCGTTAAATACTTTAAAAGGGAAACTGAGTCAAGATGCTATAAATGGGCCTTCACAAGGTCGGTGAAACAAGGCCTTTCTTCCTACCTTTAAAATTTAAATTAGGAAAACACTGGGTGACTCACCAATTCCTTTACATGCCCAACTCCCCGTAGCCCCATTAGGTAGGGATGTATTGGAGAAATTAGAAGTAGAAATTTCATTTTCCAAAGAAGGTGCGAGTGAAAGTTATAATTCCTGAAACTAAATTTGTCAAAGCAGCTGCAACTTTCATTCAGAAGAATTACGATGAAATTCCCAAAGAAGTTAAAGATTCTGTCATTCCAGTGTGGATCGGTGATTCTCCTGGGACATGCAAATAAACCTGTTAATATTATGCTCAAATTAGGGGCTACACCAGTAAGGCAGAAGCAATACTCTTTGAAGCTAGAATGCCATAGAGGATTGAGAGAGGATCGAGAAGTTTTTAAAATTTGGGTTAGCAAATTGGGTTAGTTAGTGGAATATGAATCTAGATACAGCACACCCATCCTTCCAGTAAAGAAGACTGATTGTAAGAGTTATAGATTAGTGCAGGATTTAAGAGAAATTAACAGAAAATCACAGAAGATATATACCAAATTGTAGCAAACCCTACATTCTTTTGACTATGCTGACAGATGAATTAGGGTGGTTCACTCAAGGATGCCTTTTTCTGTATTCCTATGCATAAGAATAGTCAAGAACTCTGCTTTTGCTTTTGCGTGAGATAATCCTGAGACAGGGAGGAAAACCCAGCTCACCTGGATGGTTCTACACCAGGGATTCAAAACCAGCCCAACAATATTTGGAAACCAGCTTGCAAAGGAACTGGAGGACTGGAGAGGACAAGAGCCAGGAGGGGTTATTCTTTAATATGCTGATGATATCTGAATTGCAACTAGAACACAAGGTGACTGTATCCAACTCACTGTAAGCCTGTTGAACTTTTTAGAACTAAGTGAGCGCAGAGTCTCAAAAGAGAAAACACAGGTTGCCAGGGAAATGGTAGCCTCCTTGGGGCTAGAAATCTTCTGTGGACATTGACAACTCAGCAGAGAACAGAAAGAAGCCATCCACCATGTTCCAGAGCCCCACACTGTGAGAGAAATGCAAGCCTTCCTGGGAATGGTAGATTGGAACCGCTTCTGGATATCAAATCATTGACTACTGGTAAAACCTCTGTATGGAGCCTATAAGGCAGCTGAGAGGGGAACCATCATGCAGACAGGGTATGCAAGGGCTGCATTTAGACAGCTGAAACGATCCTTGATGTCAACCCCAGTTCTGGGGCTGCTGGACTTAGTTAAGCCTTTTGAACTCCTTGCATGTGAGCAACTGAATGTTGCTGTGGGTCCACTGGCACAGCACCTTGGAGATCAAGGAAGGGCTGTGGCCTACTTTTCAAAACAGCTAGACAGTGGTAGGCAAGAGTGGCCTGGGTGTTTGAAAGCTGTGGCGGCTACTGTCATCCTGACACAAGAGGCCCATGAATTGACCCTTGGGCAACACAAGTTCAAGTATGTGCCCCACACAGTGATAACTGTATGGAACAAAAAGGGGGCCCTGGCTGTCTCCTAGCAGAATGCTTAAGTATCACTCTGTATTGTTGGAATGGAATGGTATTACTCTAAAAACATCTGTTGTAAATCCTGCAATGTTTTTGTCATATACATTAATTTACAACATGCCTGAGCATGACTGTTTACAGACAATAAAAGAGGCCTATTCCAGCAGACCAGACCTGAAGGACATGCCTGTGGAGAATTCAGACTGCGATCTGTATACAGATGGAAGTAGCTTCAGGGGTAAGTAAGTGACAGGCTATGCAGTGACAAACATGGATAAGGTGATTGAGGCAAAGACCTTGCCATCAGATGTATCATCACAAAAGGCTGCTCATTGTACTGACAAGAGCTCTAGAACTGAGTGAGGGGAAGCAGGTGGATATATGGACTGATTCCAAATATGCCTTTAGTGTTGTCCATGCCCATGGAGCCATTTGGAAGGAGAGAGGGCTACTAAATGCTCAAGGTAATGAATTAAGCATGCTGAACAGATGCTCACATTACAGAATCTTTGGAAGTCTTCAAAGGTAGCTATTATGCATTGCAGAGGTCATCAAAAAATGTAAAGCAAGTCCTCCGCTGGGAAATTGCTTTGCTGATGAAAGCATGAGTCAGGGTTGGCCCCACGATTTGCATGGGACTTTAGTCCAAAATGTATGTAATGTCCTCAAAAAGAACAATTACTGGATTTCTACTCAACTGACACCTTTAGATGGGAGTAGTAACTGGCCACTGATAAGCATTTTAATGGAAGCAAACCCCACTGAAAGGTGGGAACAAGTCAGTAAGACTCTTCTGCTTCCTATTCCCCTGAGTGGCCTAATAGATCATGGGAATTATACAGTTCCCTGTGCAGTTATAAATCCCACAGAAAAGGCCATTCTTCCTTCATACTGCCATAAGACCAGATTCATGGAAAGAATAAGCCCGAGTACTGTGAGGAAAAATGAAACTGACATTATGGAGACTATACGACTCGGGACAGAGTGGTGTTGAATATGTGATGGTAAGGTCTGGAAAATCCTGCCCATATATAAAGCTCAGGTTTGTGCCTTTGGGGCTGTAATTCCAAATATAAAAATATTTGATCATGCTGAAAATTGAAATGGGAGGAGGAAAAGATCTATCAATCCCCTTATTGAATCTCGCTGAATGTTTCCATAGTATAATCAGAACTCTTATTCCGTCTTTCAGAATAGTCAGACTGGAGAGGGCCTGACCATAGTCATAGTTAAAAAACATATATATATATATATATATATATATATATATATATATATATATGTTATATATATATATATATATATGTAAACATATAGTCCTAGAGTTATAAAACATCTCAGCCATTATCGAACATATTGAATGGCAGACTGTAGATACAATTTTGGCCTTATAAGAAGAAGTCCATGATTCTATCTCATGGTTGTGCAGAGCAGAATGGCTCTTAATTTCATACTGGCTGCACAAGGAGATACATGCTATTACTTATACCACTTGTTGTTCTTATGTGGACCAGAGTGGAAGAATTAAGCAGGGTTTGGCTGAAATTTTGGAGCAGACTCAAATTTTACATGAAGTAGCTTTAGAAATAACACCTTAAACTTTGACTATATCTATATTAGGTAACCGTTACCTAGTGGTTACCAAACTTGGCCTGGATAAAAAAAGTGTTCATAGTAGCTGTAGTTATAGTTGGCATCTGTATAATAACTAGTGGGATAGCTGGTTGTGTAAACCAGTGCTGTGGTTAAATACAGAGTAGAGATTAGATAAGGTAGGGTCGTGTTAGTCTCTAAAAAGGGGGGGAATTATGCCATCTTGATTTTTGTATTCTGTATTCTTTACACAAATATTTGTAGCTCTGCATTCTAGTATTGTAACTTAACTTCAGTATTTTCCTAGGACAAAATACATTCCAAGACTGCTATGCTCTCTTGGCTCTTCTTAGAAATCAAGATTCGGACCACCTCTTCACGATTTCTTCTTCTTTTCATAAACAAAGTTTAGGCCTCATCTAAGAGGGGAGGATTGAGAAGGTACTGGAGCGGGGGGTGGGGCATGACTTCACCAGGTGTGCATCTAATTGGGGATTCTTGCCAGATACACTAATTTGCAAAATCTATAAAAATTGTACATGCGTTATGCAGGGTGTGCATCTTCAGCATTTTCCAGCTGATGAATTGTGTACCTAAGAATCCTTACATAAAGGCAACCTCTTTTTATCACCCTGTGTCTGGCTTATATTCCTAGGACGAGAGAAAAAGGCATCAGTACGTGCTAAAAGGATACCAAAAAAATGGATAACCAGAAGCAAAGTAGATCCCAAATATTCACTAAGGAAACAGTGTCCTGAGTCAAACAAGACATATTTGCATAGTAACAAGGGAACTGATAACTTTTACTAATAGTGATGGATGTAAATGTGAAGTGAGTTACTTTCTTACAGGAAGTGTGGCTGATGTTTTCTCCAAACTGAGTTCTACGCCTTTCTAGGTGGTCTACATGAATAGTGGGAAGGATTTGATATGACAGATGGAAGGAAACATACCTGCAGAGAGAAAATTCCTGTGGTTGAAATACCTGTATGAGCACACAGGCCTTTGCATATGAATTTCTCTTACGACTACTGTCCATTAGGACTGGAATCCCAATGGTCTGGACACTAAATAGAATTACAGAAGAAATATACTCCTAAACTGTTTATACTTACGGTCTATCCATATGCATGACAAAACAGATCTGGTACTAAAGCATAAAAATATGCAACATAAAGCAGTCAAATAAGACAATGGGGGCAAAATGGGAATGTAACAGATTAAACAAACAGTAGGATCTACATTTTATAACGTAGTATTCTAGCAACAAATAATACTCCCAGGTCAATGCTCAAACCTGGCTCTTCTCAGTATGGTCAGCTGTTTGAAGTATTATATCCAATAAGAGCCTCCAGGTAGGACTTGATAAATCTTGTGAAGACCATGGAGCTGGTTTGTTTTTTTTTCAATTCATAAAGGAAAACAGAGCAATAGTAATCATTAAGGTAAAAAATTTACTGAGCATGTAAACAGCAGGAAAATAGAATTAAAACTGCAGTAAAATTGAACTTCACTTGATGACAGCATCCGTTAGAGTAATCAATCATCTGGGATTACCAAACCCAACCTTTGACATCACCCTGTCAAGCAGATCATGGCACAAACTGCCCCATCCAGTCTTCTCTTCCCATCCAGGGATAGATGACTCCACAAACTCTCCGAGAAGCTTGTTCCAATGCTTAACAACTCTTCATGTGAAGAAATTCTTCCTAACCTGAACCACCCCTGAACCACTTCAGATTGTCCTCTCATCCTAGTTCCCTGGCAGAAGATACTGACCTAATCTGGCTTATTTCAGGTGGTTTTAGGGAGTGATAAGGTCACCCCTGAGTATCTTTTTCTCTAAGCTAAGCAAGCCAGATCACTCAGCTGCTCCTCAAATTACTTACCTCTAGACTCTTTCACCAGCTTCATTGCCCCTCTCTAGACAATGTAGGGAACAGATAAATTGTGAATGATCTGAGGGTAAAAACAAATGTCTTCATGAATCTTGGAGTGCTGTCTCTCTAGTGACACCACAAAGTGGCATCAAAAATCAATCGCTTTGGTTTACTGGTTTATTTTGCCATGAACTATCACAAAGGAGCAATGTGATCCTTGAAAAGAGTGCAGGTAGATACTGTAATGGGGTCCTTGCAGAAGACATTAAACCTGAGGAGGTGATCTCCTATTGGAACTTGCACTTGAGAATGCCATATGTTATTAATATGATTTGTAAATTACAACATATATTTGGGAAAGGTAAACTGTATAGGGATCAAGGGACGCAATGTATTGATCCTGACTGGGAGACCAGTGTACACTGCAGCTGACATGGGACAGCTGCAGGCAGCTCCTGCTCAGCATGGCCATGATACCTCCTGCATGGACTTGCCCTTTAAACAGACCTGTTTTCTTGTAAGGAAGTTAAAGGTGACCTTAAATGACTGAAATGGTGAGTTTCTTCCCCGAGACAGGATCTGCTCTGTGCAGTCAGTGTGCCATGGAAAAATCCATTGGGGCACTATTCAATGCTGTGCAGAGTGCCGAGCACTTGAGGAGCTGTAAGATATTACTATCTATACCCCTCTTCTTAGCCTGTCTTTTTGTAGCAACCTTATTAAGCCACTTGTTGGGCTTTTGTCACTGAAATCTAGAAAGACCCCCGCAGCAGTTTGCTCTCACCTCAAGCCACACCTCTGTGCAGAAGAAATGGTATGTGGCGTTACCAGGCCAAAGAAATAGATGTTTGCTTAATTACTTTTTGGAAATCAGAGTGGTAAAAAAGGAAGATTATTTCATTAGAAGAATTTTGAACTCCATGGGGAAACTTAAGGAAAAGCACCAATATGTATATGATACCCTAGAGAGAACTTTTAATTTTTTTTCTTTTTTTACAATACTGTGACCTTAAGGTTACCTGTAAGGAGACTAGCAGAGACTCTTCATGAGAATGGGTATAACAACACTCGAAATAAGCAGCACATTAGTATTTTTCAGCTGTTAAAATAATGAAAGCACGAAACTCCAAATAAAGCTCAGCCTATGTGCAAACGCAGGCTTTTTTTCTGGAAAAAAAAAAAGTCTTATTTAACAAAGAAATACTAATAAACTGCTAAAAGTGCTTTGATCATGAGTCCTGATGATCATCTTGAACTCAGAAACTATATAGTATAGATAAATCTAGCCATTATGAGATTAAATACTTTCAGTGAAAAGTATTTGTAATGTCAATCCGGATGTGGGTCAGAATTCTAATTTTTAGAATGCTCTTTGTTGCTTGCAATAGTGATAATGTAAAAGTAGATGTAAAATGTAAAATCAAAAAGTAGATTTACAAGTAGTTATTTATTAAAAATTTCAGTGGGAGTTTCCAAATATCTTACCTGAATAAATAACAGCTTTTTAAAAGCTATCTGGAAAAGTAAATTAAATTACTCACTTGTATGAATGTGCCAATATATAATAAGTTCTATGATCCACCAATTTCAAAGAGAACAAGATTAAGTGTATGCATACACAAACAATAAACCATATCTTTACATGCAAAACTTGGAAAATTATTGTATGTGAAGATATACATTCTCATGCATATTATGCTATGAATGCCAAAAGCCTTGAGAGTACTAACAACTTGGAAAACAACTTAAGCACTCTGGTTCTCTCCACTGTTAATAGCACATTACCAGAAATTTAAAATGAGTACTTCTTGTTAAATTGTTAAATTTTCTATTCTAACTGACTGATACTTTACACATCAAAACAAAATTCAGGTTTTCCATCTTTTTGTATGGAAAGAACAGTAGGGGGAGCTCAAAGCTTTTCTTTTTTTTCTCCCCTCTCCTGTAAATCTCAGATTTATGACTAATTTCTTAGCAGAAGCAGGTATTAATGACAAAAGTTTTCCCTCATAAATACAAGAGGTTTGAATATCCTATGTAATTCGAAGTACAGCTACAATTACTCTCAGTATCAGTTTTAGTAAACTAAAATGTAACCACTGATTCTTTTGAAAACTTCCCAGTCTCTTCGAAGTTGTAATTCTGTTAACACTCTTTATTTTGGAGTAAAAGAAATTACCTTCTTTCTCCTTAAATATATTACCATCAAAACAAACCCAAATTTTGGGAGGATTTTTATTTAGATTCTGTGTAAAGCAACGCAAACCCACAATTCAAAATACAACCAGATTAGGAAGCAAACCCATAGAAATATAGTACCCTGACAGCCCGCTTCACAATTATACCCATAACCAGGATAATACGTGGGTTTTATCCAAATTGGTATTTAACAATCTTAGCACTCTATCAAATTCTTTATATATGTCCAAAGCAGCATTTTCTAAATGTTGAAAAGTCTCTATTCTCTGTCTCTTGGGACAAATGAAACAAATGTTATCCTTTTCCCGACTAACAAATTTCTGTAATTCCCTGAAATATTATTATAGATTCACCAATCTTCCTTAAGACTATAGAGCACTATCTAAATTCCATGTTAACTGCAGGAGAATTTGACTAATAACAGCAATCATTGCACTGCTGCTATTACTGTGCATCTCCGGCATGAGAATTTTTTCTACTTCTGTCCAAATTCAAGTTCACAAATCATCCACTGGTTCAGGAAACACATTATGTGGCTATCTGAGGTTATAGCTATATAAACTGAGGTTATAGGTATAACTAGCATTATGTAACTGTAACTATAGTTATAAAATGAGGCTTACAATTCAACCCACATTTTTATTTCAGTATGTAACTGAGTGCCTTGAATTCCTGCTTGATACTTCCTAAAGTATCAAATGGAAGTCAATTATTTTTCTATCTTCCAACACAGTTTTCTCGGTAACTTTAAATACTTACATGGAAATATTACTTTTGTCAAGTATTTGTGATGGTTTTATATAAGATTCAATGAGGACCATTTTTTTCTAAGTACTACAAGCTTTTCTAATAGATTTTCATATAAAGAAAGATACTTCCCCTATTACTGTACTTCCACTGAGAGGAAAACATTGATCATCTGTTGTTTTAAGTTCCTTCTCTGCATTCGCTTTAAAACCATAAATACTTGAAACAGTCTCCTGACAGATTTCTGTTGTAATGTTTTTAAATTATATATATCAATAAAAATAATTTAATTGCTCATCTGAAAATGCAATTGACTAGTCATAACTTTTGTCCTTATGTCACTTATCCCTCACACATTTCCCTATCATTTTCATTAGGAGATTTGGTAGTAATGTGCAAAATACATTGATGCTCCCATTAACACAAGACATGAAGCATATACAAAGTACAGAATTAATTCCTTAAGATTCTAAATTCTTGCATTTAATTTGTGTATAAATTGCATATTGAAAAGATAATTTTATGAAGTACTATTACATGAATATGGGTATTTATTTCCTGTTCATTTTCACTGGAAAAATAATTTTTCATTTTACATACTAAACTTTGGTGCAAGATTGTGAAAAGTATTGAAGAATGCTTTGATTTTGGATTAGTCTTCCATTATAAAATTATGGGCGATGAGGTGGTTATCCATGGTCCTTCTAGTGACATACTTTGGATTGCAAGAAAATAACCTCAGCTGACGCACTCTTTGGATGAAGTAAAGATTTACAAATAATACTTTTCCATTAAATACCAAAAGAACCACCTCTGTCTGGGTAATGTGTAACTTTTGCTTCCCTGTCCTGTGACACAGTGAGAACTAAGATGGGAATGAGGGCCTAGCAGTTTATGCTTTCTAATGGTTAGACTATTTTTTAAATAGTCATTGAACAAACTGGAGGAGTCACAGGATTACAATGTATATGTTAAATATCTTTAAGGGAGCTCAGGGTCTGACACTACTGTGTATGATAGTGAAAAGCAGTGCAATTCCATTGAAAATGATAGAGTTACTATGCTATGAAACTTAAATGAAATCAGAATTAGGAAGCATATGTCCAAGAATAGACTGTAGGGGAAGAGTAAAAGCTAGAACAGAATGTTGGAGGTCTTAGATAAATAATCCAAACATACAATGCCATTAACCCAGCAGAGCATGAGAAGTCCTGCTGATGGTAAATGAGCTAGATATTATACAAGATATTATAACTCTGTAGGTTAATAAATAAATCTGATTATATATATATGAATAACTTACTTGCACAAAAATAAGAAACCCATAAAGAAAAAAACTGCCTTGTTAAAAATTCAAGAAGCTGAAAGAAAAATGTGCTTGAATGTGATGAACATAATAAATGCACATAAAAGGTATTTTGACAGAAACAACAGTATTTCTATGATGCCAAAATATGAATTTATAATTTACATCATGGAGGTGGAAGACTAGAATCCCCATACTGTATCCTGGGCTGAACACTAAATCACAGGCTTTGCTGAAACTTTTGGGAGGAGATTTTAACCTATTAGACTGTCAAATAATAAAAATACTAATATGCCTGGATGCCTAATTGGCATCCATTTCATGGTAAAAGCAATACAGTAGGACAACAGTATTCAGAGAAACAGGTGCCAATACTGAGGCCTTAAGTGTTCTTTTTCAGTGAGTGGCCATATTACTGTAGTATCAGCTCATACTCTGCCAATTTATTAATGCTATTTGTCATGTGGCTATGTCAAGCGTGGTGAGATTTTTTGCTTTGGGTTTTTAGTTTTTTTCAGGATTGAAATTTATGGTCCTGTTCCACCAGACTTGTGCAGAACAATACAAGAACAACTGGCTCATGCAGGTGATCCGGCAGCTTATTCCCACAGAAGCGGTGGTCTGGATCACACTGTGCCTACCAGACGTTTTCCATGAGAAGGATTGAAGGGTCAACCGAAACTTTGTGAAAGACAATGCAAATCCTTAAACTCTGGGAAAATACCCAGTCAAGCAAGCAAGCAAGCAAGCAAGCAACAAACCCTAACGACCAACAAAATTCCCACCCAACACAATACACCAGGATCAGTTCGGCGCACGGTTAAGGAGCCAAGTCATGCGGCTGGCGGGCGGTGGTGCTGGAGCGGGCGGCGGGAGCGCTGTGGACACAAGGCTGGCTTGGCTCCGGGCGCGTCCCGCTCCGCGCCGCGCTTGGGGGGCACGGCGGGGCTGCCACACGCGCTTCTCTGCGCGACACCCTCTGAAGAACAAAGCGTTTCGAAAAGTACTTGTGCTATTTCAGAGATAGGACATCCGTAAGAACCTTGACATGCAAACAGGTAGAATGAAAGAAGTTTCTAAAATTCCACATAAATCAGGTGAAAAAACAAGGGGGTTAACTCTCGCCTAGTCGTTAGCCTGTACCTTAGCACCTTGGCAGGCACATTTTGCATAGAAATGAGTTGCAATGAGAAACATTCAGAAGATAATTTGTCAAAACTACACACACTGGATAGCAGTTGAAGGAAATTGCAAATACTGGATGTTATTCATTTAACACCAGAGGAACAGCAGATCCATTTTATTTGGGCTTGTTTTTTTCCCCTTAGAAAAAAGCAAAAGCAAAACAAAACAAAACAAAAAACAACAACAACAACAACAACAAACCAAAAAACAACCCAAGCAAAACCAGCAAAAAAAAACCTGACTAGGAAGGCATACTGGAAGGATAATTTGCTCAACTCAGACATACTGACAGCCTCTAAATTTACTGGAAGCATTCACAAAAAATATTGGGATGTACTTGTGCAAATGTCTTCTTAATGCACAATGGCAACTAAAAAGCACTCACAAGATATCCCATTGCTTAAGATGGGAGGCTTACTAATTATGAAAATCCTACGATGTTGCTATACACAATCTTCTCTTTTACTGTCATGTGAGTACCAAGTTCAGATACCATTTGGAACTTGTCAAAACGTCACAGAAAACCTGTCTTAGGCAGAAGAGACAGAGGAGAGTCACAAGAAATATCTTCATGCAAATGGAAGGAAACAACTGAAAACTGGGATAGATTAGTGCAGAGAATGTTATGGACATGACAAAACATAGCAGTAGTTTCCAAATCTTTACTGTTTTATGTGTAAGAATACCAAAGACGCAAGGTGTTTTATACCATCTTTTCTCCCTCTGTCAGTCTCACTTTTAATTTCCTGTGGTAGTAAGCAACATTAAAACGTCTCACAGGCAATGGATTGCTATGAGCCATGCATTGGAGACTACTTGGATAGAGGAATATGAGATTAGTGCTATAGGGAGGTTTATTATGAAGTATCTGACCAGAATTGGGTAACAGTATGGATAGTATCTATGGATAATAATTACCTGTATGGGCAATGAAGTAATTTACTGATGGTTGTTATTAGGATAAAATATTTATAAATGATGTTTCACATTTCAAAACAAAATCCAACCATTATGGAATTGAGGTCTGGAAAGAAATTTCCTCATAGGTTTATTATCATGTAATTGTCCATAATGGGGTTCTTCTGACTTCCACTAAGTCATGAAGCGAATGAGTAAAACAGTGTATAATGGCTATCTGCTGATGCCATATTCAGGACTAGATGGCTCATCCATTAAAAATCTGAAGACATTTATTCTGTAAAGATTTCAAATCTAGTTATATCAATAGAGGTGTAACATACAGATTACATGTATGGTCTATGGGGTGTCTTTTCTCATTAAAAATGCAAAATTAAATGACAGTTCTGCATTTAAGATACATACTGTGTTCATGCCTCCTATTCTGAGTGTACAAAACAGTCAAGAAAGTTTAGTCCAACTTCTTCTACTGCATACTATTATAGTTTTTATCAGAACAGTGTGCCCTCAGTTTTGGAGAGGATATTGATTCACTTTGCCTAAAGGTTGGAAACCTGTCCCTAACCTTTTTTCAAGATGTGATTCCTGGAGATTATTGCCGTGGATTTGGGCATCGTGTGCAAAATATCCAGCAAGTATTTCTTGTGAGCTTTACCTTCGCTCTTTTGGACTCTGGTATTTAGAAGAAAACTATAGTATTTATCTCAAACACCCAGATAATTATTTTCTTGAAGTAACCTCCCCCTCTTTTTTTTTTTTACTTTTTGTCTCTGTAATTCAGTGTTGGCACTTTAGGAATCTTAATTGCATGCAATATTAATGCATCTGGGACCAGAACAATATAGGTGAATACATAGATACCCTTATATACATACAGGTTTTAAAACAGAGAATGTGTTTTGAAAGAAATATAATCTGTTCTTAATAGCTGGAGCTACCCAATTTTGACTAAAAGTCATTGACTGGAATAAAGAAAAAAGATTCCAAGTTGTATCAACCATTTTTATACACTAGATATGCTAGTACAATATAGATCTATGTGGAAATCATACTTTTTAAAGTAATGATATTTTTCATGCTCAAAAAATTGATTGAAAGTATTATTTCCCTGCTGGTTTTATTCTTTTTTTTGTTTGTTTGTTTATTTTAAATTCCCTCATTGTCTTACTCTTTAGGGCAGACCTTATCTAAATAATTTTGTCAGTACATATGGAAACCTTTAGGAAAGAGCATATGAATTTCAAAACAGATATCAGCAGGTGCTGGTGAGATATCAGACATCGAATTAGAAGATAGTGATGTTCCCTTCTACCCACTACCTAGGCTAGTACCAGATTCGCAGCCGAGTTGGCAACATTCCTAGATACAAGTAGCTTAAAATGGAGGTGGCCAAAGGAAGTGCAGGTGTGGGAATTCCGTGAGGAGTTTATGAATTCACAAAGACTAGAAGGTGCATCAGTGTATTCTGCTCGATTGTTTGCCATCACCCTGGAGGCTACCGAAAGCTACGTGGGGACAGCTTTCCTGGGACTGGGCCTGAGGCAGGGGCTGGGGCGAACAGAACTCACCGCAGCCGAGTATCGGCCACACCGGGGGCGTTCCGTGGGGCGCCCCAGCGCGCTGGTGCCCGACGCAGCGCTTTGCCTTCGCAGCAGGGAGCCAGGGCGCCAAGCCTTCCGGGTGCCCGACGGTGCCCCGCTCTGCCTTCCCATCCCGGCCAAAGGTGGAAAAGGCATTTTCGTCTCCTTACTGCTTCCTTCCTTTCAGCCGGCCACATTTTCCGCCGGTCCCTGCCAACCCAACTCATCTCTCCTAGGATGGGAACTGAATAAAAATGCGTGCCCACTACTAAAAACAAAGGAAGCGAAAGCAAACACGGCATTAGGGAAGGCGCTGCCCGGCAGGAGAAACCGGAGCACGCACAGCTCCTCGCAGCCATTTGGCGTGAGAATCCGTTCCGTCTCTCCCCGCACCTCCTCCCGTGCCCTCCTCCTCCGCCGCGGCAGGGGGGCCCTGGGGGCGGCCCAGCGCGGGCGGGGGCTCGGCTGCCCCGGCCGCTCGCCCCCACCGCGCCGCGGGGCGGAGAGAGAGCGGGAGCGGCGGCGGGAGACGGGCCGCCATATTCCTGCCGCACCACGCCCGCGGAGCCCGACCATTTAAAAGCCGGTCGAGCTCGGCCCTTGCTAGTGCACTCGTTTCCCTTTCCGCTGCTCTGTCGGCAACTCGGGCAGGGCCGAACCGAGCGGAGCCGAACGAACAGCGGCAGCTCCCTGGCAGCGAGCTCCGCTTTCCCCCTCCACTACCCCCGCCTCCTGCTTGGAAGGGCGAGCGGCCGAGGCGGCGGGAAGGAGGAGAGGCCGCGGGGAAGCTCTTCCTGCCGGGCAGCGGCGGTCTCGCCCACCCCGCAGGAGCCGGGCTCCTGCTCCGGGGGCGGGGAGCGGCGGGGAGATGTGTGCGTGTGCGGGGCGGGGGAGGGATTAGTGGGCATTACCGCTTCCACGGGGGGTGGGGTGGTCGCGTCGGAGGGCGGCGGGGGTGTCGGCGGCCGCCAGGGACACTCGGGGACCGCGCAGGCTGCGGGCGGCGGCGAGGGAAGGGGAGCAGCGGGGCGAGGGGCGGCTTGGCTGGGTAGCGCTGCTGCTGCCGCGGTGGATGTTTCCATGTTGTTCGGTGCATGATTTAGAGGAGAGGAGGAGTTGGCAGCGGCGGGTGTCAGCGGCAGGGAGCGGGGATCCGCGCCGCCAGCGGCCCTGCCTTTCGTCTTGCCCCTCTGTGGCATCGAGGCTGCTCTGCCTGCGCGCCTGCCCTGCGGCGGCCCCCGGGCTCCCGGAGAGCGCCTGTGCCCCCCGGGGCCGGAGCGGCGGCGGGGTGCGTGTGTGCGAGTGTGCGTGCGGGTTCAGGGGGGGTGGGCGCTGTGTCTGAACCAGTTAGGAAGAATGACTCTGGAGTCCATCATGGCGTGCTGCCTGAGCGAGGAAGCCAAGGAAGCCCGGCGGATCAACGACGAGATCGAGCGGCAGCTGCGTCGAGACAAGCGGGACGCCCGCCGCGAGCTGAAGCTGCTGCTGCTGGGTGAGTGCGGGGCTTCCTCCGCCCGGCTCGGGCCGCTCGCCTCGGGCCGCCGCCGGCTCGCACGCCCCAGGTGCCGCCCGGGCATCGCCGCCGGCGCGGTCCGTGCCGGGGCGGCAGCGACAGTGCCTGCGGCGCCTCAGGGCGCTCGCCGCCCCCGCCGCGGGGAGCCGCAGGCCGAGCCCCCGCCGCGGGGAGCGGGGCGTGTGTGCCCGCCCGCGGGCATCGTCGGCGGGTGGGCTCGGTGTGGAGCGGGAAGCGGCCTTCCAAAATGGAGAGGGAACGGATGGCGGGTGAGTGAGGGGGCTGCGGGACGAGGGGCAAATGTCGATGTGTGTGAGAGAGCCATGGTAGCGAAGCGCATTAGGGAAGGGATTCGCAGGGGGAGTCGCTGTGCAGGTCGATGGTGGCGGGTGTGATATCTGCATTGTTCCGTGAGCTTCGGGAAGGTTGTTAGCTCACCGGTTGCATTTTTTGTTGTGATTTTTATTTATTGAGGTGAAGTAGGATAAGGGGCTCGTGCTCAGCTTGTGCATCGGTTGCTGTAAAGGAAAGGGAGCCGCAAAGGCCCAGGTGCACATGCCAAACTGAGGGGTAACCTGAAGTGTGCAGGATGATTACAGGATCTTTAATACCGTTGGAATCCACCCACTGGTCAGGAAATAAAATTAACTGTATCATTTCTCCTTAATTAAAGCAGTTTGCTATTTTAAAGCTGCAAATATGTAGCAGCAGCATTCATGTAAAAGAAATTTGGTTTAGGTTAAAGCAAGCCTTTCAAATTAAAATGCGCCTGCCTGTGTCTAGTGTGATGTACTGTGTTGCATAGTTCCCTGGTAATAGTTCCTGCCTGGACTCACAGGCCTTTAAGTATTTTTGTGCTACGGTCTGGTGTGTGGATGAATATGTTCCAAATGGATGTGGGATATTTACGAGGAAGATTTTTTCCTTGGGCCATGTATATGGAAGTAGTGATTTATACTGAGGAAGTAAACTGCCTCTTCAATGAGATAAGACAAGTTGAAAGGAAAAGTTTGAATACATTTTAGTGTTTCCATATGATTATGCCATTTCCTGAAGGTTATCTTGTGGATATGGAGAAGGATGGGATCTCTAACTGATGTGGGAGAGAAGTAGTGGACATGAATGCGGCACTCACAGTAATAATGTTCTGTTGGATTTTGGCCTGGTTTTGGTTTATGGCAGTGCGTGGTGTGAGTCTTCCAAGATTCACAAAGAAGATAAAACAGACTGACCTCTCTTAATAATGTGGATGAATATGGTTAATGATAGATGCTTGCTTCAGTAGAGGCAGTTCATACGTTTGACCTTTTACTCATATACAGATTTTTTCCTGTATATTCCTGATTTTTCTTACAGTAGTGCTAGAGGCTTCTCCCAGATTTTCAGAAATGTATGAAATTCACTGAATGAGACCAATATTACCTAGAAAAGAAATGCAGAGATTCACTTCTGCATTTAGGAATGCAGAACTTCAGCTGCTTTGCAAGGTCCTCCCTACTACTATTGGGATAGATGATGGTAGACTGCAGTCCAGTTATGGCATCTCTTTGGACCAGATAATGTGTGGTGATTTGCAGAAGAACAGGGGAGAAGCCAACCCACAGAAAGAATTAGGGAAAACTGTTGAGTTTCTGTGTAAAAGATTTCTGCGTTCATCATCAGTGCCAGCTGAGTTCCAACAGGCTTGTGGAAGTGGAGGCGTGATGTACTAGAGGTCTAGAGGAGTGAAATTCTGTCTGCATGTACTTATCAGCACATCCATATACCTGGGTAATAAAACCAGTAGAGAAATCGTTACTATGCATGCTTTTTTTTCGTTTTGTCAGCCTCTGTCATATGTTTGACTGAAACTGTGTGTGCATATACGGATTAACACTTAATGATCTTGTATAGTGCAGTGTATGGTGAATGATTGATTCTTGGTGTCTTGGTGTTGCGTAGGCTCAAGTTTCAATTTCTAAAAGAATTTTAGGGAAATTTTTTTCATATTTAAGTACCTTAGAACAGTTGTTTTTTTAGTCACTTTCATTGCTTCCCCAGCATAAGCAATTGCTCCATTAGTAAGTTTGTTGTTTGTATGGGTCATTCACATGGTTATGAGACAGACAAAACC
This sequence comes from Luscinia megarhynchos, assembly GCA_034336665.1. Classification (NCBI taxonomy): domain Eukaryota; kingdom Metazoa; phylum Chordata; class Aves; order Passeriformes; family Muscicapidae; genus Luscinia; species Luscinia megarhynchos. The sequence goes on along the minus strand of CM067592.1, from coordinate 33,904,602 downwards.
ATTTTCAAATGAAAATATATTCATTAAAAATGGTGAGGCTGGTAGTGTGAAAGCCATCTGAACATGCTTAAAGTCATCTGATTTTTTTTTCCTAATACCGAATAGACATTTACTGTCCAATTTAATCTCTTTCTCCCTCATTTTTGGGGAGAAAATCACTAGTGCTAATTAATTTTATGTAAACATAAGCAAGCATGTTTGTGTTTTCTTTTTTTACTCAGTCCCACTCTCTTAAGTATTATGAGTCTGAAAAACCTAAGTGCATTAAGTGTTTTTAAATATGGGACTAAGGAATATCCTTTGACTTGTAAAGAGAATACTAGTGTAGTTTAAGCTGAACCTAAGTGATTGTGCATGTTCTCCAGACTAGTTGAAAGTGCAAAGTGGAAGATATCACTTACCAGCCTTTCAAGGCACAAACAAGTGCATCTGTGGTAGGTTGTTTTATTATTACCCTTGCTTAAAAATTAGATATACACACATAAAATGCACATATGTAGCAAACATAAAGAAAAACTTAATCTTTTTGGTTCAGAGGAAAAGGTTTATTTCCTCCATAACTTGTGAAAGACACAGTGCCTTCTTGGAAACTTAGGTTCCACCTAATTGTTGCTGTGTCACACACACACTGCTAGGTACACTCTTTTAATGTCCTTATGATATATTTTTACTTTTCATTAAATCAAAGAGTTTAAAATCTGAAGTAATTTGTGTAAAACTTTTACTGTGTGCCAAAATTATTTTTAGGCATTAGTTTAAGAATAAACACTCCTTGATTAAACATTAAAATACCACTTTTAGGTAATCTTTTGTACATAATTATTTGAATTTTTTAACATACTAGAACAGAACCAAGTATCTTTTTACAATTGGAATTGTGGAAAGCCAGAATCCATAAATATGCACTGAAAAATATTACATAGTAGTAGTTTCAGCTAGCACAACTTGGCTGAAGTGTTTCGAGACACTTTGGAACAAATTCAGTCTTCCACCGAATTTGGTTTTAGTCTGTATTTTTCAAACTCTTCTGGATGTCGTTACTGCTGAACACTTTGTAAAACCCTGTGATTGTTCTCCAGAGCTTACAGCTGTTAATATCCATCCATTGTTTGCTCTTAGCTGTAAAAACACATTGTTTTTACAATTAGAGGAGAAAACGAAGAGGTATTCTATATTCGCCTATGCCACTGTGTTCTGCGTGCTTTTATTTGAAGCATGTATGTATGTATTTATTTTTATGTAGTAAGAGATATATACTTATGGGTATAATTTTTTGGTCATACTTCCATATATAATTTTTTCTTGCCATCAATGTAAATTTTCCAGGGACTCAGAAAGCAGCATTTGAGCTTGTATGATGGGTTGTTGCCATAAACCATCAGTCCTGGCTGTAGTCTGCCTGTAGACTCTATGTATTAATATTGTACTCTGTTTTCGTACTGAGGAATGCCTTGAGTATCTAAGAAAATAATCTGCAAGGGCTGTGCTAGCTATGCCTATGTGCTGTAAACCCTGGCCATATTAGGTACTGGAGATGTCTGTGACAGTGCTATTTTTTTGCAGCATATTGGTTGGTATTGTGTCACGTGCAAAGCATGTTTTTTCAAGAGTTAGGTGCTTCCTATGTTGGAGACAAGGGAATGTGTCAGCGAAGACACGTACCTTGGCACAAGTATCCTTCTATTCTCTGAGCTGTAGCACAGAAAGTAGATGAACGATAAGCCATTTGAATTGGCATGAACAGCAGTCAATCTTATGCCAAAAGATGCTTTTGAACAAAAGGTGATATATGTATTATTTCTTAAACCTGTGTCAGCGGAGTTAGATGTTGAACATGCTGAATTTGATGTATTCACGAAGAGACAGACACTGTGTTAGAGTGAAGAGGAAATGTTAAGCCAACAATGGCAGACTCTTGTTTCATGTAACTTCTTCAGATGGAGAAACAAGCTTCTTTATTTTTCTTGTGACTTGTATATTTATTAGTCTACCCTACTCAGATTAAACTCTTTCAAATAACTGTAGGTAATTGACACAGTACATATTTATTACTGTAAAATGAACAAATAATTAACTTACCTCTTCATACATATTGGAGCTAGCTAGCTAGATATCTCTTATTTAGCAGAAGCTGTTTCTAAGGAAATATAATTTCATTCTGGATGTATTACACCTTGATGTATTTTAGTATACACAGATATGTCCGTATATAAGAACACCTTTTTTTGTGGTGTAGGAAAACGCAAATGATCATTTGGATATCAGTGTGATAATTAGAATAACGTATATTTAGAAAATATTTAGGAACGTTTATTTTTAGTGCACCACAAAAGGATACCTTGTGTGCAGCCATTAAAAAGGGTTTGTTGCCCTTTCCACATAGGATTTAGTGGAAGGTCTGAACAGTTAAAGAGTTCGGACTAATTTAGCTTTATTTACGTGTCAAAGAGCCAAGTGACCCCTAATTTGTGTGTTACGCTGACAGACAATGTTGAATAAATGTAGGATGAACAAATACCTGCTGAGCAGAGAAATCTTTGAAGAATGGGCATTTGAGTATGTGCTGTAAAATGAAGAAATAATAATTCTGCTCCTTTAGTTGCTTCAAACTAATTTTGTTGTTGTATGGTGGTAGCAGTAGTTTCATAGGGAAAGGCACTACCTTGCAATCTCTGCAAAACCAATCAAAGAGAGGTGTGAAATAAGGTAGGTAGATGTCCAATTACTGGTGGTTAGCTCTGTTGCAGTAATAGGATACTATAAGCACAGTATTTTTTTCTTTCAACTTCCTTAAGCTGAATGGTAGAAGACTGAAGAAAATCTGTTTTTGTACACAAATGCAACTGTGTGTGAACAGCTGTTACTGATGAAATTCACCTTTTATTTACCATAATTATCAAACTTGGCAAGAACAAAGAGCAGGAAAGCAGGAGAAAACAAGGGAAGAATTAGCATTAGGAAGCACTAGGAAGCCATACACATGGTATTGGCCAAAAAGAAGGAAGCATGCCCCAGATTTTAAATACTATTAACTCTGTGCAAAGAAGTTAGATGCATTAAAACTGGATGACAGAAGTCCAGGAGATACCAAAGTTGTAGAAATTAAATGTTCTGAAAGTTACTGAGGGAGTTACGGGAGTAGCACAAATGTTTTTTCAGGCTAAACTAAAGTTTAAATCAAAGTGTTCTGAAAGCACATTGTTCCCTCAATAAGTAGTGCTGATACCGAGACTAAACTGAAGCATGATTGTCTACAGATTTTTTCCTTTGTAACTTTTCAAAGGGCAAATGGTATGGAATAATTAAACTACCTAATTTGTACATTCTACTTACTGTTTATCAGTAGTGCAGAGTTTTATCCCACAACCCTGATGCAGATGCAGTTGCCAACAGAAAAGTGCTATTGTTAATTTCATTCTGCATTTGAGAAGCTGGTGTGGCTATTCCAGAAAGTAAAATAAACTCCACCGAACAAGATTCCTCTGTCAATCCATTAAGGCAAAATCACCTCAGAAACTACTGTAATGAGCTGTATGATTTAGGTGAGCCCCACTGTCTTGATTCAACTCATCTTTCTGTGGAAATCAGGTGATGTGCAATATGTGTATTGCTTGAATAAACAGTGGAACAGTAGAAAGTTATGAAAGTGGAAGCAACTAGTGATTCTGTAAATTGAAAAGATAAGGACTATATCACTATTGCCTCAGCACAGCTGAGCTGTGTATTGACAGCTTCATTTTGGACTTTTGCTATTTGTAATTTCGATTGACCTGTGTGTGGAAGAAGCATCTGTTAGGAATGAATGAGACTAGGTAGAGGAATGAATGAGACTCGGACTATTTCCAGAGCCTGAGTCTGTTTGCCTCAGAGTACATGGATAAGATTTCTACCCAAGGCCCTGTTCTCAGTGATTATGTGTCTTTTGTTTTGTCAAATGCCATTGTGGAGAATGCCATTGTGGTGCTTGTTGAAGTACTTTGGCACTTGGTCCCAGCTGCTGAAAGTTTATTGAAGGAGGATTTGTTTTTCCCAAGGGAAATTGTGGAAAGGGCAGTTAAAATTTGAAATATGTTCTATTTCTTCCCTCTATCCCCAGTCTTCTCTAAAGAGCTAAATGCAGTTAGATCCTTAAATATTTTGAAGGAAAAATACAGCTCAGATCTTGGTAAGTATCACCAAATGTGGATCAGAATAGTGTTTGTTCAGATAAGGTTAGTCACCTCTAAGTTAAATCCAAGATAAGAGCACAGGTTCCTGTTCTGTAGGAACTTGGTGTATCTGGATGTGAAAGAAAATCAACCTGTTAGAGATTCTTTGAGTAAACAGGAATCAAGTTAGACGTTACTCATTTAGTTACTGTATAGCCATGAAATTAACCTAAAGAGATCCTATTATTGATCATACTTTTCTAAGCTAAGGTATAATGTAGTGAACGTGTTTTAGGTACACTTTGAAACTATCCATTAGGAGTCACTGTACCTGAGCTCACTCGACACTTGCATAGGCTTCTTGGTCCTTGGCTAATTCATTGCTTTCATGATAATCTTTGTCAAGAACCCTTACACTGAATGAGAATATTTCTGTGAGTTAAGGAAACTTGCTTTTATTTCCTTGTTCCGTAAACCCATCACAGCAGAGTTTTTAAGTCTTCAATGCTAATGTTATCTTGCTTATATTAGAGAACATTGAAAAAGAATTATGAAAGGTTCTCCAGCCCACATTTCTGGGTGAACAGTGTCATCCAGAAAGCTTCTGAAGCCACTGCTAACTCGGAAGGCCAAAAAAACCACAAAACACACAGAAGTTGGAAAAGATGCCATCATTCTTTAAGCTTTTGGGAACTAATCAAGCTTGGGAAACTGATGATCAAGTATGAAACTTCCATTTTTCTCTGATAATGGATTTGCAAAGCGCTGTAAGTGCTTCTTAATCTTATAGACCAGAGCAGCAAAAGCAATTGAAATTAAATGCTGAAAAATAAAGGCATCAATCATGCAGCTTGAATACATTCTAACACATCTGTCCAGGTACGTAGAGGATCTGATGCTTGTGTTTTTGGAGTGTGCTGTTTAGATGGTGTTGAAATGAAATATTTATGTTGATAGTTAAAACCTTTCAAAGATGGTTTGCAAAAAGGAACAATAAAAACTAATGAATGGAAAACAAACCCAAAGTACTCCTTTGTAAAATTTATTTAAACTCAGTTAATCTTTTAAGAGGGAAAACAATGATTCTTACAATATTTTTCACTTGTATTTCTGTTTGTTTGCTTTTAAAAAGAAAATAATACTAACCTGGAAAGAGAGATGCTGTGTAGTTGTCCTGGGGAGAAAAGCCCAAAAAAATCAAGGACGTATTCTTACACTTATATTTGAATAACTCGGTTAAATTCTCTTTTCCTTCTTTTAATTTCTTGTTTATGTGTTAATAGAACCTGATGCTTAGAACTGTTTTCATACACAGTAATAATCTTCATGCCACTTGAATCTCTCCTGTCCTGTGACCTCCCATTTTTTTGAGAGGTGGTTATGATGTATTCCCCTGGTCATCTTCAGCAGTGATGGGATTAGTAGTTAATCCCAGAGTACAGGCCACCGAATGGCTCTCTGACTGACTTGGCCTATTATTAAAGGAGAGATTTAGAGATCAAAATCTGTTTATCTCATTACCGTTGCCCCAATCTATTAAGTCCTCTTCTAAGTACTTTTTTGTAGGGGGTTTGATCTGGGAAGTTACAGGTATTGTATGTCATGGCAAAAGGATTTAGTATAGAACCCCTGTGGCAACCACTCAAGAAACATTTTTTTTAACCCCCCCAATTAGGGGAAACCTCTTTGGCAACATTAAAACTCAAGACAAAACCCAGGCTATAATTTAGCCTTTAGGTTATGGAACAGATATTTTTTAAACATTTGTTGAAACGTTTGGAAGATGTGGAGGTGTTCTTTATGGAGTCAGCCAACAAGGCTTCAGGAAGGAGCCTTGTTACTAATCTTGTGCCTGACTAATCTTGTGGCCCTCTATGATGGAGTAACTATCAGTGGGCAAAGGAAGAGATGGAGATGTCATCCATCTAGGCTTCTGTAAGGCCTTTTATAGGGTGTCCCCTCTCAACATTCTTACTGTTAAATTTGGGTGAAGGAAGTTGGATAGATAGACTCTTTGATAAGTAAAGAATTTATATGATGGCTGCACCCAGGGAGTTATGGTCTATGGTTTAATGTCCAAGTGGAAATAGTAATGAGTGGCATCCCTCAAGGAATCATACTGTTTAATTCCTTCATTATGTAGGCAGTGGGAAGTTGCACCCTCCGCAGATTGCCAGGTGACACCAATCGGAGAGGTACAGTTGGTATCTTTGATGGGAGGCAAGTGGGCCTGTTGGAACCTCAGCAAGGTTCAACAGGGCCAAGTCCAACATCCTGGGTGTGTTGCCTGTGGGTTGGGACAGCCCTTGACACCAGTACAACACAGGGGATGAATGGATTCTGAGTAGCCCTGGACAGGAGGACGTAGGGGTACTGGTGAATGAAAAATTGTACTTGAGACAGCAGTGTGTACTTGGAACCTGGAAAACCAGGCCTGCATCAGAAGTCTGGCTGGGTGGTCAAGAGAGGTGATTCTGGCCTGGAATACTGCATCTGTGTCTGTTGTCCTAGAAAAGTAAAAAGAGCTCAGAAAAGAGCCATGAAAGTGATAAGAGGGATGAAGCATCTCTCCTATGCAGAGAGTCTGAGAGTGGGTTTTTAAGCCAGGGGAAAAGATGCTGGAAAGACCTTGGAGCGGCCATTCAGTATACCAGGAGTGTAAATAAGAAAGCTATAGAAAGACTTTTTACCTGAGCCTGTCGATAAGAGGACAAGGAGCAATGGTTTTGAACTGAAAGTGAGTAGGTTGAGATTGGACTCACAGAAGAAATCTTTTACAGGCAAGCAGGTGAGACGTTGGAACAGGCTGCTCAGGGAAGCTGTGGATGCCTATTCTTGGAAGTGTACAAGGCCAGGCTGGAGGGGTCTTTGAGCAACCTGCTCTAGTGGGTGGCATAGATGATTTTCAAAGGTACCTTCCAACCCAAACTGCTCTGTGATGCTGTGATTGGACTCTGTGATAGTAAGTGATTTCCTAAAGTTAAAACTGTAGTACACCTTCCCAACGTGATAGCTGTAAGAAACAATGCTTTATACATATATTTTTTTTGCCCTCTGAAAAAACAAAATGCACCTAGACATATTTCTGTTTTTCTTGGTAAGAAGAGAATATTAAGAAGTAACATTAGGGGTTTGGGGTTTTTTTTGGTACTGTGTTCAGTTTCCTCTTGATCTCTGTTTATCTCAGCATTGAATTGGTAAATAAATTAAGGGAGATAATAAACATTTACTCTGAGTGATGCAAAGATGGGTTTCATTTAGGTGACTGTCTCTCCTTGTTTAGCAGCTTAATTCATAGAAAAGCAGAACAAATAATTTGGGAGTAAATTGGCTTTCATCTAAATGTAAAACTGTGTATTTTCTACAAATGGAACAAAGATTCACTGGAACTACTGTATTTCATTAAATTGACTAACAGCATGCTTCATAGCATGACAGGGGTTTGAGTAAGAAGGAAACTCTTCTAAAAGTAAGAAGTTCCAACCCCCCCGCCATGGGCAGGGCCCTTGTGCTAGACCAGCTTGCTCAGTGCCCCATGCAGCCTGGCCTTGAACACTGCTGGGGATGGAGCATCTGTAGCTCCTCTGGGCAACCTGTGCCAGTGGCCCGCCACCCCCACAGTGAGCATCAGTAAAACGACCTGTCTTAAAATCCCTTAAGCTTGGATTTTAGTGCCATTTGTGTTCATAGAAATCCAGAAACATTCTCTGCCCAGAACAATTTTTGTTCTCTTGGTGTTTATTTCCTTAATTGTATTAATTTTTTCCTCTTACCTGCAAGGCAAGATAATAGTGAATTTGGATTCACATTGATTTTATTTTTCGTTTGTCTCCACAGCATAATTATACACTCCTGTTAATTATTAGATTTTTATTAGGGTTAAGAACTAGACTCATGGTAACTTCTGAATTTTGGCCTTTGAATCAAAACTGCGTAAACAACTTGAGCAGAATTTGCAAACAGCTTAATTGTGGCTGTATTTCCTACACCAAATGCAAACCTCTGATGCTGAAGAGTGAAGTTAGTATGTATGCCTTTAAATTGTATCCTTGGAGAAATTTATGACACAAACGTTCTCTGGGTAATAGCATTGTTGTCCTTTTTTGTTTGGTTGGTTTGTTTTGTAAATTTACTACCATGTTAGTTTTATTAGTTCAGTTTTCATTTGGTTTCTCTCAGAAAATACTGTGTCTGAATGTTTTGATTCATAGACTTTTTTGGTCTACGGTTTCTAGTAAAGTGAGAAGGATAGATTTACGTATTTGCGTTGCATTTTTCGTCTATAGATGAAAAATAGAGTCTGTAGAGTTTTCCCATTAAATAATATAAAACCAGTAAAGCAGGAGGTGATTATCTTTTTGTTGTTTAAAATGACAAAATATGGTGGGATTTTTAACTAGTAATTATGCAAAATACTATATATGACTATGTGACTTGTCAGGCAGCTAGGACATAGTCTTTTGTTAGAGCTTAAGAAGGGGGCAAAAACTACCAGGAGAATACTTTGTAATGCTTTTGCTTTACATTTTAGTTATTTTCAAGGAGTGACAGTATTTTCTGGAATAATCTAGAGCTGCAGAAACTTGTGATCACCTTTTGACTGTTTATTTGTCTTGTTTACATGATACTAAGCTACTTCTGCTTAGTGACATGGAATTTTCTAATACCTTCCCATTTCTTTGCAGCTTTTTTTTTAATGTGCACAGAGGGTCAAAACTCTGGGGAAGTAGTCAAAACAGAGCCATAAGCAAGACAAATGTTTATTTGTTGACTGAGTATAACTGTCTTATTTAAAACAGTATTTCAGCCTACCAATCTAGAGTGTAGTTTAGGTATAGTGGCATTAATTTTGCATGTCACTGTGCTCAATAACATAAGCTTGTTTTGTGGGTTTGGAAAGGTTTCTTTTTGTAGGTATTTATGATGGGGTTTTCTTTTTTGTGTGTGTGTCTTTTGAGAGAGTGATATGTAGTTTTTTGAACCAAAATACATGGTTTTACAATATGCCAGTGACCTGTCTGATAAGCTCTTTCTTTATGTATTATGAAATTTGTTTTCTGACATTAGATAAAGCATAAGAAGTAAAATAACTGCACTGCTCATTTCTTAAAGGTTGTCATAATCATGAACGTTACATTTATTATCAACCTCGAGGAACGAAAGAAAATACTCCAGTATCTTGGTGCTCAGTCTGGATAGTTACATAGTTCAGTTCTAACTTTGTAACTGTAGAGTGGATTTTATGATCCTTTAATTATTTTTGTATCTGGTTTTTGACTTTTTTTCCAATTCAAGGTCAATACTGAAGTACAGATCATGAGAATTGAGCAGTGATGTGTATGTACTTTTTATTACAAGTATGTAAGTATTGCTAGGTGGAATAGAACTGTTGATGTGTGTTCAAGGAATGCAACAGTGTACTGAGCCATGACATTAAACTATTCATGTTTAAGTGGCTACTGTAATTTAAATGCTTTTCTAAATAATTGCTTTTTAGGGTGGATTTAGTCAGTGTTTGAGAAATTTACATTTAACTGTATTTAGATACACAGTATTGGCCTCTTTCTGTTTTACAGGTTATTCTAATATAGTTTTCAGCATCATATCATCATTATTTTTTACCAGCTCACAGCTTTTCTATTGCAGTACTTTGACAGTACTGCAAGTACTGTCAGTAATAATTTCTTGTTTTGATTTTATCTCATGGGTGAAGATTTTTAAGGGTTTTTTTAAGTCTTAATATTGTTGGGATCCTGTTTGGAAGACAGTTGTCTGTTGAGGCCTTCTGCCTGTGTAGTTTACTATTTAACTGTTTAAATAACTGTTACTGAATGCGTGCTGTGTTGGTTTGTTGTTTGATCAGTTGCTTAGCAGGTACCTAGTTCTTCAAAGCCACTGACTTCGTACAGCAAACCATCTGAATACTGTAACTCCATCGGTCTCAGTATGTGATCTCTTTCCCTCACCTGTTTTTCACCCTTTAGGTTTTTTTGGGTGATAGTTCAAGAGTTTCAAGTCAGTATGCCTTACTAGCCAGTCCTTCTAAAACCTTTGGAGCCTCTGTGTGACATTCTGACTTGAATAAATCCTGTGTGTTGTTGGTCCTCAGTGGGCACTCTGGCATTGCAGATAAAAAAAATTTGAAAATTACATAGGCATTTTTCTGTATTAATAAATATTAAGTATTCTGCAGCAACAATTTTGTGAGGGACCAGTGTAGCTTGTCATTAAAAAAAAAGTGAGGTCTTATGCAAAGCCCCAGATATCATAATAAAATGATTGAGATTTGCCATGATTTCGGCTTACCTATTTCAATATTCTTTTATTTCCTCTCTTATCCAGGCTGGTATTATTGTTTTATATTTTTCATCTTTCTTTGTAGAATTGTGGCTGTCTGGGCTACTTCATAAAGTGTTCTGAAATGACTCCCACTTGTTCCTGTTTTAAAACACTTGTAATTATGTCAAGTTTCTGCTAAAGTAGGTCTCATGAACACAATGTGCTTATAGAATGCCTTTACTACAGTCATAATCATGTAGTCTTGCAGTTACTTTTGACTGTGATTCTGACACATGCTCCTTTTCTTAAGAGGCATTTTTGTATGGCGCTTTTCTGGTTTAGGAATCATAATTTACAAACTTGCAGAAATACCAAGGTAATTTGCTTGAGACCTTTAGCATCAGTTACATGGCCTTAGGAGATTATACTTTTCCATTTTCGTGAAAGTGCTAGAGGAGCCCCACTTGTTTGTCTGTCACATTACCTGTGACTGTCATCTGCTATGGCATCAGCTTTTGTTTCAATTTTTCTCTATTAGAATTTAAACCAAAAGTATAAAGATCACTGGCTGCCAGCCAATTTTGAAGTAAAAAATAAAGCCAACCACCAAACTTCAACTTGGGTAAATCTCTTCTTTAGTTATTTCTCCTTCTTTAAATTGACATCTAAAAATCAGCAATTCTGTGAGTTTATTGCCTGTCTTGAATATTTGTACAAACAGTTCAACCTCTCCATTTTATTTGATTATTCATTTAATTTTAATCCTCCTTCAATTTTTCTGCTAAATAAGTGCACTTCCCTGCCCATCCTTCCCTTCACTTTCAACAGTGCAAGAATACTCTGACCTCTCTGGTCAACCTAATTTCAGAATGCTTTTCTTCCTCTTCTAACAATGGAAATTGCCCAGATTCTGCAACTTCTGTCCCCAGCCTAGAACTCTGTGTATTCTTTTCCTGTCCAGGAGTTTACCTCCAGTTTTTTGTTTCCTTCTGATATAGCACAGTAATGTTTGAACTGGGTGTCAAGATGGTAAACATTGAGTGTTTAGGTGTTTATAATTTACAAGATTCAGAGTAATTTGTCTGATGGAGTGTACTTCAGGCACATGTACCATATTGCTGTCATTATTTCTATTAAATAGTGTTGAGTAATCCCTTTAGGCTACTTGCAGGGTCTTGCTTGCATCCAAATAGAGTGCACTGTAATGACATAAGAATCCCAGCCGTCTGTGCCAGCGCCTTAGTACCTGCAGGATTCTCCTGGGTACTTCATGCACAGTTGTCATGGCTCGTCCACCTTGGGAGCACTGTCAGATTGTACAGACTATACACCAGAGCTTTTGTGTAAGGGTCAATGCCGGTAGCAGCTGCTTAGCTCTTGTGTGAAATATGAAAACAGCTTTAGGTTGCACCTTGAGGAACACTGGCTCTAGAGGCCTGCTGTAAGGAGATCTGCATCTTCTGCAGAGGAATCGGATTTGTCCTTAGAAAGTGGGTGCTCCTTAATATCAAGGAAGAACTGGATGTTCAAGGACTTAACTGCATTTGGAATAGTCTGGGATGCTCACAGGGTATTTTCTTCTGCTTACCCCCCTCTAGGTGTCAGACTTTCATGAATGGATTTAATCTTACAAAAATGAGAATTTTGAGGCCCATAGGACCACTGCTTGCTGTGAGACTGTTTTCTTTTGTATCTATAGAGCTCAGAAAGTTCTTACATAATTTTCAGATGTGCGTTAACACAGCTGAAGCAAAGTCAGAACTTGACACTGTACTGACACAGATGCAGCCTAAACACTCTGGGGAAAAGGTTTTGTTATCAAGTAGAGAGAGCACTTAGCCCTCTTTTCCTTTTGCCTGGTGGGCAGTGAGTGTGAGGTTAAGCTTGCCAGTACAAGACAGGTAGGTGTGGAACTTATGGAGAAATTCAAGCAAGGAGTGTCTAATGTAATAAAGGGACTTGAATACCCTTTTCAGTGATGCCTGGTGACAGGGCAAGAAACAGTGGGCAGAGGCTGAAACATAGGAGATTCTGAACATCAGGAAACACTTTTTCACTGTGAGGATGACTGAGCATTGGCACCAGTTGCCCAGGAAGGTTGTAGCATAAGCCTAATGATTTTGTAAGTAGTCCTGGATCACTGTGAGCAGTTGCCTGAGGGGAAATCAGTGAAAATGTTAGGTTTGCAGTTCAGAAGTCTTGCAGTGGCAGTATGCCAGTATACTTTTCCCAGAGCAGCCACCTGTGCAGCTTAAGTCTGTCTGGGAAGACTGCAAGGTAACTCGTTACCCTGAATTGTGGGCTAATACAGGGTGTCTTTCAGATGATCCCTGAATTGCTACAGGACTGACACAGGCTGTAGCTTCAAGTAGTTGATTGTAGGCTAACTGGCCTCTGGGCTTGTTCCAGTGTCAGTGCTCCTGGTAATGTCCCAGCATTATGCATCATTATATAAGGTAGTTGTGGTTTTAGGGGTTTGACACATTACTATAAGCTAAGTAGACACAGCAGGATCAGAGCCCTCCAACTTGGAAACATATGCTTTGGCAATGTCCTGAGACTGTGTGTAAACTAGGTGCTTGATACAAACTGTGCTTGTAAGCCCAGGTAAGTACCAAAGCATCCTGATAAGTAGCACATGGATGTGATCACAAATTTAGTTGTTTTGCTGGTACTCAAACAAATGCTGCATCTGCTGTCAGCAAATTCCTTTTGCAGAAGACAAATTATTTCTAAATAAAGTTGTAGAAGGAAGAATAGTCTCTTCTCCCACTCTCAAAATGCTTATCACTAGTAGAAGTGTGCTGCAAAGTCAGATTATTTGCAAAGGTGAATGTTAACTCTCGGTGTGTACATTCATGAGGGAAAGAAATGGATGACTTGTGATTCTCTACAAAGGTACTGTGCACCAAATATGTATATTCTAAAATACATACAAATAACTTCTGAGATAGCCAGCCTGTCCCGTCAAGGTTGACAAGATTGGGAGTAGGAAGAAGTGTGTGTACTGCCAGTCTATAGCCATGCCATGCTCAGACCAGGTACTGGAATAGCAGAGCAACCAGCACCTGCCTTGGCTCTTGGCGGAGCTTTACTGTCTAAGCTGGCAGGCCTTTACTCTCAAGAATGTGGATGCCTGCTAGAGGGCCTGGTGGCTTCCCTTAGGGGATTTTTGGGATTGATAGGCCAGGATAGAGGCTTTTATGCAGAGAGGCACTCACTTCTAAAGTAATAGTCCTGTTCCAAAGTCCTTATTGCTTTAAGAACACCCCTTCTTGCTAGTGTTTAAAGATGAGTCTGTACCCTGCTGTCCTGATTTGAAGGACAGGTGTCTGCCAATAAAGGCAGAAGCTTGTCTTTGAAATGGAGAATGTAAACCCCCTCCCTCCAAATTATTATAATTTGGAAATTAAGGGGCTCTCAGGCAAAGATATGGGAATTAGGAATAACAGTTCTTTACTAGGAAAATTAAAATAGAAATACAGTATTACAAAGAACAGTCCCAAAACACTGACAGAGTCAGAATACAACCTGACACCCTGTCAGTCAGGGTGTTGGTAGCAGTCTGATTAAATGGTAGGTACAGTCCTCTTGCAGTGGCAGATGTGGTTCATTTGGAGCAGTGCTCCTGTAGAAGGGTGCAGTTTTCCTCTGAATGTCCAGGGATGATGTGGAAAGGTCCAGCTTTCCTCTGGAATCCAGTGGAAAGAAGGTATCTCCGTGTTCAAAATCTCAGTTTTTATCTAGGTAGGAAAGGCTTGGCTCCTCCTTCTTGCTGGAGCATCTCCCAATGGGATGATGTAATTTTATCAGTCATATGTAGGACTTAATGGGCCAGCAGCAGATGATATCTTCCTGGAGGGAGGATGGGTTGTGGAAAAGATAAAGATGATTGCCCCACCTGGTTTTAAAGATGGCCCATTAGAGATAATATGTGCCACGGAGATAAGGAAATCACCGCCCCACCCGGCTTCAACAGATGGTGATAGAATACACATTTTTGGTCACATCCTGTATTGCAACCCAACACACCTACAGTTGAGTGATGTGGTACATCACATCTTCAGTGTCCCATCTCCAGTACCTTAAAGTATCTGCTGTCTTGATGTCCACTGATGGCTGTGATATCTGAGACAGTGAAGCATAAGGGAGTGTGTGAAGCACACCTTAGCTCTGTCTGCCCTGGCTGTGCTTTATGGAGAAATGGAGATATTGTCATGATCTTATGGTAAAACATCTCTTTCAGTACAGTTAGGGAGACATGGAATTTGTCAGGCTGCACTGGAGTTGGTACCTTGGCCCATCTGTAGGTCTCTATTTTAAAGAATGGTGTTCAGTGCTCCAATGGAAACTAGGCACTGAAATCCATGAGGAGGGCTGGACCTTAGCAAATGAGTATGTAGTTGCACATGGCTCTTTGCTGTTACTTTCTGAAAATGTTACTTTCAATGTTATTTTTTAAAAATGGACTCTTGGGTTTATTTTCCTCTTGTCATAACACTGTGAGTGTTGGGAATTTGTTTGTTGGACGTTGGATTTTGGTTGTCTTCAGAGCTCTCAACTTACAGGATTTCTTTGCATCTTAACCTGTAGAATCAAATGATGGCAAGTTGTTTTCCAGGCTCTCCTGAGATAATTCCAGTAATGAGTTTGGGGATACACCACTATATTTTCTTTCTTTCTTAAAACCAATACATGGAAGAGGGGTAAAAGCCTTTTGAATGCTGAATTTTCTTTTTCCCTGTCCTTTCTTAATAGCCTACTTTAAGTGTACAAAAGCCTTTGCCTCCTACAAAGATTTGTCCTTTGGTGTTACCTACTCCCCCTCAGAATAAGGTATGCTTAAAAACAAGAACCATCAAAAGCAAAAATAAGAAAGAAAAGAACACATCCTTAGAAAAAACAAACCCCAGAAAACGTAACAAACCAACCTCTTTCACGTTATGTAGGTACCTTGAAATACCTCAGATTTGCAATTGTGAAGTGTATTGTAAATGAAATTGTAATAAAATGTACAAATGAATTGTAATGAAATGTACAAATGAACTGTAATCAAATGTACAAATTTACAAAGTGAATTGTTAATGAAGTTTAGAGTTTTGCAATTGTAAATTAATTGTAGATGAAAAAGAAACCTTCCTGCCATTCTTCCTTTGGACTTGTCTTGTTAATGAATCCCCTTTCACAGAGAGGGGAAAAATGATTCTCTGCTGAAGTTTTTTTGAAGCAGAAAGTGTTCCTGAGCAACTCATAATATAAATTGTAAAGTTTATTGCTTTCACAATACTATTTTTCTCAATTTCAGGCAGCCCTTTAAGTCCATCAGCAAGTAAGGTAGATTATTTTTCTGATTCTATGTTGTGACATAAAAATCACCTAGGAGTATTTCCTCTTTATCTTAGATACAGAGATACCATTAATTTAAGTATCTTGACCTGCTTGCTTTTCCCAGTAATTTCTTTGTAATTAGAGTGTTATTAATTACATTTCAGAATGATTCTGGAAATGACACCAGGCTTTATTCCTGGATCAATTAATGAATCCATACCATCATTTCTCAAACAAAATCATGATTCAGGCTGGTCTGGGGTTGGGTATGGTTGGGTTTTTTTCTTTCCATTTACTTTGTAATGCTTCTGATCCTGTAAATTACTAGGGAATGACAGCATATTGCCAATTTTGCTGGTTTTCTGCAATCCACTTAAAATAATCATTATACTTTGGATCATTATCCATGATTCTTTCCTAATTGATAAGGCTTTAACTCAGGGCTTTGTGGATCATTATCTTACCTTCACACAATAGCATTTCTTTTTGGAAAAGTGTCATACTGAAACTAAATTTTCAAGTAGGGATAGTAGAAAGGCAGTAGTTGTTAGTTTCATAGGTGATGCTGCTTTGCCCTAGCGCATCACCCAGTTTGTGCACTGGGTGAGATAGAAAGGAAACTGAGGTACCAAGGAGGCAGATCTTAGTTTACATTGGACTGGAGATGCTTACCTAGGAGTAATAAGTTTTTCATGTAGTAGCCAATACTGCCTAAATGTCTGAACTGAACTTCACATTTAAATATCTTGGGAACATCTTGTTACAATTCCACAAAAAGTGACTATTTATAGAAGTTCCTTTTCATTCTTTCTATCGTGTACAATCAGATGCTTATGTTTTTGATGGCACCAGTTTTTCATTTTTTTCTGAAAAACCTTACCCTGAAATGTATTCTAATGGTCTCTTTTATTTGGTCTAAACTATGTAGTCATACTGGTATTTGGAAATAATTTTGACTAATATTTTTGAATGTGTTATGAAAGGTCCTCTCACTCTAAACATTTGTTTATGGGCACTGAAATTTATTAACTTGTTTGCAGTACATCTAGCTTCCTTAGTTACTGGTTTCTCAAACTGCAACTTTTGGCATGCTTGGCCACCTGATCATTAATATTCATCCTGCCATACTGTCTAGGTGAAGAACCTGTTCAGAGAGATTGCAGGTTTCCTGGAGAGAACTGTGACCTCTGCTAGTGAACTCTGAAGTACTTATAGACCCTTTGAGCTGACTTAGAAGCCCCAAGAGAACTGGGTGAATGAATAAGCATGTGTTAGAACTGGCAGGATCAGAAGCTTTTGATTAAGGATGAGAATGTGACCACTTTCCTTTCTTCATCTGATGATGAATCTGCGATACATGGCAGTGTAGTTGGATAGCAAGTTATCTTTCTTAAGAGGTTGAAACTGGAGGTTTGAACTCATCTGGCAGCTAAGGACAGCAGAAAGCTGTTTGAAGTAGAAAGGGTTATTTTCTCCTATAGTTGTATTTTGATGCAGAGAAAATATCCTCACACTTCATGTGAGGCTTGCTCTGATAGGCTGACTCCTCAGATGAGCCACTCTGGGGAAGTACAGTGCCAAAATGAAACATAAAAGATTGCCATTTTGTAAATTACTATCTCTAAAATACTTACTAATAAATTCTTTACATTGTCTTTGGTTTTATTAAGCAAGAATAAATACGCAGGAAATGCATGAGAGCAACAGTAGGTACTTGTTGCTTCTGTTGTGTATAGCAGTGGTAATGAGGAGTCATTTAGTTTTTCACGGGTTTTTGGATCCTGGCTGATAAATACTGGTAAGAAAAGCTTCTGCTATATGGACAGACTTGTATTTCCCCAGACAGACTTCTACTGAACTGAACAACACCCTAACTATAATCAATGTGTGTACTTTGAATTGACATGTCAGATCATTGTTATGTTCTGTGAAATAAACCTGCTGTCACCAGAGTGGCTTCAGCAAGTGGAACGAAGTCGTATTGTTGAGAAACCAAGGATGTTCCAGATTGATTCTTGTATATATTCTACTGTCTTTTTGGATGATACATGCACAAAAGTATTTGTAGTAAGAGGGAATAGCTACAAAGCACTGCAAATTTTCAAAATGCTGCCCACCCACTAGCTGATCAGTCACTCTGTCACCTCCATATAGTTAATAATTATTATCCCTGTGATGGCAGGTGAGGGAATGCAGACAAAGGCTATTTCTAAGTTAGCAAATCTGTGAATGAGAGTGGATCTGTAGAGGAAAACAGTAGGTGCAGAAAACCTGATGTCCATGGTCAAGTTTTTTTTTGCTTTAGCCAGGTCTAATCTGATTCTAGGGACTAAATGCCCATTTGTGGTTAGAATGCATTAGTTGTGGTCCTTAACTTACTGGTTTCGTTCTGAAGAAATCCATGTTCTCACTTGGGGTACTTTGAAAGCAGTGAGAAAGAGCACAGTCAGCGAAGGAGCTGAGGATGTTTGAGCTCTATGTTCAGAAGAACACTTTTGAATTAAACACTAGTACATGTCTACCCACAGAGAGACTGGCAAATGGTTTCAGGTGGGAGCTTCACTATATCTACAGGTTAGTTGTTTAGCCTGAAGAGAAGGAGGCTCAGGGGTTCTCTAAACTACCTGAACGTGGATATAGCAAGGTGGAGATTAATCTCACAAGTAATAGGGCAGGAGGAAATGGCCTCAAGTTGTGCTGGAGGAGATTTAGATTGGGTATGGGTAAAAACTTTTTCATGGGAAGGATTGTCAGATACTAGAACAGGATGCTCAGTGAGGCGGTCAACTCAGCGTCCTTGGAGGGTGCTTAGGAATGTGTTTTAGTGTGGGTCTGGCAGTGTTAGGTGAATGGTTTAACTTGGTGATCCTCAAGTTCTTTCCCAACCTAAATTATTCTATACTTATGTGATTTTTCAGACCTGCTAAGGGCAAAGCATCTCCCAATAGCATTTTACATACATGAGAAAGAATCCGGTCTTAGCTATTGGCTGCTACTTTGCATAAAAGTGATGGAGCTTGCATTTCACCTCAGGAGTTTTCCTTTCCCTGTAACTGCTGAGAGATAATGAAATATTGATTCTTTCAGGCTGGTTGATTTGTGTTGAGAAACATCTTCTGATCAAGTCTGATTTTAATGAAGAACGTGAGCTACTTACTCTCTTTTTCTGTGTTTCAGTGCCGGTAGTAATTAGTAATTAGTCCATTATGCAAAAAAACTTGGATTAAGTTGTCCTCTTTATAGTCTTTTTTTATTCTTAATTGTCTGAACCATTAATGACATTTCACTCCCCCTTTGCTTTGCTTTTGATGTTGGACCCTGCAGTAAGTTTAAATTGCAACATAACTAATTGATCAGAGAAGTGTTTGTTCTTTGATTAGGCAGAGTCGTTGATAGCATCTATATTATCGGTCTTTTGGTTTGATTTGACTTTTGGTTTCAGCTAATGGTAGCAGCTACTGTCAATTCATACCAATACTCTTCAACAGAAACATCAGAAAAACAGATGTGTACAGATGGTTTTTGATCATAATAAGGAATTGAGCAAGGAAAAATACAATCCTTCAGGCTGTCTTTTTGCCAGGAAGCAAAAGAATAGCTATCCTTCTGTCTCTCTTTGCGTGTGCAAGTATATTCATGCAACTTTAAAATAATTTTGACCTACAGAGTTTATGTAGCTGCACAAGAGAGCCATTATAATGAGAGGTTTGATGCTGGCTTTCCTATATGTCAGTTTTATGTCTGTAAAAGTACTCCATATGGAACTTTTTCATGCTTTGAAGTGCTAGATGCCTTTAACTTGATGTAGAATTCTCTTTTACACATTCCTTAGGATATTTTTTGCTATCAGTAAAATTGGGAAATAAAATTTTAATTTAATAAAGAAACATGAAGTTTCTGATCAGGTGGTTGATAGAGTGTGTTTGAAGTCTCGGGGAAGTATGTCTCAGAAATTGTTGTACACTAAATAAGAAAAATAAACCTTAGTCCATCAATTGCGTTTGTAAGGGAGCAACCCATAATGTTATAGCAGTCAAATACTGCCTGGTGATGTTACAGGGTACTGAAATCAAGAGGTTCCTGACCCTCTAGAGGTTCAAACTAGAGTTAAACTAGCGTTCACCACCATGGACCATGTACTATTCTTGGTTGGAAGAAAATTCGTTGTTTCTTGAATAAAATAAAAATAAGAAAGCACAATATGTAAAAAACTCATAAGGCAGAATTGAGTCTGGAGCTAGATAGTCTGCTAGCTGATGGGACATGGAAATACAAAATATTAATGTCCAACTTCACAAATAAAAGAGAATTACAGACTTTTTATTGTGGCTTTGCAGCAAACTAATACATGTATAAATTTGCTTTTTGGAAAGCATATTTCATTAAAAAGATGATCAGTTCAAGCAAACAAATTGTAGTGTAATTATATGATGGCATTAAGTTCTAACTAAAATTGCTGGTAAAATATATAAAAAGACACATCTGTTCGTGTAGTGTAATGTTGGCAACCCTTCCTTGGAAAAGTCAAGTCAGTATTTTTGTTTAATAAGTCTGTGTTATGATTGTAGTCTTAAATCAGAGGTACAGTACTGCAAATGAATCAACAACCATGCATCAGTAGTTGACGTAAAGGATCTGTCTCCTTGTCCTAGGAAGTTGTTGATGTAGTAGCTATCACTAGTTGCAGTCTGAAAACCAGTGCTACAGGTGCTTTCCAACATAAAGATTGTATAATGTTTTTCTACAGAAGTAGAAATGGTTGCATTTCAGTTTTGGTAATTCAGAAAATATCTGTGCAAGGAAAGACAAGAATTTGAGATACTTAATTTAGGCTTCAGGCCACAGTATTTAGGGCTATAAAAATACAGAACTTTTATTTCAAACTTCACATGCTTTCCAGAGTTTAGCAAATACTATATTGCCTGCAGTCATGTATTGTTTGAGAAAACAAGTGTTTGTGTTATTGGAAATCAATACACAGTATAGTGTACATTGCATCTGCACTTACTTCATCCCAGGTTGTTGTCACAGCATCCATGTTTTACTGAAGATAACCTAACACACCTTCTAGTGGAGGGTATGGAGTCAAAAAGGATGTGTGATTATGGATTGTCTGTAAGCAGAGTTTTGAGTAAATCCAAATGTAGTCAGAATGGAGCACCTTCTCTGCAGTGAGATTATTCTTGATACTGCATTTTGTTTTAAAAATCATAGATATGCAAAGCTACAGTGAAGATAACGGTTTAATAACTGATTTGAAATGGATAGCTCATGTAGAAAAATGGTATGTGGATTTCTTTTTTCCTAAGTTTCAGTAAAATCTCGCATGCAGATGAGATTTATAGGAAGGCAAAAAAACACTCAAGAAAAATAGTGGTGAAATTGGTGCTAATTGGTGCTTACTGGTTAGGTCAGTAGTCCTTTAAAGTAATTAAGAAACAGGTCATTAATAACTAGTCTGTTTGATTGTTTAGTAAGTAAAACAAGTGTGTGCATGTTTTTGTAATAAGGATTAACAACAGTAACATAAACACATTCATAAGGGACTATTCAGAGGACTGGTACATCTCACAAAACAGTTGTAACCACACTGTGCTAAAATGTCAGGTAAATATATGTTTCATCTCTGTGTTGAGGAGGAATGACATAATGACCAGTACACCTACTCGTATGATGTAACAAAGTATCTTGCCAAAGAATTGTTTCTGAAGTAGAAGTTAAAAAGCAGTTTAATAAAAAACTCGTAGCAGCAGTAGAAGAAAATCAGAGAATTAGTAAAAATTTAAGTCTTCTTCTGCTTTCATCTGATACTTTAGTTTAAACATGAAGTAGTTACTATAAATTACAGACTTCATTCTTCAAATAAATTTTTCTTCATTTGGTAATATGGTGTAACATAGATGAAGTCACCTCTTAGGACTGAGTTTAAAGGTACTTAATCTTCTCATTAGCTACTTAGTGCAGCAGGATTTACTGAAATAAAAGAGGACTATAAATCAGTTTGATAAAACTTGACATTTGCACATAAGTGAAGCTACCCATGCAAAAACCACTGTGGAGCAGCTGATACGTGGTAACTTGTCACACTATGGTAACTGTTCTTAGACTCTCTCCCGTCTTAAGAAACTTTTTTGATATTAAGTGATGGGTAGAGAATTTTGGAAAGCATTTGATGCTCTTTATTCAAGAATACTTCCAAAATTGTTAAAATGGATATGCACTGAACTTTGTCTACTCAGTTTTTTACCCTCATTCATATTAAGGCCATAGTTTGCAGTAATCTGTTGGGACTACTTCAAGAGTAAGGATGGCAGAAAAAATCCTTAATAAGGATCACAGGAGAAAAGACGGGGGGGGGAGGGGTATGATTAACCTTTCTTGAGGTCATTATTACTGTCTTTAATTTTTTTTCCAAACTCTTCAGTAACTTATTTGAAATAAAATATTTGACTGATTTTTCTTTACTACTGACATCTGAGGAGTCAGTATATAGAATAAAGTAGCAGTTGCAAAGCTGGAGAGAGGTGGTGGGTTGTTCGGGGGTTTTTCCCTGCAAAAACCCCGAACATACCTTTGGTCCTCTTAATTGCAACAAGGTTTGCAATTTTTTGTAGTTCAGGTAGTTGAAATTTAATTATTGACTGTAAGCTGCATAGTGTAAAAATCCATGTTTTTATGCAAATAGTATTCATTTTCTCTTGTTTTCTGCTGCCAACTTAGATTGCAGGAACAATTTTGAATTCACTACTCAGAAAATTCTCTTCACAGTTCGGAAATTTCTTATTAAAGTGTAGGAAACCCTCTCTTTAATTTTCTAACTTACCAAGTTTTTTGTTGAGGAAAGAATTTGACAGTTTGAAGTGAAGCTGCACAATACTTGATGAAAGGGCTAGTTTCTGAAAACTTGTGCAGAAGGCTTTAAAACTTCATCTTTAGAAATAATGACATGAGAACTTGACCAACAAAATAGGTAAACTCTGACAATCAAAAATAATTCATTTTTATCTGAGCAGAAACAGGGAATAACACAGGGCATCTGGGATTCACTGATCTGTTGTGTAAAACACTTTTCCATAGCTTTGTTCTTTGTCAGCTATAGTGAGAAAGTAGTCTTTAACTGCATATTTTAGTCAACTAAATTGTTTTATTAGAGTTGGTAAACCTAGAGTTTGGTAGATAACATTTCCCCAGAACTGCTACAAATTGAGGACCATCCCCAAAATGCTTCAATTGTCTTTTATGGGACTTGTTCCCACGTGGCAGAGATTAGAGGACCAGCATCCTTCCTCGTGCAGTAAGTGTCAGAATGCTTACATGATTTTGGAGATCATGTTACAAGAGAAAATTGACTGCAGCTTCTTCCTGGCAAACATGAAAATGTTTTAAGTGTTTCAGATAAATGGTAATTAGTGTGAGGTGTTGATTGTGCCAGATGTGTACATGTGATTCAACAGCCTCGGAGGGTGGTTAACCTTTTACTAATGCTCAAAAGCTTCCAGTGGTGGTTGGATCTGTAGGATAATACAAATGTTGAAGCAGCTGGACTTTTTCTTTCATTTTTTTAATGAAAAATGAGACAGCTGGAGTCAGCAAAATATCCCAAAACCTGGGAACTGACCAGAGGAAAAGAGGAAGATAGTTCAGAACTCGCTGGCTATCGCATTGTCTTGTGGCTTCCAATTGTTTGGAAGCAAATGTTGCAAAGCATGGGCTAAGGGTTGGCTGCTGATGAAAGTGTCAGTCTTGTCCTTTTTCACACACTTCTTGCTCACCAGTGTGAGGGCAACCAAATGGCTCTGTGTTGTTTGTACTTGAAGGCTGGGGAGAGAGCTTAAAGCTCTCTAGAAATAAATTCTGCACCATGACCTTTATAGGGAGCTGCCTTGTCAGCTTCTAGTCATTGAGTGGAGGAAGGGCTTTTTCCTGGTACTCCCTTCCCAAGGGCCAGGCTGTCCCTGACTGGGGAGAGCTGGCTGGCAGCTCCCACCATCATGTCCCAGGCAGAAATTGTTTCTGCCGCACACGGCTCTCCACTCCTGGCTTGCAAAGTGCAGAAACCTGCAGCATGAGGCTGGACTACTGCTGGAGGGATTGGGAGAAGACATGCACCTTTGTGCTTGGTGGTGGTTTTGCAAATTATGCAGAACAATAGTGAAAGCTGTGTAGAGGGGTCTGTTTGTTAGAAATTGTAATGTTAGTGTAGGAAAATGGTGTTTGTCTCAATACTTTTCCTTGTTTTGAAAAATGTTAGTGTTTTTGGCATTTGTACTCTGCATAAAACTAACTTTTATTTCACAAGATTCAAGGCCTTTAGAGCAATAGGGGTGTTTTGATGTGGAGATTTTTTTTTTAAAACATCTAAAAGGTGTGGGCTGTTTTCTAATCATGTAAGCTATTGCACGTAGTTTCTTTCTGCCTGTTTTTCTTTCTCCTAGAATAAACTGGATAACAAAAAGAACATTTTTAATATCTTCTGTTGGATTTCCCAGAGTTTTTCATGATAGATTTTCAGGCAGTCCAACCCTATACAAAAGGGATCAAAGACTACATTTTATCAAAAAAAGTATTTTTAAAAAATGGAGAAATTGAATAAATTTCATATTATGTTTCCTCCACACCTTCATGGACAAGGACTCCTTACATTTGCAGGCCTGTGTAAGTCCAAAATAAGTGTGTGTATGGGGTTGGTGGGTTTTTTTTTTTTGTTTGTTTGTTTTTTTAATTGTTACTGCAAGGGTATGAAAAGAATGATGCAAAAGTAGAAGTAGATACAGAGGTGCCAAATACCATGTTTCAGCATCATGCCATTGTGATTATTGTAAGTAAGTTCTTGTTTAGCTTTGGATGGTTAACTCTGTGGTTTGTGGTGACAACTGGATGTCCCCTTGATTGTTTCTTTGTGGGTTTTTTTAGCTGAACTAAAATTATAATTAAAAAAAATTACAAAGAATGCTGAACTTGGTGGATAACATTTTAGTAGCCTAAAACATAAAAATTCGGACTCAGATACTTCTTATTTGACTATTGTGCAAAGGAATGGCATGTTAAATAAATGTTTCCTTCCTGGAAGTAAAAGTTTCCTCTAGAAAGAAAAATAAAGAGCTTATAGAAACTAGTCCTTCACCCTACCACCTGGTGCCAGTGTGAACTGCAGTTGTGTTACAGTTCTTTGCCTTGACAGATTTATCTCTGTTTTGGCCTCCTAAATAAAAACAGGAAGAGATTCTTAGTGTTATCCTGCTCTTGAGTATCTTTCGCCATAGCACTGAAAGTGGCTAGAAGTATATTCAGTGTAATCATTTTGAAACCAGAGGCAGGTACAAGTGAAAACCAGAATTTCATGAATGCTCATAGAATAAGAACCCATTGCCGTAGAAAGCCTAATTACTAAGTGTATTAAGTGAATTTAGAACTGCCTTTCAGATGAACCAGGATTTATAATGCAAAGAACTTACTTAAGTGCTAGTGAACAGCATGTGGACTTTAATTAATTAAACAGAGACAGGTAATTTCAGAAGAGTTCAGAGCAATGAGGCGACTCTGGAAGAGAAGGGAGGCGGCATTTCCTAAGTTACATATCCGCATCTATGTGGTACATGCTATTGATTAGAGTAGCTGATGTTTGAGTAAAACAGTAATTGTGACTCAGATGCCATCTAGTTCATGGATTTCTGGAGATTTCTTCTAGTATTGTAAGAGAATCCAGTAAAACGATAGTTTTGTGCGACTCAGGAAAGTGTGTTGCTTATCCATGATTTCAGTTGAGTTCTGATTGATACTGCCTTATGGGTTTTACTACCTTTATAAGTAAAATGAAGTTATTTATTAATCTATGCATTCTTTGTAGTGCATGTGTGAAGTAAATAAAAATAAAAAAAATTAAAACTTTCAGAGTAGATGATATACCAGATTGGTATATAATCAGATTACATAATCAGGTCTAAATAAATATGTGACTTCAGCAACAAGGCTACTATAAGGAGGATCAAAAGTTTCTCTTGAAGAGAACAAGAGTCCTGTAGCTGCCTGTCTTGGCAACTCCTCCTTTGAGCTGCTGAAGTTGCTCAGCTGAGCTGGTCATTTGCATGGGAGCTGGGCACTGTCTGGGCAGTCTGAAGGGGCACAAGCTGTCTCTGATAGTGTGCTAGTCCAGAGTGCTGCCTCCTGGCTTTCCCTGCTGGAGAAGCAGAACATTAAAATGTCCATTGGTTCAGCCATTCCAAAGCGATGATTTAAGTGGTATGCATGGCTAGGACCCTGTGCTGTTAAAAACGCAAATGCAAAATGGTGGCACTGCATGCTTTGACTGTAAAATCTGCCTGGTTTTCCCTGTTCTTACTGACTGTGACAGTCCATGTTCTTCCTGACCCGGTAGTAGTTTTCATCCCTCGCTTTCCCCAAATTTAAAGTTTTTCGATTTTTCATCTATTTGCTTGAGTAATTCTAGCATTTGAAAAGAACGCTGCATTTCTGTCATGTACTAAGCATGGAAATACCTATATGATGTGTGTAAAGATAGCAAGGATGTCCTCTCAGAACTTAGCTATTTGATTTACTTTTTTTTTTTCTTAATAAAAAGCAGGGATTTTTTTGGGGGGGGTTTGGAGAATCTAATTATATTTTTTTTAATTATAAAATTGCTCTTTGTTAATACTACCCTTGACCTGATTTCTTAAATTCAGAGAGTGCCAGTGGTATATTTATGTCTTTAGCACCTCTGTCAGCCTTCATACATATGCTTTGTATGTAGGCACACGAAAGTATGTGCATAGGTGGTATTTATATTAAAATAAACAAGGAACTGGATTAAAACATGAATCTTTATCGGTATTATTGCAACCTTTGAAATGGTTGAAGTAAGAGCTACAATACAATAGCTGTTGTGTCACTCCTATCCAGCTAATGAGCTGACTTGCCCAGGTCCCCTCTCCTTGTAGGAGGAAAAAGTATGCAAGGGGTCTACCTTCGTTTTGGAGGCACTGCTTTATTAGTGTGCTGCTTCTTGCAATGTCTCGAAGGACATAAAATGCAAGAGGACAGCAAAAGCCTCAAAAACTAGTGACTCTCCAGGGGAAGTAGCAGTTAAAAAGCAGTCTCAAGTTAAGGATGATCTGCCATAAACGGTAGGAAATTGCCACTATATCTGGAACTGTGCTTCCCTCCGAGTGGGTTTGTAACGGGCTTGGCCTTGGAGCCTGCCTGGATTTCAGAGTGTATGAGCACATTCCTGCTAGTGTGCACTGAGAAACACATAAAAGTTGGTGAGCAACACTGTGAATGTAGGAGCAAGGGAAACCCTAACCAAACATTTGAGCTTCCCACAGTACTTGTGAAATGAAAATAAGAATGGAGTCATGTGTTTCTACTGTATAGCTGCTGTACCAGAGCTTTTTAGTGAGGTCTGTCAGCCCTTCCGGGCTCTGGGTGTCCCTTGGGGGTGAAGAGGGAGCACTGCTTATAGTAATGGATGGGTCTTTTGGGGACAGAGTCTCTCTGGTTGCTAAATAGCTTCTGAGAAACTTGCACATGGAAGGAAGCTTGCAAGAGGAACAGCCCTGGGCTCTACAGCTCTGCACGTCCATAGGGTGAAGGCCAGGCAGGAGGCACTTTGCCTTGTAGAGGTTGGCCAAATTTCCTCCGAGGGCTACTCACAGCTAATGACTTATTTGAAAGCAGTGTCTGCACTGGGCTTGCCTTTGTGCTTCCCAGTTCACCCAGTTCACCCCAGCAGCCAATGTCTGCTGAAGCTGCCTGCCCATTCTATTTTTTGTTAGGAGGTTTCTTTGTTTCTTACAAAATATTTGAGCTTCCCCCACCTCACCTTCCTTCCAATTTAATGCTGTGATCAGCTGTAATGAGAATGATGGAGTCCCAAATGGAGTAACTGGATAGGTGATGTGTGGGAGTGGAATGGATGCTCATTCACTGAGAGGGCCTGAAACCAGGTGGGCGTGGATTTTGGTTATCACCAGCTGTTCAGTCTCCCTGGGGAAGGAGGAGTATTGCCTTCACAGTGGCACGAGAAAAAGGGGTTAAATGCTAGAGAAAAATATTGGAAAACTTCCACTTATACCATAAAGTATTTCCTTTATGATGCTCTCAAGATGTGTTCCCCTAGGAAACCAGAAAGATACAAAATGTGTAATACATTTGTAAGGTGTAATATTAAAAAAACTATTAATTACCCCAGCTGATTCCTTACTGCAGTCAGTTCAGGGTTCTGCTTGCAAGACTCTGCACTTTGTTTGTAGTTGTTTGTATGTAGTTAGAGTGAAGTAAAAATTACTTCATCATTATAGTGCTGGGGGTGTATTTGAGGCTTGAAAGAAATCGGTCTCATTTCTAGTGCCTGTGAACGGACCAGGGAAGCTGTTTGACAGGTATCTGCATACCAGCATTTGATATATAGTTCCTTTATGTTTCTAGAGTAAGTTTGATAGTTATACTGGTTAGTTGACTCTTGTCTAATTAGGTTTCAGAAACAGTTGTCGTTATTATTCTAGTACAGAGGTCATAGAAAGCTCTGAAGCATCAACAGCAAAAGAACACAAACAGGAGAGATCAAGGAAACAGCTTGAATGTCTTCCTCAGGAGTAAATAACCTAACACAGAAAGACCTCAAATAGCTTTATGGGAAAAATATTATTCTCTTCATGTGTAAGAAGAACCAACACGATTTGCTTTTCTTTCATCTTTTTAAATTGTCACAATCTGTATGAAAATATTCTTTCTTTGGCATGAATGAAGGATTTATAAAAAGGTAGTAAAGCAAAGGGATTTTCTGTTCAGTCATTTGTGTTTTTCCCGTGGAAGGAGTGCTTCATCATACCAAGACTAAAGTTTGAAACTGGAGTGAATATGGTTCTTGGAAGCAGTGGCCAACCATTCTTGAGGAAAGAAGGTACCAAAATGCTACAAAACAGTTGCTATTCTTAGTCTTTAATTTCAGATAATAATATTTACTATCAGAAATGTTACTTGACATAAATAGTTGATCATAACAAATGTGCTATTATTCATATGACTTATTTTCAGTAAATTAATATTTATACTAGTTTTGGTATAGTAAAGCAATTACAAGCATTTTCACATTCTAAGAAAGAAAATGCTATACTGTGTACTTTCAGCTCCTGGATGGAGCCTTTTTTGTATGAGTGGTAGGTCAAAAGTATATATCAGTCTTTCAAAAGAGAGCTCACAAACAGAACAGAATAAATATTATTTAAGAAAAAAAACTTTGAGAAGGGTGTTTTCATGTTTTTTGCATTTAGTTGATGCTAACATAGTTAAACAAATTACATAATATACTAGTTTGTATTGGTATTTCAGATGGATGCAAAGGCACATCCAATATACTCTGAGTACTACAGTACTTCTTTAAAACACAGATTAGAAAACAGGTCACAGACTTTCTAACTATACGTTATGAAAGCAGAACATGCAAACTATAAGGCTTTGTGTGCTAGGTAAACACAGCTGTTGTTTTGTTGGTGCTTTCTTGTGCATGATAATTATGTTTGATAATGGAACTTACGAAAAGAGAGATATTCACCTTTTGCAGCTTTCTGTAGGGTAGAGGAAATTTAGCCCTTAGCATGGGGGAAACACAGATGGCCAAACTGTTGAGGTATGTTAGATATGAGGGCCACTTTTTCTGAAGAGACAGAGTTTAAAGTAGTAAAGGTATTTTGTTCCCTTCCATAATAAAAATAAAGTATTGCAATTTTGAATGCTACCAGTATTTACCCTTGCTTTTGATTAATCATGATGGTTTATACTGTCCCTGAAATGGTGTCTCTTAAGAGTGCTAGGAGTAGGAGTTGTGTTTATCTGTTCATAATCCCTCTGAGTAACAGAAGGTGAAAGAAACTTGAAAGACTTAATTATTAGGTAAGTAAATTTTATGTATTTTCCTTAATAAAAGTTTAGAGTTAATGCAAGCCTTGTCTTGCGATGCAGGGAAACTTAAATCTCATACTGAAATTCCTGGAGAATCCTCCTGGAGACCTGCAGGACAAGTAGAGTTGTATGGCCTCTCTCAACATTTTCAGTCCAACTTAGGTGCAGAAGTGAAAAACTGTAGGTGGAATATGAAGGAAACATAAAAGATTTAAACCCTAAACCCTGTCTCTATCCAAGTAGTAGTTAAGGGAGTTTTCACAGAAAAATGAGGTGGCATTCAGCATACTATTACCATTGTCTTTTGATAAATAGCTTACAGAAAACATACATGTGAATTTATAGATAGTTATGTACTACACTGACCTCAAGGAAGATGATGGATTCTGACTTGCTTGTGCCTTGGAATCTACTTGAGTCTGCTTTCCAACACTCATATAAACATTCATTTGAAATTAATCACGCACAAGTTTCTAAAGACAGATTTTGCCTTCCTCTGTTCAAGGAAGGTAAGAGTTTGTATGACACCTTCTTTTACAAATGCTGATATTTGCGTCTGGTTTTGTTTATAATATTTCTGTGGAAGATTTTAAACAGTTTGCTGTTGGGTTGAGTTGCGAGTGACATCAAGAAAATATTTTTGGGGGTGAAGTTTGATTTGTGACACTTTTTCTGCATAAATGAGTTCTTTAGGCTGAATTTGTTGAAGTTGCACCAAACAATATAAAATGGAAAATTAAGCACAGACTGGAAAGAGTCAATTCTCTTTAGGGAGTCTGTGGTTTATCAAAGGGATCCTTTCAAGAGAAGGGCAGAGAAGGTCACACGAGGTGGGATGCTGTCCTGCTTTGAACCCATTTATAAAGCCATGCAAATTCTTGAGGAATTACTTGTCCTGTGTGAAGGCATCCAGTTTATCTCTTCTCTCACTTCCTTGCCTCTGAATTACACCTAAACTGTAATAGGATACCTCTAAAATGGTGAAAATTGTCTATTTGTAACTATTAAAGATAAGGAGGAGGTTCTGTTTTGTTGGGTGGGGGCTTAGCAGTGATGGTATTTTTTGTTGTTGATTTGTCTGGTTGTTTTGATTTGGAGTGGTGGGCGGCCTTGCTGCTTTGGGTTTTTTGGTTGGTTAGTTGGTTTTGGGTTTTTTTCTGAATTGAAGGTGGAGAGAAGAGGATGTTGGCTTTCAGTAATGAGCTGTGCCTAGGTGCATAATAGTAGTTTTGCAATGTAGTTTTGATGATCTGGCACAAAGGTGTATTTGATTACCTGCATTTTCTGTAAAAGACTTTGAGGTTCTGGTTCATGAAAAAGCTTGAATTAACATAAAGAAGCTACAGAACATCAACTGAATTTTATGCTTCAGTTCTATCTTCCATTTCCTTCCAGTTTTTCAGTAATTCAGTATCTTAGGCTTTATTGTAGTAGTCACTTGAGCTATTTTGAGTGTATCACTTGTACAATGAGGATGGGTATTTTGTTTCTCTAAGTTTTCAGGCAGCACTAGAACGACTAACTTCATTATCATCTCAAAAACAACCAGATTAAATTTGTAAGAGGATTTTTCTACTGTAGAGAGCACTCAGACTAGCTGTCCAGATAATGGGAGGTATTCTTTCCCTTTTTTTAAGGAAGATGGTTAATACAATTTCAATAGTGTGGGTAAGGAAATGATGGAACAACTGTAGTAATATTTGTAATGGATAACATTTGCTTCGTTTTTCATAAATATTTAAGATATTCAAGATTGTTCTTGAAACAAATTGCTCTACATGAATGTAGATGTTGCATGTTCCTTATTTGAGGTAATTAGCTACTTCATGATCTACTTCATAAAATTCCATCCATCCTTTTTTGGAATAAATCTTTTCTCATCTTGCCAGGCTCTTCTTTGTTGTTACATTTAGTAATTCATGAAATAATGCTGTGTAGATTATTGACAGTCATCCTAATGAAATGTTTATAAATTACTAAAATGATACAGAGGAGATAATCATTTCACCATTCACTAAATTATATGCTTAGATTTTTTTTAAAGCAAGTGGAATATGCAAATATGGCTTGTAAGCAAAACAAGAAGATGATTATGTTGTGATTTTAAATTAAAGATACTCTTTCAGTGGAGCAAACACTTGGCAAGGGAGCAGTATGCACCCCTCTCCCATTTTTTCCTAAGTGTTTCTTAACTTAAACCTGTGCATTGTTAAATCTCAAAAAGCCATCACTGGGGTTCTTGCCTAATTTGGCTTTTTGTAGTTTTTAGCATAACTGCAAAACATGGTGCTGTTGATGTAGGAACAGACTTCAGAACGCTAGTTCTCTTTCCAGCTTTTTTTGCTTGAAATTGGAGATGCTTTCCTGTTACATAGGCTTTTCTGTAACTAAATGAAATGCTATTGAAGTGTTTCCTAACATCAAGCAACTCTTGTGAAGCTTAAACTATTCATGTCAATTAAGGAGTTGGATAATCACACAAGGAAGATACTATGGTACTACTTTTTGTTTTAGAAAATATACAAATATGCCTACTATGTGCATTATCAGGGCTGGTCATTCCTTACAGGAATTCTGTTCATCATGTTGAATTGAATTCTGTTCTGGATGAGTTGTCACTTAAATTCTTTGGTGTTTTTATGAGTAAGATGAAAATGGTCAGTGTGAGAGCCTCCTTGTTACCTCTTTGCTGCCTTTCTTTGGTGGGGAAGAGATACTCTAGTTCTGCTCCATAACTTGGCCAGGTACATGTTACAGGGTGAGCTGGGGAGCTTCACCTCCACCTCAGGAAATTTTGCTGCAGAGTCTTACCAACCAGATATCCTTCCCAAGAGTAGTCTTCAACTGTGAGCCTGAAAGCTGGTGTTCCAAAAGTGCTAGGACAGACTGACTTCTTTGCTTTGGCTCCCAGGAGGATCTCATGCACTCCATAATACATTTCAACTGATTTATCACCTACAAAGCCAAGCTGGTCCAAGGCCTGAATTCTGCACAGTTTTATATTTTTGTTTAGCCATACTCAATTTCAGTGGAAATGTGATCTGCTGCATTCCACTGCTGGAACAGCAACAGACTAAACCATAGTTTTTGTTTTCTCTATCACTGAATTAATAGTAGCAGAGAGGACATAAAACTCTCTTCCAAGTGAAATATAATTTTAAGTGGAATCAAGTATTTTTATTCTCATGTATTACCGCTCTATGGCTCTTACTCCTCCTAGGAGTTACTCTGTTATTTACTATCTGATGAAGTTGATTGCTCCCCTTTTCTGTAAATCTGTGAGGCAGTGAACAATCAACTGCTTTATCTGAGTAAATGTTTGATGAAACTGTGGTTATAGTATGGTTCTGTTCATCTATGTAGGATGTTGATTCCACTCTGACCCATGAATCTTGACTTTCCAGATATTTCTAAGCTTGCTTTTTGCATCCAAGCCCCAAGATGAAAGCCAGTTTTCTGCAAATGTACACACTGTTTTGATAGTTCCTAGTATATGTGTGTGTACGTTGACTAACAGGGTAGTGGGTTTCAAAGGCTTTCTCCTTCTTCCTTATATGTTAAGAATGTCCTCTTCTATTTAATTTAAATAGAAAATTTCAATTTAAATACATAACAATAAAATAGCTGCTTTTTCTTAACTTTTCATAGGTCAAAATTAGGAAAAAAACATCACCAGCTATAGTTTAGCAGTGTTTTTGTTTGAGATGCCAGTGTGAATTTTGCTTAGAGAATGGTATGTTTGTTGTTAAAAACAGGTTCATATTTGATCTGAAAATACTATACTTGAGATTTTAAGTTGCAATACAGAGAAATGCAGAAAGAAGTATAGGTGTGTGTAGCACAACTACATGAAAGAAAGGCTTGTCATTCTAGGCTTCTACAGTTGTCTTACTTTTAAATTAGTCTCCTGTATCTTCTTTGTCAGTCACCACAAGTTCTGAAACTTCTCTGCCAGCAGCTGCAGTGTAAAATTAACCACGTTTAAAGTTTTTTTCCATGAGTTTCACAGGACAAAGAATGTTGCATTTCAGCTTTCTGTAGCTTGATTTTTGCAGAATGTGTACCAGGAGAAATAGCATCAATACAAAAAATCATATGTGATATGTATATATGTGGGTGCAAGTGCATGCATAAGGATCTACTCTGCATTTAAGCAACCTGACCTCTTTCCTGATTCTGCTTGTGGATATAATACTGCTAGAAGTACTTTCAGATCTCAAGTAGAATTCTTGATGATGCAGTAATACTTGTTGCTATTAACATTTCTGGAATAAAAGTGTGGAGATTTTCAGAAATCTTCAGTTTTTAAGATGCTAAGCTCTTACAAATTGTAATAATCCTCTATGCCATGATTGAATAGCTCATCACTATTACAGACATTTCTTTATTATTTTTATAAGACATTTAATCTTTTTTCATTCATTAGGTTGATTTTATCTGGGAGAAGGTTTTAAAAGTTAGATGATCAACCAAGCTATGTGCTTGAATCAGTAGTGTGGAGTGTTACTCAGTCACAATATTCAATTCTCGCCTAAGTTCTAGACAAGGCATTATATTAGGATTGAGGGCAGGGAGGTTGAAAGTCATGTTTCTTAAAAGATGAGGGAGTGTGGTGGTGGTGGTATTCTGATTATCATTGAGATTCAGGTACATTGTGTGGCCTCAGGACATAATCTGTCTTCTGGCAGATGAAAAGATACTATGCATTTGGCTTCAGGGAACTGACTTGACCAATTTTAATGTTCAGTAGTAGCCAGCAGAAAATTGGTCTCAGTGTAGTTTTAGTCCCGGTCGGTCCATTCTGCTGATCCACTGCACTGCCATTTCACCTTTGCTCTCGTGTTGTGTCAGCTGGAGTATTTGTAGAACAATAGTGGTGGATCCAATGGCTAACAGAGCCCATAAGGCATTCATATCCTCTCAGAAGAATATGTAGATTTTTTTCTGATGTGATTTCAGGTTTTCTTCTTTTCACCAGGTGAAACGGGCTTACTCAAGGGTCTGTTCAGGCTGTTACCCAGTGTTGGTTTTGTTTCTTATGGTAAATAGGTAAAATTTTAAGAATATATTGCCATGATGTATTTTTTAACTTATTCTGTAATAAATGGATGAGGCTGTAAAAAGCACAAGTTGATATCACTCAGTGTCTTGATCTCTAGGGAGTTAATGTAAGAACCTTTCATTGCCTAAATGGATCCTACAAGAAAGCTGGAGATGGACTTTTACAAGGGCATGTAGTGATTGGACAGAGAGAAATGGCAGGTTTACAAAGGGAGCAGGTTTACATTAGATATTGGAAGAAATTCTTTACGTGTGAAGGTGGTGAGGCACTGGCACAGCATGCCCAGAGAACCTGTGGATGCGCATCCCTGGCAGTATTCAAGGCCAGGCTAGATGGAGCTCTGAGCAAACTGGTCTAATGGAAGATTTCCCTGCTTGTGGCAAGGGAGTGTTGTGATTAGATGATCTCTAAGGCTTCTTCTAACCCAAACCATTCTGATTCTGCAGTATGTAACATCATGTTTGATTTTCTGGGAATGTGCGTATAAAGAAAACCTGCATTAGAAGTTCGCTATATGTATGCTGGAAATGGGAGTGATGGTTTCAAAATTATGGTCATAGTAAGGGCAGAAGTTTTTAGAAGTTTAGATTTTGCAGTGTGTGCTATCTCAGAAATAGTTAAGGGTTACTCCTATAAACTGCACTGCTGTGAAACGCTTTTCTTAGAAGACACCTAAAAGATTTGTCTAAGAGGCCTATAAGGCTGCCTTTGTCCTGGACCTGAATATTATATTGTGGTACGAGGCATGAAAGCTTTACATAAGTGATTAAAATAAAGCCCAGGCTGAAAGTCTGAAAAACACAGCACTAAGCAATGAATTTTGTTTTCTGCAGAGCTGAGTAGCTGGGTGAACACAGGGCTTATGTAGCTGTGCAGATTCAACTCCTCCTCTTAAGCAAACACAGGGATAATACAGATAAGCTCTTGTAGACACAGATGAGCTTGTTGAATTGAAGCAAAGGAAAAATATTGTGTGTTTTAACCTTTGTGAAGTTTCCAGCAAAGAGATCTTAACTTTAGGTTGACAAATAGTCATATTTAATCAATAAACTACTTTTATATAAAAATATATGGAAAACATTTTAATGGAAGGAATGACTGCTTGTTAATAAATACGAACCAAATTTTCATTAACAGTGATTTCATGTGGTTCTGAGATAGAAGTTTGATGGGCTCTGTTTGTTCCGATATTAGCTTAAAACTAAAAAGCTGCAACCCAATCACACCCCCTCAAACAAATAAGCAAAAAACCAAACCAATGAATACAACAAAACTAAAAACCCAAACACTCTTGCAAAAAAAAAACAAAACCAAAAAACCAAAACAGATATATCAGTTGCTTGGAATACCAGATTACTGTAATGTTTTGAGAGTTAGCCTAGGAAAATTTTTTTTCTTCCTCTCTGAATTTTTGTGATGAAATGTCTCATGAAGTTAGAGTTTTAGACAATTACATCTTAAAGAACAAAACATTTTCAAATATTAAGTCATACATAGTATGTATATTTTGGGGTGCCATTTTGCTAATTAGTTTAGTTGTTAAATCAAAATGTAAATTTTAATTCAGTTCTTCAGTTGCTACTGATGCTACTGTTTGTCCCTGAACTGGTCCTTGAAGTTACCTTCCAAGCACCACTTGACACTGTTGAGCCCTGCAGTAAGCAAGCTGTCAGCATTGTGCAAAAAAAGTCGTGTTTGTGTCCATTGGGTAAAGCATATCCTTCTTATTTGTCTTGCAGGCACAGGAGAGAGTGGCAAAAGCACATTTATCAAGCAGATGAGAATCATTCATGGATCAGGTTACTCTGATGAAGACAAAAGGGGCTTTACAAAACTGGTGTACCAGAATATATTTACAGCAATGCAGGCCATGATCAAGGCCATGGATACCCTCAAAATCCCATACAAGTGTGAAAATAACAAGGTGAGATTTTTGGTTATTTCTGTAGCTGAAGTTTTTCCTCTTTTTTATTTTCGGAAATATACTTAAGGTCTCAAAAAAATGACACATCACAGAAGTGATACTAAAAGCTCAGAAGAAAAGGGCATTTCCTGTCCTGCATTTAGTTCTCTGCCTTTCTTTACTTTTATTGTACAAATCTGCTTTTAAACAGGAGTCCTTTCTTAAGATGCCTGAGAGAGATTGTCACAGAACAGAGGTTTAATGGCAGGTTGCCTTCGATTTCAGTAACTGTTGCACTTTCCTATGAGGCTGTGCTCTGGTTAGAGCACAGTTAAGCCATTCTTGTGATGCTTAGCAAAATTTTACTGCTTAAGGTTTGCTATTACCTTACAAGTGGAAAAAATTCGAATTATTAGAAAAATAGGTGAAGAAATCTGTGTGTGAATAGCTTGTTAAATTTAAATTTTCTACGCAAGACCTTAAAACAGTCAGAGTCTTCTGAGATTGATGCTGCTACTGGAGTTTAAAAGGACAAAATACATTTAAAATGTTTCTAAGGTTCATCTCTGACTACCTTGACTTTTTTTCATTTTTTTTTAATATTCAGATTTAAATAGTATGGTAACTACAATAGCTTGTCTCATTCTATGTCTAGAAATGAAATGCTTACTATTTACTTAAAATACACAGTAAGCCATGGAATTACATGTCTATATCTCCCAGTATCACAGAGTCACAGAATAGGTCATATTGGAAGGCACCACAGTGGATCATCTGGCCCAGCCTCCCTGCTCTAGCAGGCACCGTTTGATAACGGTTCCTTGAGAATTTGTTTGCAATTTTACTGTTAATCCATTATCAGCAACTTTGTTGAAAGGAGAATTTAAGATCCATTACAAAGTGGATGGCTCATTTTTCTTTCCATTTTGTGAAAGAGTATTTAATGATTATCTAGTAGTCCTGGATGAAAGTAATACTTTCTTTGATAAATTACTCAGAAGTTCTTTTATTCTATTTTTTTCATTAAGAGAAAATATCAAAGAGCAGCAACATTTACAATAGGAACAAAGTGTCCATTAACTGGGAAAGAGAAAATGAGGTAAACTTGGGTTAATCTTAGAATCTTTTTGTCTAAACACATGCAGTTTAATTATTCAGATTGAGCTGCTGTATGTGTTTTAAGACAGCTAACTTAGAAGTAGGAAAGATAAAGCTTATTAGCAGATTAACAGTGAGTTGTTTTTTCATTTGCAATTGCTGAAGTTATTGCAGATGATCTTCACTTTGGTGATGTAATGTTGCAATGACAACAGTCTTGCAGGAGTGTGACTTCATGCCATAAGAAGTCAGGAGAATCCCGTCTGTCAGAATCAGTAATGTTAACTTTCTTTCATGCACATGAAAAAGATTGAAAATTTTTTTTTATAATTAGTAAGACTCTAGGCTTTAATTTCCTAGTCTAGCTGCATGCTGAAGCTGTCTGTCTTCCCTTCATCCTCTGTCAATCACAATCAAATGTCTAATTAGTTTAAAACCAGTATTTTCATTTGCATTTCTGCCTTTCGGCTCTATGCTTTTGCTGTATGCAAAGCATAAAACATACTGACCTGAAACATTAATTGATCCTAAAGTGCAGTTTTTCTTCAAAATTGGTGTTGACTGTCACTTTGCCTTAATATCTGGAAATCCTAATTAAATAGATAGATTAGGACTTTTTTTTTTTCTTGTATTATATTACAAAGTATTCTGTCGTTGTTTTTTAGATGTGCTGACTTTTGTAGTGTTTTTATGTGACTGAGTCAGGTAGGTTTGCCATAGCTGTATACACATGGCCAGAGCTGTTCACTTTCTCTACGTAAAAATTACTTTGCTGAAAGAAGGCATCTGTGCTCAGCTACTTCACAAGCATTCCCAACAGTTTCTAATAGGGCTACTTGCAGAGTAAAATAAAAGTCACCAGTTACCAGGCTCTCAAGGTAACTCCTGTAAAAATTTTGTCAGGACTACAGGAAAAACCAAATGTGCTTCAGCATTGTGCCTAAATAGACATGATTGTGGTCTACTATGCTTTGGCTTTGTATACAAGGTCACTTCACTTCAAAGCACAGAACACCAGTCAACAGATAAATCTGCTCCTTCATTTTTTTACAGGCTGTTGAAAACAAACTCATTAGTCTTGAAAACACAGGAAGGGCACTTCCTATTAATTTGAATCTCCTATCAGGAAGTCCTATCTCTGGAGAGAATATCTTGAAGTTTGAGTAACAGCATATTTTTAGCACTGTAGCTGTGGTACACTGTAGTTCAGAAAATTGCAGGTCAAGCTGGTATTGACATTCTTGGATCTAAAGAAAAATTACCCTTTTGTTGGGTAAAATTCTTTGTGTTCTGCAATAGACTTTGGGGCTACAGTATAAATGGTTTTCTCTTACTGTACCAATTTTCATACCTTTAACTGTGATTTATTAAAATTGGAGTATTTTGAATCTCTGAATGCTGCTGGAATTTGGAGTGCTCTTATACCTAGCAGTCAGTTAAGTAGGCAGCTGTGCTTTTTGTGTGATGTACAATATCACAACATTTACGTTAGATTATTTTAGTGTAATCAACATAGAAGGTTGCAAGTTCTAAATTTCCCAAGTTAGTTCTTGTGAGATTGTGTTTGTCTTCATAGTCACCTATGTAACTAAAGAGGCAGAGAGTGAAATACATTATATTATATGCACTATATTATAACAACCTAGACTGTTTTGAATGATTCATTATCAGAGTAGTGAAAGCCAATTGAGAAATGAACTATGTTCAGAAGCTAATATCTTAGGGGTGATGGTAGAGTATTATTACATCAAAGACATTTATTTTTATGTGTTTAAATTCCAGAATGTGAGTTCTTCTCAGGTTTAAGATAATGGATGAGCATGATCTCTTCTCTTAGGAATTCATCGTAGGAAGTGGTTGCTTATAGACTTTTTTAGTTTCCTTTCAGTAAAGTTTACTATGCTTCCATTATTTCTTTCTTAACTAGAAGTTCTGAAGTTGTATGGCTTTTGAATTTTAGGGTAGTAAGTGTTTTTAGAGGGAAAGTGTTAGTTTTTATAGAAATGTTTAGAAGCAATTGCCTGTCTTTTGCACAATTTTGTTTGTAGAAAGTAACTCATGCAACTGCAGATTCTCAAATGCACATTTTTTAAAAAACAAAATACAGATGTATGCTTTTTACAGTTTGTCCTTTTAGACAAATGAATCTACTACTATACTAAACCGCAAATACTACTGTTGTTCTATACTATTCCATTTTAATGTAACCTTCAAAAGTCAAGTTGCCACTCTGTTCCAGCAGACAGTATCAGGAAGGCGTCACTCCATGGTGATTAACAGGCAGGAAACCTTACTTGAATCCCATTCCCATAATTTCCTGTGAGACTTCTTAAATATTCATAACACTAAAACTAATGTGAGTAACTGTAGCGTTGAAGAACAGGCTACAGGAAAGTTTTTCAAGAAGCTGGAAACATAAAAGCAAGTTTTGTGGAAGACATTTGCTGTTAAGTTTCTAAGAGTGTTTTCTGTTTAATTTTTGTGTCTATTTCCTTTGGGAAATGTTTTGCAGTAAAAACGAGCAGATATCGGAAATGCTTTCAAAATTCAAAATCTTACTGGCATTATCTTCAAGTCCATAATTGCTTTGTTAGCTTGGTTTTTTTTTGTCAGACAGATCCACTGGAGAAAGCTAATAAAATTACAGGCAGAAGTGGGACAATAGGAGCAGGACTGGAATCAGATTGCATATATTTTTGTCTCGGGTAAACAGTTGTGGATGCTAAGTGGTTTAGATCTCTTGGTGAAATTTGGTGTTGGACAAACAGTTTGGAGGAAAGGACCTACCACAGACACTTCACCTGAAACAGAGTGTGAAGGACTGAATCTAGAGCAGTAGTATGCAGACTGGGAGGGTAAGTCTTTCAGTTTGGAGGGGGGTTTTGTTTAACAAAAAAGCAAGAATGATTTCCTTGGGACACTGACATAAAATGCTTTAGAATGGGGATAATCAAATGGCCCTTCAAGCAGATGGAGAAATCTGTATGGTTCTTGGTTAGTATTTAATAATATGTAATGCTTGGTTAGTATTTAAGTTCTCTGAGGTGTTTCTCCAAGTGCTCAAAACCAAAGTAAAATAACCCACTAAACAGCAAGTCTTACAGAAGAGTTAAAT
Source organism: Luscinia megarhynchos (assembly GCA_034336665.1). Taxonomy (NCBI): domain Eukaryota; kingdom Metazoa; phylum Chordata; class Aves; order Passeriformes; family Muscicapidae; genus Luscinia; species Luscinia megarhynchos. The sequence goes on along the minus strand of CM067592.1, from coordinate 33,863,770 downwards.
GTCTCTGGTACCAGGAAGCTCCCTAGGCATTTAGCAAGAAATAGATAGCTGTAGTCAGATAACATGCAAGACTGTATAGAAGATGTAAAATATCATGGTCCTTTAACTACGTGCATTCAGACAGAACTGAAGGAACTGAAGATAGCTTGCTTTTTTTTTTTTCCCTGGGAGCTGTAATACGAGGAGGAGCCTATCTCTCTGATAACTGTGTTTCCTCCCATGGGGATATTGATCTGTGAGCTTTAGGGATTCCAATAAAGCCACGAGCAGTTTCCTCATGAGTGCTTTGTAAAGAGTCCTTTGTGAGGACTTCAACAATCTTAAATAGATAGCAGTCTCTCCTCAGCTGTCTTTTTTGTCAGTCATCTGCTCTTCTCATTACCTACCTTTCTTTCTGGCACCTCCTCAGTCTCACATACATTTGACCTCAGTGCATCTTTATGTGCTTACATTTTGTCCTACTTTCTGTTGTTTTCCTTCTTTATATTTGATAAAATTGAAACAAGCAAACAAAAAACTCACCATATATGTAGTAGTGTACATTCTGTTCTCCTAGTCACTCATTTGCTTGTTCTCTGTTTAGAGCAGAGGTCTCTTGCATTTATCTGTATTGCTCTAATAGATTACTAATTACTTGTTTCGTCTTGTCATGTTCTGCTCAAGTGAAATTTACTACTTCATCCCAACAGAAGCCCAAGTTCTAGCTATTTTTCCAAATGTGTGGGAAAGATGATGGTATATGAGAAATGAGAAGAAGGGCTGGATGCTGCTATGAAGAGTTTTGAATACTTTATTTAAAATAAACATGTAGGTAAATGGACACTCTTCATTTCTCCAGTAAAATAGCAGTTAATTTTACTGGTACAAAATGAGGAAATTGGTAGCTTGCAGTTCAACATAAGTTTGAAAACTAAATTTTAGCTACTCTTTTTTCAGAGCAAAAAGATTTCTTCCTTCCTTTTTTAATGTTTCATTTTACATGAAGCTCTTTCTTTGTTTAAATACAACATTTTAAGTGATTAACTGCGTTTCGCTAATGAGATGTAATAATTCATATACAAAACCACTTGCATGAGGCCTGATGGCCATGTTTTATTTTTACAGTTCCATTGTTTTACAGTTCCTGCTAGAGTGGAGAACTAATGAGTGGTAATAATGCTGGCAGATTCTTGTAGATTTTGTGATCGCTCACGCACTGGATAAAGGGCCATAAATGCAGGAAAGCATGCTTGAAACATTTTCTTTTTATTCCTTCCTTTCTGACTTTTATTTTATTTAGAGATGTTGATTATTTAATTATTTTGCTCGCAGAGCGTATTGTGTGTCTGAAAGGAGATGTTCACATCAGTGTGTTCTCTTGCAGTGGAGATGTGAAATTCACTCAAGGAAACTTTTATGTCTAATGGGAGTTTGGCATATATTTTGAGGTAGTGTACTACCTCAAAGAGAGATTGTGTACTCTTGGAATGGTTCTGACTTTCTTCATGATTAACAGGCATTATATAAATACAGGTATTTATACACAGTTTTATAAAAATAGTGGATAAACATAATCATATATAAGTACTTTGAAGGAGGAAATATTTAAAATCCATAGTTTCCTAATTCACTTCTAGAGGAGATAGGCTAAGCTTGTCTAACACTTATTTCTAAATTAATTTCAGATTTAAGTATTTTTGTCTTGTTTTCCTCTGAAAATTTATGAGAATATTTCCTTCTCGCAGTAAGCTTTCTTTTTGGGAGTTCAGATCCTGTTGTGTTCTGATTTTACCATGTAGAATGACTAGAAGTTACTTATTTCTTCATTGTAATTCCTAGTAACACACAAGATGCTTGAAATAATGTTTATTGCAATCAATTAATAGTTCTTCAGATTGAATGGATAATATTTTTTCTCTAGATTTTGTCAGTCCCTTGTTCAGTGTGCTCTTCCTATATGGTAGAAGTTATAACGTCTGAAATGCGAGCAGATTTTGTCTTAATATGAAATTCAGCCTTGGCTTGACAAAAGCGTAGTTAAAAAATCCACAGAAAGATGAAAACATAACCCACCCTTCCCTCCTTCCTTCCCCCAACCCCCTTTTTTGTTTCTGAAGTATAATTTGTATTGTATTGTTTGATGTATCACCCAGTAGAGGTATTCACATCATTCCACTGACCTCTGCTTTTTCTGAAAGATTATTCTGCTCTTTTTTTCTCTCTGGTTAAATTAGGCTCTGCACCTGAAGAGGTGATTACATATTCACACTTCCAATCACATGCCTACCTGTTTTCAGGCTATGGGTCCATGCAGCTCTGCTCTTAGACTTTGTATTCACTTTGGGTGATTGCAGAAAGGTGAGTAACAAGGCAAGAATACAGGGTTTTGCTTCTGAAGAGTAAGTTGACAGAGGAAAAGCAAAACATGACGTTAGTAATGTTACATTTTAAGTTTTTGCTAACAGTTACGTAACAAACAATCACAAGGCTATGGTTGTATGCTTCATCTTGGTCAAGAAAGTATAGAGATCTTGACAGTAGATTGTTTAATGTTTAGATTGCTATGGTGGACCTAAGTTACTGGGTAGTTCAGAAAAGAATTCATTATGAGCAAGTACCCTTTGTGAACAGTGTCAAACATGCCAAAAAAAGCTGGATTGGATTGTAGGGATGGTTACTATGAAGAGCTGCTTCCTAACATTTCTCTACCTCTCATGTGTCTCTTCTTTTCGATATGCCTGTCATACATATGAGTTTCTGAGACAAATGGTACTGTGGAAAAGCTGTTACAATTAGAGTAGGTTAATTAAGGTTAATTCTGATGATGACTTACCATTTTTCTTGTTATGACCTACTAGCCAGAATTAAAATTTGGCTTACTGTTTAGTTGTTAATCTCCTAAGCCAATTTGTAGATACAGTGTACTAATAGGTTTTACCCTCAGTGGAAAACTCTTGGAATTGGGTAAAACTGATTTCTGGCACAGAATATTTTTTAAACACTTTTAATATATTTTTTTAATTGTTCCTTTGACCCATGCATTTTTGCTTTATTCAAAGTCTGGATTGAAAAAGGATTTCTTTAACGCTGAAATATAACCCTAGAACTTAATTTTCTTTAGTTGTTTTTTTCCTTTCTTTTCCTTTCTCCGTCACTCTTAACTTTTAAATACTGCCTTGACCTTTGAAAAGTTGAAAGAATAATGATGAAGGATTGAAAACGAAGCCATTCGAAACAATGCAAAAACATATCCAATATTGTAAATTCTGTAGCCAGCAGTCAAAAAATAAAAGAAGGGCACAGGAGAAAATGAAATGTGGTGGCATTTTTCAAAAATAGTTTATAGATATTTTAATTTAGCTGTGCAGTAGGAATATGGGGAAAAATTAACGTCAATACTTGGTCTTGGTTTTGAAAAGGTGGAGTTTTTCCAACCACTTGTCACTTTGTAAGAAGCTTTTAAAAACTCTTTTGCAGTAAAACAAGTTAAGTGGCACTTTGATAATGAGCCATGAAGGAGCTATGGGTATTGAACTGAAACATCACTAAAAGACATGAAAATATGTCTAGTACTTGTATCTACGGTTACATATGCAGTATGAAATGGATTTTTATTAAAGAAAGTTGGAGTTACTGGTGTCTGATTCAAACTTGTTCATAAGGGAAGGTGTTTAAGAAAGTGTATGTAACGATTGAGGAATGCATGAATGGATACATCTTCTCAGAGCCTGCAGGAGAGCCTGCACACTGAGATAAATTAAGAATTTCTGAAAAAGAGAACATAGACCATGCAGGTGGTATTAAAGTATGGTCAGAAAGGTTCTAAGAACCCTTTTGTGATTTTGAGGGGGTATGTTTATTTTTGCAGACCTATGTATTTTTAGAAGCTCCTTCAGAATTTTTGTATTTATACTGTGTTGTGTATAGTTCATTTAATGCTTGAAAATCCTGCTCTATGAAAAATGTCTAAACACCATTCAGCATTTTTCCAAGCTGAGCCTTGGAAATTTTTAATTTCTTCTGTGGGATATTCTAGTACTTCTGATAGGGAAAAGAAATTGTGTGGCATTGTTATTAGACTCATCAAGAAAGGCCCTGTTTAAAAAAAAAAAAAAAAAGTTCTTTTTTTGATGCAGCTTTTATAAACAAAGCCTTCCTAACCAGAGAGAAGCATGACAGTAAAGCCTTGTAGCTTATGTCCTTCTTGTGTGATGAACAGGGGCTTGCCCTGGCTGCCGTTGCTAGTGGTATACAAATTCACTGCATTGCAAAATGTTCTAAGTAGCAACTCCCTGCTGTAGAAAACTATTTAAATTTTCCTCATTGCTTTCAGAAAAGAAGTGTATCTTTTCAAGAGGTAGTTTTATGAGGATTAATGGTTGGTAGGAGCTATAGTTGCTCACTCACTAGCTTTGTAGTTTCCTGATTCCAGTGGGGTGTGTACATTCTTACTGGTATGTTTCTGCCTATCTGTTCCTTTTTGGACACTGTCAGCTTTTGTGGTCTTCCTGTGGAGCTTCCTGTGCATTGCTGTCTGATGATACCATATGAATCAGCAATGTGGGTAGTGTTTTGCCTATCTGAGAAATAAGGAACCTGCAACAGTAATGTTTTTAGTTTTTCTTCTTTGAAGTCAGTACTATCCAGAGTTACTTCCCTAGGGCACACTGGGATGTATTTCTGTGATCCAGCAGGTCTTTCTTGATTTATCATCTACTGGCTAGGATATGCAGTAGAAAACAACTTTTTATGAACGCATCCAGGCAGGTGTTGCAAATGTCTGGATGTACTGAAACAGACAGAATCCTTGCCAACATAAAATGCAATCAAATTCTGGCTTTGCTAGATTTTAATGCAATTTTTCTTTGTGTCCTTCATTACTGGTCTAAACTACACAAGAATTAGATTTTATGAGTTCTTTCCTCTTTGGAAAGGGATGAAAATTAGATTTCTCATACGAAGTTACTACCGTGAGAGGAAATTTAAACAAATATACCTTGGGGAGAGGAGTTGGTAGAGATGTGGGCAAAGGGAGGAATATAGTTAACATGTAGGCTGAGTTGTCAAGATGCTACTTTGTAAAAAAAAGGGTTAGTCCCTCAAGAGAGTTCGTTTAGTAATGCTTTTTCAGTGTTCACATGGTCTCATTAAGTCATTAATCTTTGAACTTGACACAGTTGTTTCTCAGCAGGATATCAAGTAAAGTATTCCCTTAGCCAACTGGTTTTTAATTTTTTTTTTTATTTGTCTGTTAGATCTATCTCCTTGTGTTAAGGTTTTTGGAAATTTTTTTCCTTTCACTTTGTGTATTCTCAGATTTTGTGCAGCTGTATTCAGTAGAAGAGTGTGAGGGAGGTTACTAAATGAGCGCTCTTACACAGCTGTGCTTTGTGCCTGGTTCCCATACTACTTTTGAGCATTCAGACTTCTCAGAATTCAGTGAGTTTCTCAGGACAGTCTTAGTTTTCTCTAGCAGCGAGAGTAAAGGAAGTAGTCATGTGAATCAGTATTTAGCACAGCTTCATACAGTTGGAAAAATAGTTGATATGACTGTGAAACACAGGCTTCCTGATATAGTTGCATTTTCCAACACCTGCTTTGGAGATACAGATTTGTACCAGCTGCACAGTTCCAGGAAATTTTTCTACAGTTATTGTTAAAAATGGTTATTTCCAAGTAGCTGAGAAATCCAGCAGAAAACAATGCCATAATTTTGGGTCTGCATTTGACAGCATTGCACAAAATAGATAACATCCCTTCTGTACAGTACAGGAAAAGAAGAGAGTAACTGTCTTGGCCTTACGATGAGCAGAAGTGTAATGCATGCTTTCACTAGGAAGTAATTTTGTCTTAGAAATTGGAGTTCCTAGATATTTTGAAAGTCTGAGTAAAAATTTGCTTAACCAGAACCCTACTGCGTGCAAATTCCAGACGTGTATTCATGTCCATCTCCTAGTTAAGCTTCACTACATTGGCAGATAAGTCTAATGAAAGAAACAATGACAAATCTCCACTGTTTCAGTACGTTTTGGGTGCCATCATGGTTGCCATTTATAAATAAAATCAGTAAGTGAGCTAAGTATTCTCCTCTGCACTTCATAGAAATTTTTTTCCTCAGCATAACCAATTATAGAAAAAGGGAAAGGCTCATGTCCCTTAAAATAATTCTTCTGTTCTGTGGGAATCTTGCCATTCTGAGTCTTAGTCTCTATAGTCTTTCATCTTACAACATCTTGCTATGTGGAGACCTGTACTGGATATATTGAGACCAGTGGCTATGCCTGAAATACTAACAACTAGACCTTAAAATGAGGACTGGTGCTGGAAAAGTGTTCAGAGCTGTTGTGGGGTTGTGGTTCAAAGGCAGAGCTTTTCCTCCTGCCTTGCCAGTATCATTAGCTGTGATTCTGTCCAGTACCCCACACACTCTGCCCTTTGCCCTACTTTTAGTAGCAGTCTTGTCCTGGGCAGCCCTGGTATCAACCCACATCCAGTTTACAGCACAGATTCATGAATGAAGAGCAGCAGTAGCATGCTGAGCACATGCTGCCTTGGATCACCATGAACTACACAGTCTCTTTGAGCTAAGTTCTCTCACATGCCTGGTGAGCTGTAGTGGGCTGTAGGGATCCTTTTTTCAGTCCCTGTCACTTTCACTGGCTTATATGGCCCTGAAAATGTTATTTTTACCAAAAGCAGCATAGCTAAGAGCCTAAATATGGATCTTGGATTTAAATTTACATTAATGTTAGTTAATTCAAAGGTAGGAAACTTGAAGCAAACTAGCTTGCATATGGCAATTGCCTGGTTTTTCTTCCTCCTTCTGACCTCTGAATGAAACAAAACTGTTTCCTCCCTTAATGACATCATTGTAACAAAGTCATTGCTAGTTTGGTGTTTTTTGAAACCTATATGATTGCAGAACTGAATGCTAGAATCATGTTTGTGGCTCAGTGCCTCGGGCAACTGCACATGCATACATGCTCCACAGTCTTGAGAGTGGTTCAGAAAATGGACTGCAGTGGTTATGGGTACATGTTACTTTTGCCCAGCTTCGGGATCCCCACACTTACCTCCATTCCCCTGCAATATTCAGGTACAGAGATGGATTTGACCACCAAGGGCTTTGATAAAGTAGAGAAAGCAGAGCAGTGTCTGCCAGATCCGCTAGCTGCTGCTGGAAGTTAGGTCAGCACGGAGGATGTTCTAGCTTAACTTGGAGTAGTGCCTGAAGCTAAAAGCATCAGCTTTTCAGGAGGGTATAAAGATGATTTATCACTATCTTATGTTTAACTCTTTCTTTCAAATCTCCTCCCCTTCCCCTCCACCTTAATTAAGCATTGTGTGGCTGATTTTCTGAGTTTCACCTCAGACCTCACGTGCAAAAACAGAACATTGTAGAAAAGGTCACTAAGTCCATACCAGATCCTTTTGGAGGTAATTTTTAATATATGTTTATACTGGCTTATAGGATCGTGCAGTTAATTGAATATTCCTTCCAATGATTAAAACAAGAAACAGACTACTTCCCTGAGCTAAACTTAGTGATCTACCTGAAGCTAAAGTAAGCAACTGAAGTTTTGCTGCAAGGTTCCACTTCTTGCTGTCCTGATTTGTTTGTTGAAGATTTAATTAGTTTTGACTTATAGAAGTTGATCCTATTCACCTGCAAAATCAAGATGGAAAGTATTTTTGCTGGTAAAAAAAGATGTATGTGTTCATCTTTATTTTGAGATTAAAAGTATGAGCTGTTGGCTGTCAAGAAATTTTTCTCCATTGGTTTCTGTATGTAAATTTCACAGATTGTCAGGGGTTTTGTTCTGCTTTTGAGTGTTCGTTTTTTTTTAATGGTGGGAAAGTTACTTTTAAGAAGTGAAATTCTGTATTGTGGATATGAAACAGCAGTGATTTAACTGCCATTTAACATGTAAGCAAGGCAATTTATGAAGAAATTACCATCAAAAATTCCTTTATTTTAATATTGGCTATGTGCCAAGCAGGAAAAAGATAATCTAGCTTCAACAAACACAGTTTAAGAGCTCCAGCAAATTTTTTTAATGGGACAAAACTAATGCTGCCTCTTCTGACATCAGTTTTTTTAAACAGTTAAAACCAAATTCCACTCCTTATTTAAACATATAATGGCACCATTTTAGAGCATTTTTAATAGGTTGCTAATTGTATTAGCAGTTTCTAAATACAAGGATGGGCTTTTGATATGTAAGTTGCTAATTCTGCTTTCACTGACTCTCTTTTTCTTACTTTTTTTTTAGGGTTAGTAAATCTGTCTTCTGCTGTGAGAAATTGTAACTAATTAATCTTCTGGAAATTGCAGGATTGTGCTAGTTAATTTGTAGTAAATAAATGTTAATGTTTTCTGTCACCACCCTGGTTTTTTTCTTTGCATTGCCACCTCTGATCTTTTTAATCTAGGCACTTGCTTTTTGACCTTTCCACTATCACTGTTTCAATGATATGAAAACAGAAGGATACGTATTTACAACTGAGTAGAAGTCGGACATAACAATTGGAAAGGCAAAGCTTATTTTCCTCCTATTTGAGCTCTTCTAGTCAAATGCTGTTAACAGTAGTGATTTCTGCCTAGTAGATGAACAGTGAAAGCACCAATTGAGATTTCTGAAAGATACTTCTTAATTGTGCTGCCAGCCTCAGACTCCAGAGTCTGACTCAGCTAAGCAGTGTTTTCCTCCTCCCTCTCTGTCTTGTCAGTGTTGTGAGTTCACAGTTGGTGGGGCATGTGACTGCCCTACAGATAGTGCACTTGAACAGTCATCATCTGTAGTCCATAGGGCAGCTAAACTGGATGTCCTGGCAGTGGGGTGCACAGGGCAGGCAAACCAAGCCTCTTCCAGTACAAAAAAAAAACTTGGCCCAAGATACACCAAGTTTCTTCTTTTCTGATCTACAGTTGCTTTCTTGTTATTTATTTAACCAGCACCCCACTACCACTGCAGACCAGCAACCTGAACCAGTGCCATATGTTTTGCATGCAGTTAGGAGGAATGGGTAGTTTACCCTAGGGCTCTTTTTCTCATAGAAACCTAGTTGCCTCTGATTTTGCACATATTATCAGTAGGATGAGTTATTTTTGGCCATTAAGCAGTATTTAGGCTTTTATTCAGGAGCCACAGTACCTGGATTTCAGATTACACAGAGATGGTAAGAAAGTTTCCTATAAATTTTTCTCAGCAAAGTAATGAAGATGAAAGATGTAGTTGAAATTATAACCAAAAATATGTTTTTTCTATTTATTCATTCTACAAGGTGTTCCCTCTTGACATCAAGTATCCTTCTAAGCATATTTCACAAGTCTACTGGAAGTCTTCACGTAAAAACTTTTTTGGAAAAAATTCATTAAGCAAATACTCAAAGAAATCTTTTTACGTTTTAATAAGAATTGCATTAGATCTAGCCCATAAGTATTTTTCTTTATCTTATCCAAGGGTACTTGTAACTCATCATTAATTGTGATGAGTCCAATGGTTGTCCTCTTAGTTATATTGATAAGTACTTGCTCAGACTAATACTAGATTATTCATGAAAGGCTTCATAAGCAGGAACAAAGGTTTCATAATTTGGCTCAGTATATGTGAAATGTCGAAAGGTAAGTCTATAGCTGACTGCCTTCCTCTCCCAAGCTATGGGACTTAGGAGATTCCTTCTTAGAGGACTTTCCTACGTTTGGTGTAAAGACTAAGTTACAATATGTGATATGCAGTGTGCTGCCAGGAATAAAATCTCTGTTCAAGAAAAGTGCAGATTTATTTCTATGCTTTGTATTTATTATATAGGACCCAGTTAAAATTAAGCTTTAGATTGTGCTTCAGTGAGTCATTTCGTGAGCAACATGAACACAGTTTTTGTAAGATACAGTTTTCCTTTTCTCTGAGGCATTTCTTTGTTAAGACCCTGACGAACAAATGTTAATATTACTGAATACCTTACTGAAATGAAAAATATGGGAAAAACATCCGGAGAAAGATTGCAAGTAACTGAAATTCAGTTACTATTGTTTTTGTCAGTGAAATATTCTGTGATTTTTTTTTTTTTTTTTTTACTTGTTGTATTTAATACTGTTCTTTCTTAATCCTGTAAATCTGTGGCATGGTCCTTGTGCTGCCATAGTCACTCTTTCCCCTCTGCTATCTCTGGGGGTGGTGAAAAAAAATTACATCTCAAATCAGACTGCCAGAACTAATTCATATTGGACCTCTTCTGAAGATCTAACTGCTGAAATACTGTTTCCTTTTTAATCAAGGGGCTAGGAAAAAAAAGAGGAGGTGATTACTAATGGGATGAAGATGTTTTCAGTCTGTATAGACAGCTACTTAATGCAGAGTTAATTGTGTTGTTGATGAGTCACTGTCTAGTTAACTATATTCTTTTTAACTTGCTTTGTCCATTACTTTTCCATCTCTTACTGTGAAACTAATATTTATTGTAGATTTTGATTGAAATAAATCCTATAATGACTAGTAAATTTTTTCATTTCAGTATGTTGTTGTGTTTGAGGTTTTTTCTTTTGTTGCTCTTGAGTCAGTAGCTGAAGTAAATGGGAGGAATTTGCTGGTGAACTGGCAAAGACACAAATTTTTTTGGTTGTTCATGTAAATACCATATCATACTTATTAATCTGTCGGTTCATTTGACTCTTTCCTTTGGAGACTTTTCTCTCTTTATTCCACTTACTAAGGAAACTAAACATAATGGACCAGAATTAAACAAAACAATAATTATTTAAAAAAAGAAGGAAAAAAAAAACCAAACCAAAAAAACCACAAAAACCCCCCACATCAACCAACCAAACAAAAATCTACAATTTGCAATACTTTCTGTTTTAAAGTCTTGGTAACACATGCTGAATATCTGCTGGGGAAGGGAAGGTAGTCTCTTAGTGATTTGTTATATATCTTAAAGATCCTAGACTGGAATTTCTGGAGCTCCCTTTTGCATTGAACTGATTACAAGGTGATGGCATTGTAACTCCTGCTCAAGGTAGAAAGAAGTTTTATTTATGAAAGCCTCTGAGTGTATGTTTCCCTTGATAAATGTCTCAGGCTGCATTGTAGGTTTTCCTCCTCCTTGAGGACTCCAGTCTAGAAAAACAACAGTTCTGCTTAAGCTCTTGCAGAAGAATAAGATTAGATAGTATTTTGATTGTGTCTCTAATGCTGAGAAAATAACGATGAGGCTGATAGTAAACTTGTTAGTACCTTCTATTGGTGTTGAAGTTGTGAACAGCAGTGCAAGAAATTTAACTTTCTGGCCAGTAACTCAGGAAGACAGCACTGTTTTAATATGCATGTGAGTCATGCCTGTTGTCTCTGTAAATACAAAAGGAGAAGGCAAGCAAAGCAATAATTATTTACTTAGAGCTTAAGATATTAATGAAATCGGCTTGAAAACTGAAACAAAACAAGCATATCAAGGGAGTTAGGAAGGTGGCTGATAGTTACAAAGCAAGCAGGTTTTCACCTTGCTACATGGGTGGCTATTTAAATTCTGAGATACAGTGTCCTTTAGGGGTTGGGGGCAGAGGGCCATTTCATTGTTCCTATGATTGAATTATTTTCGAACTGAGCAAATCAGTGTACCTGTGTCTGCCTAATGTGTTGCTAGTGTAAATGAAACTGCTTTGCTTCTTGATACTTTCCCCTCGCTATAAATACTTCTTGATACTATTTCACCTCACAGTAGGCAGATGCTTTATCAGTTACCTTGTAGTTCATAAACTCCATCTGCCTTTCTATAAGCTCTACATGTGCTGAGTTTTAGATTCACATAAACCTTTAGCAACCAGGTTCTTCTCATTTCAATGAGAATGGGGAACCCAGTCTTTTGCATCTGGGCTCTGGTATTTGTGATACTGATGTGAGAGGCCCTAAAGAGGAGAAGGCAGTGAGCTATGTGAGCATCAGGTGTGACACAGCACTGAAGGGCTTCACTGCTGCAGTTTTGTTTTTTACCTCTTAGCTTGACAACAACATGAGTCATGGCAAACAGGCAGAGGTCAGAAAATGTTCCATACAGGTGAGCAGGCAGTTGTTAGGCTTTAGTAACATAGCTGTGTTTGTAATGAGATGGCTTGTCATGTAATCTCTTACTAGGATAAGGTTTGTCTCAGTGGATCTGGAGAACTGTTCTTGCCTTTGATTATCTTGTTTTACTAACTGATTAATAGTGCTCTTTGTTTTATGATGTTTGGCTTTATTAGAACAGAGATTCATATGCATTTTTAAAAAATAATGTCATACTGTAGTTATTTCAGGAAAACTTCCAAGCTATTTGAAAAACTGCTTTTAAGCTCAATGTCAATTATTATATATCTTCTGATAAACATTTCTGTAAGATTTTTTTTTTTTTCAGTGGTCCTTTAATTGTTTTTGATCAAAGTAGATTTGGAACAGACTGGATAAAGTATGCCAACCCTAAATTATCTATGCTATAATAATTTTACATTAACTCATTTTGCTATTACATTTAAAAATCTAACATCCTGGATGATATCAGTTAAAAGCTTAGAGAAAGTATTCAGCAACATATTATGTATAAGACAGACTATAATAAAATAAAGGTAGAACCAAATTCTAGTTGGTGTAAAAAGTTATGTTGTTTACACTGGAAAACTTCATACCAAAATCTTCGTATCTTAGGGCATCCATTATTTGTAGTAGTGCTTAGGACCTTACTAGTAAGAGTTCAGGAAATAAGAAGAGAAAAAATCCATTAGTTCATGTTAGTAAAAGCGTAACCTTTGGGAGAAAAGTTCAGAATTTGTTAACCTCTGCATAATCCAGTAGCTGTATGCACTGAACTCACTCCTCCAGTTCAGTGTGTATTGATCTGTTTTGAAATGCTGCTTAAGAGAAGAAAAACAGAATGAAGGGTGTAATTAGAAATCTCATGGGAGTTTTTGGGCTTGTACTGCACAGTACTGTAACTTTGTACACCCATGTCACTAGAAGTTGTCTCCCATGTCATGTCCCCAGGACACACTTTCAGAAGCTGCAGTGTTTATAGGCAGTATGGGATCTAAGACAAACTGTTAGGGCAGCACCTTGCAAGATCTTTGAAGGAAATACTTGGAGCAATGGAAAATATGTAAAAGAATGGAAGGGAAGGAATCATACAGGAAAAAAGTAGAGATTACAAAAAAGTTATTAATTGTGTAGCAACTTATTATCCTGCCATTTATTACTGATAGTCTTCTCAAAATGAGAGTAAAAATGTTAATACCAAATACGGAATGTAGTTCTCAGCTTTGTTTCAAAATTGATTTGTTTGATTTGTTTGGTTCTGGTGTGGTTTTTTTGGGGAGGCTGGTTGATTGCTTCTTGTTTGGTTTTTTGCTCCCTTTTTTTTTATGGGGGTTTTTCTTTGGGTTTTGGCAGGTGGGGGGAATGTTTGCTTTGGGGTTTTGTTTGTTTCAGCAGCCAGGGTCTCCTAGAGTTATTCTGCGAGACTTTTAATGTTATGCTCTCAACCTGTAAAGGTGTCTCTATTGCATATTTCTCTTTTGTTGACAGCAGACTCCTGGTGTTTCCAGAGACTTTAAAGCAGAATAGTTGGTCTGTACATAGTTTTGGAATCCAGACATTTTTCTCTCATTTTTCTATTGCTGGCCAAAGGCTAGCCAAAGATATACTTCCACAGTAAGGAAGGATTCCTTTAAAAAATAGTTCTGCACCTGTTGCCAGAATTAGATTATTCCAAACTGTGTTGTTTTAACAGGTTCCTCTATTCTATTTCATATGCTGAATTACCAAAATCAGTCAATTACTTTAGATTTTGTTCCCTACCCACAGCCCCTTTCTTCCCATCAAAACCAGTTTAGCTTAGTTTAGATTCAGTTTAGCCCTTCCGCCATTCCAGATGAGGGCTTTAATTTTAATTATTGTTTATACCTGGTTTTATTCTTCCACTAACACTTCAGAAAATTAAATCTCACTGTTAATTTTAGGATTGTAAAACGTGCAGTTTTCCAGTGTTCAGAAGTTGTTTAGATCATACCTAATAGGCTAAATAAGCTTCTCTTTATGCTATCATATTTAACTGTGCAGGTTAGTGTCTGCTTTTAGCAGGAATAACAAATAACAAATAACTGGAATGGTAAAAAGAAAGTCTTCACAGGATTGCCTAATTTTTTACCATTCAGAAAGACTAATGTGTGCTATTGACATCTAGGAACTGTGATAAGCACTAAGTTGTGTAGCAATTTTTCCATGTTTCTGAAATTGTGATACAATTCAATACAGCAAACACCAAAGGAGTGATATTCTTTGTAATCTCTTTTTTCACTTTGATTTAACTTATTTTCAGTTACCGAATGTAACTATTGAAATGGCTACATATTTCCAAGTGCCATGCCATACAGTTTTTATCATGAATGTGATAATAGGGAAGTATTTGAATCAAATTTTGAAGATAATTAGTAATAAAACATTTCTTTAAATGGTCATTGCTTGAAGCAGGAAAAAAAACCAAACACATTTTATCTCTTCTGCAGAATCTAAATTTGATAGTAAAGAAACAGCAAACACTTGCAGTTTCAATAGCAGACCATGTTCAGCCAAGAAATGCAATGCAGGAAACCAAAAGTAGCAATATTTATGCCATTGAATCCTGTCCCATTTAAATGACTTCAGTACATCTGCACACACACACTGCTTTTTGCTGAGTTTCAATTAAGTTTTGAGTACTTACAGAAGTAGCCATAAATAGGGAAACTGGTTCTGTTATTTCTGGTTTTGGTATTGCTTTCTCAGTAAACAGAACATTGGTCAGGACGTCACATAGTGTACCATTATTCACCTTATATTAAAAAAATTAACATCACTAGTACAATTCAAAATGTACACATTTTTTCCTGAAAGTGAGCTAATTCTGTATCAACACTTACAAAATGGTGACATGGTGCTGAACATGTTTCTATAGCTGTGCTGAACACATACCTAACTACTAATACTTCAAATTACTTCTGGTTTTGAGGACTTGTAGTGGATCAGCAATACTTCTGTAACTTCACAGGCCTGGGGAAACGAGTCTGCTTGGCAGTTTTGATAACTGCTTGGTGAGAACATTTAGATAACCCCATTTTTCCTGGTTAGATTCTCTGTTCTGAGTGATCTGCTGTAGGATCAGATAAGCAAACTTACTTTTTCTCAGATAATTTGTCTAATTTCCAAATCTTGATGGGATAAAGATATCTTTGTGTTTGCTGCCCTTACTTGGGGCAGTAGGTACATTGTATCATATTTCATCCTCACTCTTTCTGAAGCATATTTTTAATAGTTCTTTTATGCATATTTTTAACACACAGAAGAAGGGATTAGTATTCTCACATCCTCTATTGTTCAGAAAAAAAACATACCCTAGATACTTCTTCCTTTAGATAATTTTTAGGTATTACAAGAAATCAGTCTTTTAAAGGGCTTCTTGTGTTTTCATACATTAAAACTCCTTTCTCCTAATTTATTAAGAAATTTTCTTTAACAGACCTCATTGATCATGAGAACAGTTTGGGACTTACCTTGTAATTCCCAGAACAGTCCCATTTAATCTTTCTGCCCCAGATATCTTCCTGCTTGCCTGCCTTCCTGAAAGTCCCTAATGCTTCATGGTTATACTTTGTTTTGTTTCACCTTTCATTTTTTTTTCAGTTCACATGTGATTACAATTTGTCCTTTAGAGCCTTTCTTCTGGGCCTGGATAGGATTCATACAGTCCTCTGTGGGATTGATGGGGCAATATAATGTCAGTCATAGGATGCCTACCCTGCCAAGAACCTTGGGAATCATGAATTATATGGCAACTGCATCTCAGGGGGAAAAAAATCTTCCCTTCACAATCTTACATAATGCACTTGAGTTTTATGCCTGAAAGTCCTTGAAGAGTGCATTCCTGATAACCCTGAATGGGTTATCCTTACTCTTTTGGACAGGAGGGTCTGGAGGAATGGATCTGGGTTTGTTTTTCCCACAGACAGAGGCTAGAAGGTAACCCAGGGGCATCCTAGAAAATTCTTGTTATTTCTTTTCCTGTTTTTCACGTGAAGTTTTGTATTCTAGTTTCATAAACTAGCTGAGTATGTCTTTTGACAAAGGAGAACAAAAGACAACTCATTAACTCTTAAGTTGTTACAAATCTTCACTAAATGTTTACAAGAAAACAAATGTTTATGGCATTAGTTCATCTCTTCTCAAACCTTCACTGTCTCCCAGAGAATAATCTGTCAGATTACAGTGAGTAAAAAAATTTAAAAGGAAACTTTGTGTTGGTGAAGTTAGTGGAAAGATTGTTTCAGTCTTAATTATAAAGAAACGGCTGTCTTTGTGTGGTTCTTTGCTTTGTTCCATTCTGCATATTTTCTGGTTTTGATTTGGTTTTGTAGGTTTTGTTTCATTCTGCTCCTTGTCCAGGCTAGCAACTTTTTTTGTGTTATATGCAGAAAGTTTGGAGGGGAAGACCTGAGAAGGAGCATCAGACCCAACAATCACAGACTAATCAAAAAGGAAATCAGATGCACCTAATTTAGTATGATCCTAGCCAGAACTGGGATCTTTTTGTGCTCAAAATTCTCAAGCAGTTTTTTTCAAACCACTTCTTTTGTTCTGTCTTCCTGCTGCCTCCTTGTTTTCTCTTTAAGCCATAAACCTTCTGTCAAACCTGTTGCATCCTCCAAGTCGAGGCTTAACATGCATCCAGACTTGAAAGACAAAGTGGAACTTGATCTCTCAAAATTATTTTTCTTTTCTGATGATCTTGCAGATTATCTTGGTTGGACCCAGAAAATTGTTCATTGGGAGCACTTTTCTTACTGGCTTGCAGGACAGTTGGGAGGGGTTCTGCTCTTTAAATGGGAGTTTTTAGTGGAGCTTATCCATACTGTTGTATGTAGTCTAGACTAGCAAAACTTTTTTGGGCTGTTTATGTTTCCCGGTTTAGTTGTATCTCCTATTTAAGAATTTTTCAAAGGGATTAGATTACTTATGCAGAAGGACAAAGCTATTGAAAGAATAAACTGAGAAGTGTGCAAGGAGTTCTGTAAGACGTCTGTAAGAAGTGATGTAATTTCCTTTAGCTTCCCATTGCGAATATCTTGCTTATGGAGAAGCTGTGTCTGAAAACTTGCTTCTTTAAATTTTTCATTATTCACCTCCAATTTTTTTCTTCTCAAGTGGTGAAGGGCCTTCTTGCCTCCTTTTGAAAGAAAAAATGTAACTGGAACAGACCAGAACTAAAAAAACTCCCCATGCATGCTGTTTCTTATTGTTCTCTTAGGGAAATAACTCACAATACATAGTAAATAGATTAGATAATCCAATTAATTATTCTGATTTAAATTGATCTGTTAATGATACCGAAAACTGAAGATCTGAGAACTGTATGACAGACACACTGCTGCAAATGATTTTAAGTTGCATATTACTAAATATGAGGCTGTAGAAGTAACACTTGCCCACGAACTTGCAGACAAATAATGCTCAAAGGAGTTCTATATGGGAGATCTTGAAGTGTGTGAAAGACTTTTAATTCATTGTTTTCTTAAAATGATGCTATTCCTGCCTTTCTCAGTGGGTTTAAATTCTTACTACATATTGCAACCTGCAGAGGATGACTGGTGTGCAGTTTGAATGGATTTACTTGTTTTGAAGTGGTGTCAGCCTTTATAGTTAAAATTAGCTGGTCGTTATAGCTGTATTAACACATTACAGTTAATATATATGGACATAGCATCTTTACTTTCCAGCTTATTCTCTAAAAATACTATTTTCTCCTTACTTGCATATAGCATACAATTTTCATTGATCTTCTGTTTCTGAGGCCTGTGGTTGTTCTCCTCTTAATTTATGGATCCAAAAGTAGTGATGATCTCTTGTGAATGTTTTTTACTTTCTCTTGTTATCGATAAATGATGAGAAGCGAAACCTACATTATGCTTATTTTCTAGCTCTAAAAATATTGTGTTTTATAACAACACACATACAGTTTTATTTGTTTAGTATTTATCCTTTTCCTTACACTTTAAAGAAGTTAAAATGACTAGGGAGTAGTTTCCTCTGGTTTGCTCCTTTCTACATATTTCATGTTTTCACAATGGAAAAAATTAATTTTTTGTATCTCTAAAGTGTTTTTCTTTGTGATGCCATATTCTGCTGAAGTCATGTCACTCTTGTGAAATTTCGTTGAGTTCTACTTAGCATTCCACCCAAGAGGAGTCTGAAAATTTAAGTGTAGCTATATTTTTACACATCATCCCAATTTAATCATTTTATGAAGTTATCAAATATCCATTTTAATGTATTGCATTACATACTTTTTCTTGACCTAACAAGAAGTCAGTCATAAATAACATAAATATTAACTGTGTTGAATACCAGGCTCTAATTTGGCATATATTTCATGCCCAGGAGAAACTAGATGTCAATAACAGAGCAGATTGCCTTAATTGAAAATATTTACATTATATGTAATAGTATCTCTTTTAGCTTCAGATACATGGTAGATAGTTCGTATCTCCAGAATGACTGTGAACACTTAGAATCCATTTGACAGAAGAGATTCTGGGTTTTACCGGCTATATGTCTCCCGTTTACTGGCCTGAGGTATTATTCATCAAAAGGTGTTGCTTGTTTGATGTAATACAAGGTGTTGGGTGAGAGGCTGGTGAAGATTAGAAAATCCTGGCAGAGCTGCAGTGGTTTCAGTGAATCTACACTGATGCACACCAGTTGCAGTCCGTGTTCAGCAACTGCAGAAAGCTATTTTTCTTTGATTGTCCCAAGTTTCAATAGATTTGCAACTTCTCAATGAAAATAAGCCTTTTCATTTTAAAATGTATTTTTATATTTAGAATTTTATTTTCATTCTTAGAATACATGCAGTGATAATGTTTCCAACATAACAGATGTTGTAATGCATATAAACAGTATAGCACTACTGTCTATTTGTTTCATCTAAACCATGTAAGGGTGACCTAAATGTCCCTTGTCATTGGTAATGTGATGAAAGAAGTCACTGTTGCCACCAAAGATTTGCTTTCTAGCAAGGTGGTTCCAGAGTTAAAGGTCTATTTTTCGGTTTAGGTGTAGGGCTAGAATGTTCTATCTTGAAAATATTTTAATGTATTCCTCACAAAATATGGTTATCTATTAAGGAAAGAAGTACTGGAAACAATTAGTAGTGTGAAGAGAAACTTCAACTCATCCAGCAATAGATGTTTTCGGTTGTATTTTAGTAAGGCACACATATGTGGTCAAATCTAAATACTGCTGAATGGGTGCAGAAAGGGACAACTCACTTAATCACCTTCTTTCTTTATTGTGTAATGTATCATGGAAGGTGTATATGTAGGGGCAGGACCTCTTTCAGTTGCAGAATTTTTTAGAGTTCCTGACTATGAACACTTTTACTTCATTTTCTTCAATAAATATGTAGAAGAAAGAATGAGAGTTTTAAGTTTCTCATACTGATTTTTTTAAAAAGGGGGGAAATTTGTCTTGAATCCGTATATTTTGCTTCTAATTAAACCCATTCTATTGAACTACAACTTAAAGCTATAATCTTTTACTGAAATGAACCAATTAATTACCATTTAAAAATATCAGTTTTTCAAAAATTTTTATACAAGTGGAAAAAATATATAACTGTTCTTTGTTTAGTGAAAGAAGAGCAATATTGTTATAACATTAGGTCTCACTTGAAGACTTGCAATCACAATAACTGAGATTTATTTATATACAGCAAGTCTTAGCCTCCATCAGCTTTGGAAAGAGTTTATGTTATACATACAGGAAGGGATATGTGATAAGTATCTTCATTCAGATATTATTGTAGTATAGATGATAGAAATCAGAACACTTAGGAATTTGGCAAAGAATTATGCGTTTTGAACTGGTTTCAGTTCAAATCCATTTTAGTCTGTATTAAAATGCTATAAAATATTTTATGTCAGAAGACCAATTACATTTCTGAAAAAAACTAGGTTTTAGCTGCTGCCCTTTAAAGGGCAGTATTTCTAGTAGATATCTCATGAGTAAATCCAAATTAAGGATTTGTACACCACAGAAGTTTCTTGGTGTTTACTTCATTTATGTTCCTTACAATCATTTTTGCATCTTTCTTTCTGTGTTGACATTGAGTGGGTGAAGATTGCTGCAATGGAAGTAGCTGCAGGGGCTTGCAGTACACCAGGTATTATTCCTGGTTACCCACTCCTCTCATTATTTTCCACAGTGAAACAGAATAAAGGGTGCTCTGTGTCATTTGCCACCTTTAATTGCAAACTTTCCTCCTGTCTGGTGGATTCTTCGTGCAGAAAATCCTAATTCAGTAGTATGTCCAGTCCCAGGAGTGATAAATTTAAATGACCTCGTTTGCTACAATTTCATGAACATTTATTATAATGTGGATCAGTAGAGGAATAAATCTAGCGCCTTAAAAATTGCAGTACCTCACCTATACTCAAGAGACCAAAAATCACTCCAGAAGTGTTTTTCAGTCTCTCATTCCTGGGCCAAATAATTGAGAAAATAATAACTAACAATCTCCATCAACATATGCCATCTGTGAACATCTCAAATGTCCCACACTCAAGGTTCAAACTAGGGCAGAGCTCACATGAGCAGGAGGTCCGTATAAAAACCAAGTCTTCATTCTAATACAGTTCCCTCTTGTTTTGGTTTTTGTTTGGTTTTTTTTTCTGTAATCAGTCTGACCTGAATGAGGGACTGATTGCTGTATTAGTATATCCTTCATTTAGTTTTTCTGAGGGTTTACATATGCAGGAAAGAAAAATGTAGAAACATCTAAATTTATTCTTAAAATAGATATATTAGAAATTAGGCTCCAGTATTGTATTTCTCTTCTTTAGAAAAGTGTGCAAAGACGTATTTTTAAAGCGTGCAAAGAAATTTTTAAAAGAAGACAAAATATATTTCATAAGCAATAACCTAAATTAATTTTTAAATTAATCAGTGAGTATAGCTGCAACAAGCATAGCACATGTCTGGAGCTACGGTTGTGATGTAAATATATATCCATATTATATATAAAAGAGGAAACCCAAAGCAATTATTTTAAACTCAGTTCCTCAAGAACTGCATGATAAATGTATGCAGCTTTGGAATCCAGTAAAGCTTATGATTCATTAAGAGTTCTCGTGCTGCCAAAGAATGAACTCAATTTAAATATCTAGCTTTTATGTCCAGAAAATAAAGTGACTATTTCCATCTACAGTACAGAATTCCAGGAGTTATTTGCCTTTAGGGTTCAGTAGACACTATCTTTTCTTTTGTTCGATTGATCTTTTTAGTATTATAAACTAATGTTCAGGAGCGTAAATGCTAGAGTCCTTAAAAGTTTCTGGAAGGACCCAGAATAATTCAACATCTTTAGAGGAAGTTAGGTCATAAATGTCTTCCTCCTGAACTGTGCTCCAACAGAATGTTAAAGAGTGTTAGTTTCACAGTGCGGTGACAAGTGATGTGTTATTTGTTGTTGGGTGTTTTCCTCTAAGGGGGCTAGTTTTTCAGCTTACCCACAAGGACTTTCATCAAACAAAAGAGTTCAAAATTGAAGACAGAGCTTTTAATCAGAGCTGTTCATATACAATTCTTTGTGTATATCCGTTAAGTTTTTA
Organism: Luscinia megarhynchos; assembly: GCA_034336665.1. NCBI lineage: Eukaryota > Metazoa > Chordata > Aves > Passeriformes > Muscicapidae > Luscinia > Luscinia megarhynchos. The sequence continues at coordinate 33,842,130 of CM067592.1, read as the reverse complement.
GAGCTTAGTGTGGGTTAAAAATGAAATAATGGCTAGTGGAACGTTGTCTGAGGAAATGATTAAGAGGAGCATGGTTTGTGTGGAAAAGGTGAACAGTACTAGTAAGTGCAGTGGTGAAAAGTTCATGAGTTTGTTTGTGGTTTGTTTGGTGGGTTCTTTTCCTCTACAGCTTTCACTTTTACTGGTTGGTCTGCTTAATAGTTCTGATTTCAGAAGGTTGCTGTCTGGCTCCAAAGTTGCCAGAAGTCTGTCTTCCCTCAGCAGCTTGCCATTGCATTAACATATGTTAATGCATACGCTTGATAGTTTTTTATGTCAAAGTCTTCTTTTTACCAGTTAAGTAATGTTAGTGATAGCTGAGACATTAAACTTCAGGGTATTACAATCTATTCTGAATGTGATTTCAGGTTTTAATTAAAGACAATGGGTTTTTTTCTGTATTGATCAGAAGAGTGAAATCATAGATTTTAGTTAGAGGATGGAGAAGGCCCTTTCACCCATTTCACATGATGGCAAGGAAAGCAATTTTTATGTCAAAGGTTTTTTGCTTGCCTCTTTTTTCTGTTTTTTCTTCTAATCACCCTCTTTAGTCTATAAATATGCATTTTTCAGGTAAGTCAATAAATATTGTTCACTGTAAGGACCTGACTCAAGGTAATGGAGCTGCTCTCTCTTTGCCTTTTGGAGAAAGTGGAGTTTCTCAACAGAGTTGAGAAATGGCAGTCTCAGGTCCTTTTTCACACTATTTCCTCTCTTCACTGTTTCTTAACGTAGCTCTATGCTTTCATTTGCTCTAAGAATTTTGAACTATTTCCAGCCACACCTTTTAAAAGTAGTAAAGCACATATGCTGTATCTGACATTTATTCACAGTATTAAGGTTTGCTCTTCTGCTTCTCCTTATGTCTGTTCTGTTCCTCTATGTTCAGCGCTCTTGAAGGCTTGTTTTCTCTTCCAGAGTTACTGTTGCAGTACTGGCTTTGCTGATGATATAGATTATAGAAAAAAAATCCCTAGCATTCAGATAGGCATATTTGGGTAAATGTTGAAGTAAGTTGTTTCAGTAGTGTGTGACTCCTGAAAATTAAAAATTAAGATTCATACAAACACAAAAGGATCAGTCTATTCTAAATTTGGAGAACAGACCACAATATTGTAGCTTGAACAGAGTTTTGTTGCCTGTGGTATGCCTAACGCAGTGCTTTTTTAGAATTGGTGTAGATGTGAATTACCTTTTCATAAAATATATTCCTGTAGTATTTTTGCTTAAAAGACTTCGGCAGTTTCTTTTAGGTCATAGTGAGTTACTGATTTCTCACAGTCATATTAATGTGTGTGGTATTTGCATATGACTATAACCAAAGTGATGATGCTTATGTCTTAAGGATCAGCTGAAAGGACTATTTATCATCTTTCTGGCATGCAGTTTTAAGGGTTTTTTTGGGATCAATTACACATGTTTGGTTAGTACAAAAAGTAAGTATTTAGGATGTACAGTATTGTTGTCAAAGTTTAGGTGTTGAGATGGGAACTGTAATGGTGACATTTTTTAGGATTTAGTATTGGCATCAGCCTTCTTTGAAATGTGATCTAAAGGCAATAGAAGTAGGAATGGAAACAGGGAGATGTCTTCTCATTCATAAATTATCTTTTCTATCAGCTTGCTTCCTGGTTTATCTGCGGTTATTAACCTCACCAGATTCTTCAGTTTCAGCTTTTCTTTTGCAGCCTGACTCAGACAACATACTTTAGGGATTACCAAATATAGTCCACAGTCAAATTCAGTCCCTGATATTCTGCAAATGCAATTCACAATTTAATTATGAAAGTGTAGAATCACTGGGCATGCTCAGCTTCTTCAGTTCTCTAGAAGCTGTTAGACATCTCCATCGTTACACGGTTTAGGAGGAGCAGCTCTGTCCTGCTTTTGTCTGATGCCATTTATCTGTGGATCACAAGCTCATGGCAGGCTGTGCCACTGACAATTGGATGACTAAATTGGTTTTTCTGAGTTCTTGTTCTGCTTATTCCAACATCTTTATTCATGTTGGGAGGAAAGACTAGCAATAATATGGACAAGGACTTGGTGAAAAGGGCTACTTACATTATCTGTCTTCAGGTTTTTTGGCTGGGTGTGTCTCTGAGGTTCAACAGTTGTTTTTCTGTCAGTGTGGGTGCTGCTGGTACATCACTTGAACATTTAATACTGAGCTGTCCTTACGTGTAACAAGATGCTTTAGATGATTGAATGTGAAACAAGGCAATATGGTGGTGCCTTTACCATGAACATAATCGTAAGAAATCTATAGCCATATGGTTAGAGCTGTGTTTCTCTGGTATTCTTATTAAATAAGAGATTCTTTACCTCACCCACTGAATCTCTGTATGAAAGTGGGGAGACCGGTATAGCAGCATCAGTTTAGATATTCTGGGAGTATTTTTAATATTTCCCTGACTTCAGGGTACACAGTTTTCCTTTTATAATTATAATCCTATGATCAAGAGTGGGAGTTGGCACTACCCACAGGATACCATCTTTAAAGATGTAATTTCCTTTCTCATCTCTTCTTACTTGCTGCCATTATTTTTGGTTTGCTTTTTTGTTTGATCAGTTGGTTGATTATAGTCTTGTGGGCTTTTTTTATGGCACATGCAACATGAAAATGCACTCAGGAACTTTGTATGAACAAAAGTAAGAGTTGCTGTAAATTAAGGCCACTGAATTCACAGTAACTCTCATAAAAGGATTGCAAAGCATTTTAAACATACAAAACCTGTCATTAGGCAGCACAGCCTTTCAAACCGCTTACTGTCATTCATCAGATATACATGGTTGATGGATTTCCAGTGTGGTCTGATCCAAGACAAGTTAAGGAGAACAACACAACTTACAGATCTCTGTAAGACCCTGATGGAGTTTGCCTAATTTATTGGATTCTTGTACGGACAGTGATTTCTGCAGTGCTCATTCAGTAAGAATTACAGGAGTTATTTACCTTTAGATTTCAGTGGGCAGAAGATGAGGCTGCAAAACTGCTGAAAAGTTAGAGAATTATATTTTGACCTTTATTCCCTTTCTTTTTCCTCCTTGTTCTCATGTTTTTTCTTGACATAGAAGTATTAGTGCCAGACCGAATAAGTTGCCATTGATCTTGTAAGTTGTAAAGGTGAAGAAGGTTGTGCATATTTGAAGGCTAATAATGATTGAGCACTTTGTTTTTTTATTTTTCTTGATTAAAGGCTTTACTTACTGCAATGGAATTGCTAGGAGGCATGACAGAATTGTGGATTCCTGTTAGACAATAAATTATGTGGGAGAAAAATAAGCAGTGATACATCTCTGAAAGCAAGGAGACACCAATGACATGTATATAAAAACAATTTGATGACACTGCTTGTCAAATCCTTGGCCTTCATTGGGTCAGAGTTGAATTCTAATTAGACTTGTGTTTCCTTCTCAACAGCCTGCATTTTGGCAAACCTAGTTAACTTTTTTCTTCACTGAGGTGTTTTCCAAGTGGCTTGTCAGAGCTGAGGCAGTATTTGGGACCTCTCAGTACTATGCAATACTCGTAATATTGGGGTGCAGGAGGCTGAGGTGGCTTCTGCAGACCAGCAGCCACAGAAGTATGCACAGGCAGAGCCTACTGCTCTTGTCTTAACTGTTTTGTTCTTTATGCGATTTTTTCCCCTCCATTAAACTTGAGTCATGTGCTGATCCTCAGGAGTAAACATTGCAGACACTTACAGCTTTTTGCTTCTTAAACTGAAGAGAGTAAGGCCTACCAAATGCAAAAGAATTGCTGACCTCAAAATGCTAACTTTTTTCCTTTATAGAATGGAACTATTTTACTGTTCTGTGATTAGTTTTAGGAGCGGTAAATGCGATTGCTGATCCAAATTTACATTCGGATAAATATTTCTGAATATACTGGTAACTTTCTGTCATAGGTCCCCTAAATAAGGAAGTCTTTTCTGTACTGTGAAAAGCTAAATTTTGAGAAATAACAAAAAGACTATTTTTCGTCAAAGAGGACTGATTATTACATGGAAAAAATCTTACAGCAGATTTTGATATACTGTTTTCTAAGGTGTTTTCGTTGTGGTTTTTGAAGCCATATTCTAAAATATAAAGCAATTCAATATAGAGCATTTTAACAGCTACAGCAACTAATGCACTATAAAGGGAAGTCACTGATATGAGGAAGATGCAGGGGAAACAGCACTGAAATCTTCTGGAAAACATAAGTTTTGTGGTTCCTTTGTCCCATGACACAAATAAGCGAAAGTTTAGTATTTTCTTAGAACTGTACTGTGAACTTTCTAGCTCTCCATTAATTGATTTTTATACAGTTAAAAATAATGCCACCAGTGTCATGCCAGTGTAGTGAATTATTTCGCTACTGTAAATCTGCTATAATCCACAGCCAGTCAATTTTGGTTAAAATCCAGTCTTGATGGTATGACAGATTGAAACTGAGAGTACTTTTATAGAATAGTGCTTAGAAGTGCTTTAACATTATGTTGATGCCTGAGCCAATATATAACTGCATTTAGATCATAAAATTTAGACTTTATTACAAAGGGTATTCCATGCTATATTCAATAGTCATCAGGTTAACATGCATCATTAAGTGTTCTCTCTGTCTGTTCAGTGTTGATCTTTTAAGCTAAATCTGTTATTTAAATCAGTCATTTGAATATATATTATTAAGGACATGAAAATAATAGTGTGAAGGAAAGTTCACCAACATACGAAGAAGGTGGCAGAGCCATGTCCTTGTCATATATTCTCCAACTTCCTAGCCTTTTAAACTTTTACCCTTCTCTGATAGCATTTCTGTGTTAGGGTTTGTGATGACAATTATGGAAATATGTTTTGTCCTGCACAAGTCTCCTGCTACTTTCTGTGTAGGGTTGCAGAGATGGTTGAAGGACATCAGTGGTCACACACCTAGATGCACAAACTGCTGGGTGCTGGCTGTGGCATGGGCTGTCAGGTCAGCCACCATAATTGCAAATTTGAGTGATTGTGGGGCTGTAGTGCTTTGCAGATGCAATCAGCACTTCTGAAGAAGGTGTTGGGTGGCTGCAACACCATCATAAAGCTGCTTCTGATTCCTCCCTCCAGCAATACTCTCTTTTATTTGATTAATAATGTCCCAACCTACCTGCAGAAATGCAAAAGAGTTCCTAGTTGGAGATGTGTTCTGCAGGTGGGGGATTGTATGAAATTAATGTACTATAATTATCCAGGGAAGCTAAATGTTATTAATGTTTAATCCAATTTGTGATTCATTTTATGCCAGAAGTCTGAAACAAAATACTTATTTACCCTGTCTAAAAAATAATTAGGGTTATTTTCATATTGAGAGAGGATTTAAAGCCCACTGAAGAAAACAAATTTTAATGATAGCATCAGGTGCTAACTTAAGGGAAGAGTGCTTTGCTAGCTTTTTTTAACAAAATCCTTTCTTTCTTTTCTTACAGTGAATTAATTATTTTGTTCTAAAGACTAATTGCAGGTTATTTTTGTTAACCATCCAGTCCAGTCTTACTACCAGCATTTGCATTAGTGCTGTAATTCCAACTAAAAATTTTTCTTTGTGTGTGTGTTGTAGTTGCACGTTGATTTCTGAAATAGCTGCCCATCTCTGATAATCCTTGTGAACAGGGTAGATAAAGCCTATTAATAAACGTTCTTTCTGGATAGCAGTATGTAACTCAAACAGCCTATCTTTTCTACATCAACAGGTTCACTAAATTAACTTGATAAATTTGTTTTGAAGATTTTCTAGGAAATTGCCTTGAACATTTCTGAAACTAACAAACAAAAAAAAAAGGACAGAATTAAGAGGGTAAATTTAGATATTTGTGGCTAAGTAGAACCTGTTAACTCCAGGGGACGTGATGTGATTGTCTGGATGTGACTGTTTACTTTATCATTCGTGTTCACTTGTAGATCTTCACTTCGTTGCTTGGAGAATCTCCAGAGTATATTGAAGAGCAGGCTTAGGTGACTGAATTCAGAAACCTCACTATGCCAGTAATGAGGAGACAGTTCTTCTCAACAGACTGTGTTTGTGACTTTTCTATCTGTGTTACCTCCCACAAGCTTCTTCCAAATACAATTTAATCAAAATTAATTCAATAAAGCCCTCAATTTTGTTTACCTTCACAGAGATGTCACTCTTATTGAAAGCACAGACTTTCAAATAAACCATGTAGGTTATTAATAAGGAAGCAAACATAACCCTTCAAAAATCTATTTCCTCTCATGTGATGCCTGATGGTACATTTAGAAGGACCATGCCTTATTTCTCCTGGGAGTCTCATCCAATTGTGCTTTGGCGGATAAATAAGCCTTCCTACATGGTTGTTTAAAAGGCTACTGTGACCTCTAAGTACTGAATAGTTAATAAACTAAGCTAATAATTGAAAAATACATATGAATCAATTTTACATGCACCAGGCAGCAAAGTAAATAGCTTTTCAAGCTGTTAATAATAGAAAACTTGTTTCTATGTGTTCAGCATTGGAAAGATGTGCTTTATTGTTTTTTCTTCCTCCTTCCTAATGATGTAAGTTGGCAGCATGTTTCAGGACACTGGTGTTTTGCTTGAAGCGTTGCAAGAGGAGTCAGCAGTGTTTTGCCATCCTCCTTTAAATAAGGTCTTCAATCCAGCACAAATACAGTCTGTTTCTAGGAATGGAGAGGATAGTACCTAATTTATAAGGAAGCTATCACTTTTTTAGGTCACACATGGCATAAAACTTTATTTTCCCTCAAGGCGTTTTTCAAATAGCTACTCATCACCATGGTATAATACGTCTGTGCTTTCTCTAGAGAAAATAATGTTGGGTTGCTAGCTTTAATGTCTTGGGGCTAAATTAATTCTTGTGTGACCGTGTTCTAAACCACAGCTTTTCATCTGAGATTACATTTTGCCCCCTTACTTCAGTCTTGCCAACTCATTGCTCTAAATGTCAAGGTATTAATGAACATGTTCAAAATAAGTAGGTGATAGGGTTTCATGTGTCTTTGCATGCCCAGGCTAAGTCTAAAGCTCGCTTTCAGAGTTTACTTCCAAGAAGTGAGGTAATTGTTTAGAAAGACAATCTTCTTGGTTGGGCAGCGCACAAATGCAACCATTTAAGTTAGTTGCAATTTTTACAGGGGAAAATTCCTGCTGGAATCATTCGTTATTTTGAAAGGGACCCTCCCAGTTCTCTGATACGTCTAGAAATACCAGTTTGAAATAACTGCCTCTGTTGTTAGGTGTTAGTCAGCAGAGGGCACTCTGTTCCTTTAAAAATAAAAAAGTGGCTTAAAAATATGGAGGCAAAATGCTTTTCTTTTATATGCTCTTTTTTTTTCCCCCCAAACCTATCACATCTGACAATTCTAAGTAGTATGAATTGTGTAGAGGATTCTTTTTCCACATAATACTACTAAGAAGAAAACAAACTCTATCCCAGCCAAAATTAGGACATCCTCTTAAAAAGAGCCTGCTGTTTCTTTCCCTGGGCCCCAGGTTTACCATAGGTTTTTCTCTAGGTCTGAAATGCAGTGCAATTCCTGCAGTTTCGTTGTGTGAGCAAGTAGATGCTAAACTGTCTGAACCATCCGGCTCATCTTCTCAGTTCTAGCTGTTTGAATCCATGAGACCAAGCAAGGCTGTTACTGTCTGTACTCTTTAAAAAAGGCTGTAGTGCGGGACCAAGGCATAGGAGTGAGTACAGGAGTGGGGCTCATGGGAGTCCTGTTTGATGGTACGCTTCTTAAGTGAGAATTCTAGTACTGGAACATTGTCCTTCTATTTTTTTATTTTTTTTAAATGCACTCAGTCATGTACAGTGATTGACTGAGGTAGCAGATTCTTGAGGCTTGTGAAGTACAACCAGTTATTTTGCTTGCAAATGGAATGAAAGTTTCAGCATGTCCATGTTCCCATAACATTTTCTTCCGTAAATTCAATGAACCGTGGTACAAAAATTTGGCAGAAAAATTTACCATTTGCAAGGCTTATCAAGCACTGTTCTTCAAAACCAGTGAAGCCTGTTATAAAGGTCTAAAAACCTGAAATATTTATGAAGTAGGGGAAGTATTTTGTTATGTGTTGTGTGTACAGTAGCTGTTTGTAGGATTATAATGGTTTGATGATGTCAGCTTAAAAGTTGTCCTTAGGAGAAAAAAGAAGGTAAAGAGCACACCAACCCCCCCAAAAACAGGTAAAAGACCACCATTGAATTTCTGAAAATATTATTATATATACAGAGAAAGGCCTGGAAGGGACTTTAAGATAATCTAGTTTCAACCCCCCTCCTGTGGAGAAGGACATGTTCAACTAGACCAGGCAGCTTATAGCTCCATGCTTGAATGTGTTTTTGTAAACATTTGGTGATTATACTATTTTTTTACTATTTGGATAATTCTTTTTACAAAAACTGTTGTGAAAGGAGAGTTCATTGCCAGTTCTTGCTTATGCTTGTTCAAATCTGAAATGGTTTTTGTTAGTTTCTGTCACTGAAGATTTGAATTAAATTTGTAAATAGGTTTCATTGCTAGAAAAAGATTTTACATATTTGGCCTTGTCAGTTATTAATTGTGAGGAGTTGATGAAGATGTAATTTATTGCTAGTGACTGTGTCTAGAAGAAAAAGATTTGGTTTAGTTTTATGTTCAGATTATCAATGTTAGAACTCAAATGTTGCAATTAATTTTTAATAATGTCAGAACATTAGTTGGTATATTCTATGGTATCCTTGAGAATCTTGAGGATTTATCTGAGCCAAAATGTTACTCCCAGAATTTAGTCAGCTGGTGAAAACGTTTGAAAGTTTGTCAGTAGAAGTCAGTATGTGGCTAAATGGGACTGTTTACTTTTGTTTCAGTTTGAAAGACAGGTGTCTGCTAGGAAAGGCAGGAGCCTCCCGTGGAAGGGAAAATGTAAATCCCCTCTCTCTGAATTACTATAATTTTGAAATTAAGGGGCTCTCAGGCAAAGACATGAGAATAGGAATAACAGTTCTTTTCTAGTATGTGTAATAAACAATCCAACAGCAACAACTGCAGCATTAACACACCCAGGCTCGGCTCCCTGGGCCGCGGGCGCTTTCCCCGGGGTGCAGTTCCGGGCACGGCCAGGAGGGGCGCTGCGGGCTCCCGGCGGGCAGGGCGGGGGCGGTGATTCCCCCGCGGCTGCAGGGGGCGCTGTGGGGCGGGACCGGGGAGCAGTGGCCATTGCGGCTGGGCCGGACCGGAAGGGCTGGGAGCGCTTTGGGTCTAAAACCCCTGGGGAGCTGATCCCAGTGCCCAGAGGGGAAGGGCTGGGAGAGGCTTTGGGTCTAAAACCCCTGGGGAGCTGATCCCAGTGCCCAGAGGGGAAGGGCTGGGAGAGGCTTTGGGTCTAAAAACCCCTGGGGGAGCTGATCCCGGTTCCCCTGCCGGGCTCTCGGAAGCAGCAAGCTGGAACGGCAGGAATGAGCAGAAGTCCCAGGGCAGTGGACGAGATGTATCAGAAGCTCTGCAGTGGTGGCTGGAACCGTGGGACGTCCCAGTGAGGCAGGAGGTGCGGGACGCAGCAGCAGAAGAAAGGCAGCTCCCAGCTGGGTTATTGTAATGGCAGCGAAATTCCTTCTCCCAAGCCACAGGTCTTTCTCAGTAGCCCAGAGACAGAGACTTGCAGCTGCCCCCGCCCCTTTATCTGTCTAATTCCCGTGGTATCTCTGTCCCTCGGAGACAGAGATCAACTTCTCTGAGAAAAAGAGGTGCATCCAGATGCTACACTCATTTCCCAACCTTGGCCACTTCTTTGGTTTTTCTTAAGTACACGTAAGTACTTAGTAGTCAGTTGCCTAGCAACTTACGGGAAAAAATTCTGTGACTAAAAAATAAAGAAACCCAACCCCCAACAACTTTTTAAACCCAGTAGTAACTTAGCAAAATAACTTTTTGCTAATTATTTTGGATCTCTCTTTACCTACATGGACTGTATTTAACTTGTTGCTCTGTTTCCTTTAAAAAGGAATTTGGCAAAGCTTGGAAAAAAAGCTGAACTTGTGTATTAATGTCATAGAGTCCTAATCAAGCAGTTAAATAGATATAAATGAATCCTGCAACTGAAGCTATTGTTTACAATTAGAATAAAATTGCTTGTGTGGGGTTTGTTTGGGTTTTAGAAATATTTTAGAAGTGAACGTAAACAAGTAGAATGTTTAGGCAGACTTGACTAACAATACAAAACCAGCTCTTCAGAGGTAAATTTCTAAAGCTGTGGAAAGGATGTGGCCGTTGGCTGATCCATAGACGTATTCCAGAAAGTCAGCCATAGAATTTTCCCAGCCCTACAAAGCAAAAGTGTTTCCCAGAGAATAAAGCTGTTTCTGTTTCTAGGATCCTTAACAGCAAAAATGACACATTTTTACATATCAGGAATGTATTCACTAGGTGCAAAACTTCAGCACCAGTGTGTGAAAATTTAATCTAAGGTGCTACATTTAGTACCAGAAAGAGGCATGATAGTGCCTAATTTATAATCCATTGCAAATGTAACATGCCACATACACAAAAGTAAATATTAGTTATTATTTTCTGTGATAGATTTTTGCAACCTGCTGTTCAGTTTTGAACAGTGATGTCATCTTCCAGTTTAGCTTTGTAGCCATGCCAGTATTTGAAGAGGGTAACACCCAATGCAGTCATTAACAAGCAAAGTTGTAATGTTTAAAAGCTGTGATGCTTGATGATCTCACCTTCTAAGAAAGAAAGTAACCAAAAGTCTTGAGGATCTGCCTGGAGAGTTAGAGGTATGAAGCTTTTTTAAAAGAGGATAAAAGAGCCGATAATTTTTGTTTAATAAATCTTCGTATTTTAGTTTATATCTATAGGTGGAACTACTAGATCCAGTGAAAAAATATAAAAGAAGAATTAATATTTAAAATCTGAAGGTGAAATTTCTCTTTTGCCTCTATCGTCACTGCAGTTGAGATTATTTCATTATCTCTGTGGAGTTTTAGTCTCGTGTAGCAGAGAGAGAATGAGATGTTCCCCATCTTCAAATAACAGGGGGTTTTTTGTTTCAGCTGGTTTTTTTTCATATTCGAGCAGCACAGAGAATAAAAGATGTCTAGAAGTTACTGTAATGTTTTTAATTAAATGTAGTCAAATAGTCAAGTATTAGAATACATTTCGATTTCATTTTGCTTTTGAAAACCAAAGTTGTATCTGTAATTTACTTCAAGCCTAGTGTCTGGAGTGCCTGTGTATCTGAAATGGTACTGTATCCCGGTAAAGAGCTTTATATACCAGACACAGACAAAACATCAGAAATACTTTGGTAATTAAGACTTCCATGGAGGTGAAAAAATGCCCCACCATATTACAATTATGTTAGGTAGCCTGGAGATGCAAGATTTTTTACTAGTTCCTCAGAAATAGCATGCAATTTCCTGCCTTCATGGAAGAGTTTACCTGTACAGTTTACATTCGCTTATTCTATACCTTAATTCTTGGGGATGTTCTGCAAAAAACCAATTTGGTCATAGGGTTATTAAAATATTATCTAATTATGGGAAGCCATGAGACTTGTGTAATATTTAGAGTGCGACTTGTGTACACTGTTTTCATTTTCATGTTTGGGTAGTATTTTAAACATTTGAGTAGCCCTGTAAGGCCATTACTTAGGTGATCATAGAGTGCACATCCCAGGTTAGTTTGCACATGCTCTGTGTATGTTATTTTGAAATACTGATGGATTTCAGTTCACCTGAGATTTCACCCTTTCACTCTGAGGAAACAAAGAAGTTATTATACACCCTTATTTCGCCCTTTGTGCCTTCATAGTTGTTTATATCTTCCTGTTGCAAGTGGAGCCATGGTGAGGAAGATGCTGCTCTAACAGGCTTTTGGCAGGCATGCATGTAAATTACTACACAGCACATACAAACTGACTGACAGCTGCAGCATTCTCCGTCTTTAGGTGCTACAGTAGACATCTGTAGTTGCATTTACGTTCAACCTACCAGAACTTGTTGGGTTCGTCCAAAGTTGCTGTGGCGTTGTCATTCTGTAGCTGGGATTTTAGAATGTGGTGATCGTCCTGTTCTGCTCTGCGCTGTGGTGGCCTTACCTTGAGTCCAGTGTGCAGTTTTGGGTGGCAGAATACAAGAAGAATATTAAACTGTTAGAGAGTGTGCAAAGGAGGGCCATGAGGATGGTGAGGGCCTTGAGGGGCAGCCGTGTGAGGAGTGGCTGCAGTCTCTTGTTCGGTTCAGCCTGGAGAAGGCTGAGGGGAGACATCATTGCAGTCTGCAACTTCCTCACGAGGGGAAGAGGAGGGGCAGGCACTTCTGTGGCGACCAGTGGCAGGACCTGAGGGAGTGGCATGGAACTCCCCTACAGGAGTTTTACAGTGGATATCAGGAAAAGGTTCTTCACCCCAAGGGTGGTTGAGCACTGGAACAGCTCCCCAGGGTCACAGCACCAGCCTGGCAGAGTTCAAGAAGCGTTTGGACTATGCTCTCAGTCACATGGTGTGAAGTTTGGAGTGTCCTGCACAAGCCTGGAAGCTGAATTTGATCATCTTCATGGCTCCCTTCCCATTCAGGATATTCTATAATTCTCTGTCTCAGTATGTTCTAACAAAAGACACACTCTAAATTGGAGATGTTTAATGAAAATTGTGGCATGATTTTTAGACAGGAACATAAAGGTCATGTATTCATGAAGACCTAAAGTCACATCAGCATTTTAATTTAATAATATAAATACAAGAAAATTGCATGGTAGGGCAGGGAAGTGTTTAGCTATCCATTAAATTATAGGCATTTTGCAAGCTACTTCAAATCACTTTTCTGGGATCTCCCATAAATTTTTAGATGTTTGAGCATATAGTTCTTAGAAATGAACTTACTAAATATGAAAATTTGAACTTGCTTCATGTGTGAAATTGAATCTTTAGCTTTCATGCATATTTTTTGTACCAAATGGTATGATCCAGAATACAAAGACGTTGCTTAAGGAAAGTGGTATTATTGTATTTATTTTATTACGCTTTCCATTCCAACTGTCTCAATAAAGTTCTCTTTTTCCTACTTTGTCTGGTGACCTGATGTCAAGCAAAGCTATGCAGTGAATGGTCCTTAGCAATAAAAATATAATGTATAAGGAGACATTTGCTCTTATTGTCTGTCAGTCCATTAAAATTAATTCAGATTTGGAGGAGTTCCATAAGAAAACCACCATTAGCAGACATTTGGCAGCAAGCAGATGATCTATTTCTTAGTTTCTCCTGTTCAATCAGTGACTTTTTTCATCTGTCTGTCAGCTAGGTCTGAAATCCCGTTGCAGAGTTCTTATGAGAGAAAATTCAGACGTGATAGCAGTTTATGGTTCATAATTCAGTTCAGTCACAGGACTACAGTAGCCTGTGGCAACATCAGATTTCTGGGGTGGTTAGGCGCTCCAGTCGTTAGGTGGTACCTGCTTTTCAAAGGAGATGAACATACAAATAAAATAGCAAAGTGAAGAGAAGAAAGATCTGTGGCTTTTCCTGTAGCGTATTTATTAAGAGGTTTTCCTGATATGTTTGTTACAAATCAGGCATTTGGAAAATATGTTCTACTTTTTGGTTGCTTTTCCCTTCAGTTCAGGAAAACATATAGAACATTTTGGTAAAACCTAGTTGAATTTAAAGGCACACAAATAGCCAAAGAAAGCAAGTGCTTCACAGTAGTGAAATGTCAACTCACTGGTCTTGTGCAAATCTAACCACCTTCAAACCAAATAACAGAGAAAGTATGCATCTTTTTCTTAGTAATAGTGCTGCATTACTAGAACTTTCTCAGCTCTTTTGAAGTAGGTTCTGTGGGATCAGGTATCTCCTAGTAACTTGAGAATTCTATCATTTTCGTGTTACTATAAAAATAAGTGATAACACAGATAATAAGTAGAAGACTGAGATGATGAAGCCTAGCTCCAAAAAACCACACTTTTGTAAGCATATAATGGATTGTGGCAAAAAGTATAGCCAGGAAAACCAACATAAAGCTGTAATACTGTTGAAGCTCAGAATAAATTTTTAACGCTGCCCATAGTTTTCTGAGAGGAATAAAAAGGAGAAAACATGGTTGCTATTTCAGTATCTCCTTAAGGGGAGATGTCATGATTAACATTCCCAAGAATTCCAGTGTTTTTATTCTGGAATCTTGTTTCAAATACTTGTAGAAACACACAAAGAAGATCCTAAATGTATGGGACATAGTTTTCCAAAAATAATTGAATAACTGTTCACAAGATTTCTTGTAAATAAAGGGGAAACTGTTATATTCCCAGAAGGAATATTAATGTTATATTATTAAACGGAAATATAACATGGAAAATATTGTCTGCTGTAGTCAGAAGTATATTGAACTGAACTGTCAATTACACCATCTAGATTTTGGTTGTGGAACAATTGAGTTGAGCTAGCAGTAGTTAGAACTTAATGACCAGTTTGAATTTGGTGGTGCTTACAGAATCCTTCAGTTTTGTCTGTAATTTTTATTTTTTCTTTGTTTCAATGTTTTGGTAACAATTATTGGTGTCCCAAAAGAAAGAAGTCTAGCAAGATACGATTTTCCTGAAAGCAACTTCACTCCCTCATGTTTGTTTAAAGATTAAAAGATTAAAGTCATGTCAGTTTAAAGATTGCCTCCATTTTGCATCTTCACAATCATCTTCATGATATTTGATTTTTCAAATTGAACATACATGTTGGTGATATGACCAATATGAATAATATTTATCTTGTTCATTGTATATAAGCTGTCTGCAAACACAGAAAATGAGGTAAATTTTACTGTTTTGTTTGTTTTGAATTAGGTTCATGCACTATTAGTTCGAGAAGTTGATGTAGAGAAGGTGTCAAGTTTTGAGAACCCATATGTAGATGCAATAAGAAGCTTATGGAATGACCCTGGAATTCAGGAGTGTTACGATAGACGACGGGAATATCAATTATCAGATTCAACTAAATAGTAAGTACCTGGTAGCAATGAACAACTATATATAACTTTCTGTTTCTAACAAAGTAATTTTTACTTGATAGCTTATTTTACTATATGTCACTGTACATGCTTGTATGCAGCACCAATATAGCTGATCATACACGTACTAAGTTCAATTAAGGAGTGGCATACATCTATTTTAGAATTATATCTGTGTTTATTTAACAAAATGACAGTCTGTGATCATTCAGAGTCTTAAATTAACGTTGTAATTAGGAATGGTTAATTTGGAGAGGATTTTTTTATAAGCCTGTTCTACCTACTCTTTTTCAACATATAATCACAAAAGCAAAATGGGCAAAAATAATTTCATTTAGATTTCATCAACTAGTGAGTACTGGGAGGTGCAATCAAAGTTGATCCCCATACAATTCATAAGAATTGAAATGTCCAAGAACTCCTATTTTTCAGGTTTTCCATTTTCTTTCCCTGACATTTACAGTCTTAATGGTGAGATAAACAGTACTAAACAAAGGAATTTGTCTTTTACTGAACTGCATTTCTATTATAGAAACAAAGTCTAAACTTCAAAGAATATGGCTGCCAGAAGGACATCAGGAAAGCACTTCAAGTTAAATTGTTTGTTCTAACTCAACAGTATTAAAAATGCCTTTGTGGCTAAAAAATGTCTGAAATGTTACACCTTTAGTTTATTGGAACTGGAATCTGATTTAAAAGCAATGTGAAATTTGTCATTAGAATTTGATGTCTGCCTGAAGGTTTACTCCATGAAGTTTAGTTATTTTTTAGGGATGTAGCATACAGCTCGGGTAAAATTTCTCAACTGCTGTGAAAGATGGCCTTTTGATGTTGACCAATGCTACGAAATATAGCATAGTTTGCTATTAAAGCCATGGCAAAAACATCCATGGGTTCTACATTGATTTTTGCATTAGCTATGGAAAAGAAAATATTCCAGTGATGTAATTCCAGTCTCCATTTGGCACGTGAATGGAAGCCTCTTACTTAAGAAAGTGCACCATGAAACTTCCATTAAGCTCATTGTAGCAGGACATCAGACATGACAAGTTTAGAATGGTATTTATCTGCACAGTAGTCTGAGCATCCTTATCTAGTGCATCACTTTATAAGGGAATTAGTCAAGACAAACCTCACTAGGCAGGATCTTACTGGTAGAATTTAGGCACCTGAAAACCTGTAGATGCATAAGTCTTCTCAGATTCATTGCAATATTATCACCATGCTATGACTTCCCTTTACCCTATGCATGGGGTTTCTGTTGTCCTTTGCAGTTCTCTGTCCTGGTTACCTTCCCAGCCTCTCATTTTTGCATGCATATTTTGGTGTAGAGTGCTACAAAGCACAGAGGTGTCTCTCTTGTATTGTTTGGATTCTCACTGTTCCCAAAGATACTATACTGTGTTTTGGTTTTAGGTGGCAAGAAAATAAATATAATATTACATAAAGAGAAAAATTTCAGGTTGCATAAACAGTGAGAAGAAAATTTTAGAGACATATTGCTGACAATATATTTTCACATTGTTTCTGTACTGAAATGAGTGGCAAAGTTAAATAGAAGATGAAGCAGAGTTCTCATGTTTTGAATTTCTTATATTTGTAGGTCCTAACTTTGTTTCCACAACAGATGAGATACTGGTTTTAAAGTTGAAATAAATGTATGTATTTTGTGTGTTCTACCTTAGAGGCTAAAAATAGATTTACTCTCATAAGTAGGAAATAATGATCTGATGCTACTTCAGATTAGATTGTGCTGAATACCATAGTTTTGACCTACTTTTAATT
Organism: Luscinia megarhynchos; assembly: GCA_034336665.1. Taxonomy (NCBI): domain Eukaryota; kingdom Metazoa; phylum Chordata; class Aves; order Passeriformes; family Muscicapidae; genus Luscinia; species Luscinia megarhynchos. The sequence continues at coordinate 33,825,319 of CM067592.1, read as the reverse complement.
AAATTGTCACCATAGTGGATCTTTTGAATAGCATTAAAAATAGTAGGGAATAATCATTGCGCAGCTATAAAAAAAATTTCCTAGAACATCGTCTTGTAAAAGGTACATGTGCTAGTTGATTGGTTATTTCTCAAGCTCAGCACATTTAGCAGTTTGCCATAAGTTTTTGCACATTTGGTGACTTTATTATAGTTCATACTATGGATTTCTGCAAAATCTTTTAAATTAGACTTGTTAATTACTTTATATGAGTCTTTAGAAAAGCCTCTATGTATACTTATGCTTGCAAGTAGAGTTTTTTCCAGGTGTGTAAGTACACTAAAAAAAAATAAGCAGACACAAAATATACATTATTTCAAAAATGGAGTGTGTCTATCAGTAAAACACCCAAACAAATTTATCAGCTTTGTATCCCTGTCACAAGGCAGGGAAACAAATTGCTTAAAAGTTACTACTGGTATTTAGAGGCTAGTAAGGCAGAAACAAGCACTTGGTGCTCATTTTATTCTGACTTGATGTATGAACCAAATTGCTGTCCATCAGCTCTCTTGTAAGCATATGTGCAAATGTCTGGTAAGCGTATGTGTCACTGTCAGATGTGTTCTTTGTTCATTCCTTGCACAAGCCTCTCATCTTCTCAGTAGTTTTCCACTGTTTTTTTTGCAGTAGTGGTAGTAGTAGTAGTGGTAGTAGTTTCAGTCTGCTGCCTCTATTGCTTTTTTCTGCCATCAGTCTTCAACAAGGCTATGTGCTGAGTCCTGCCTTTGGGCCACAGCAGGCCAAGGTGGTGATACAGGCAGGGGCAGAGTAGCTGGAAGGCTGCCCAGCAGAGATGACCTCAGGGTGCTGGTTGACAGCACCTGAACGTGAGCCAGCTTGTGGCCAAGAAGGCCAATGGGATCCTGGCTTGAATCAGAAATAGCATGGTTGGCAGGACCACATTAGATATTGTATCAGAAAATGTGGAAGGGTTTGTCCCGCTGCATTCAGCACTGCTGAGGCCACACTTCAAATCCTGTGTCCACGTCTGGCTCCCTTACTGCAGGATAGATACTGAGGGGCTGGAGCTCAAGTCCTGTGAGGAGCAGCTGAAGGAGCTGGGGGTCTTTAGGCTGGAGTAAAGAGGGCTCAGGTGTAAACTTATCACTCTCTACAACTGCCTTGAAAGGAGGGGGTAGCCAGCTGGGGGTCAGGCACTTTTCCAGGTAACAAGAGATGGAACAAGAGGACATAGCCTGAAGTTGCACCAGAACTTGAGGTTCATTATTCTGAGCATCAAGAATAATTTCTTCTCAGAAAGAGTTGTTAGGCATTGAAACAGACTGCTCGAGAAGTAGTGGAGTCACCATCCATAGAGTTGTTCAAGGAGTAACTGGATGTTGTACTTAGTGCTGTGATCTAAGCAACAAAGTGGTGATTGATAAGTGTTGGACTCAATGATGTTTGAGGTCTTTCACAACCTAAATTATTCTCTTACTACACAGTCTCCTTCCTGTTATTTTAATATTTCTAAATTACGTTTCAGGTTTCTAGTATGGCTTGTGTATCATACTACTTTCACTTCCTGCCATCTTTTTTACCTGTTTTGTCATTCTTTGTCATTGTTAGCTTCATTTTTGATGTTTTCATACCCACTGGTTTTTTGGAAGTATACATCCAGTGTACATTAGTGTCTAAGAAAGAAAATTTCCTGCATTATGGGAGTTGATTTGAACTTCTTGGAGGCTTAACAAATGCGTTTTATTCTCTTTACTGACCACTGGATGTTCCAAAGCTTGGATGTTCATGTTGTTTCAAAATCAACTTTTAGACTTCTCTGTAGCAAATTCAAGAGCACATGAGGTTTATAGAGGTTACTTGCTTTCCATGCACATTACCAGATGACTTTGCCACTTCATTACATCAAATTACATCCCTTTAAGATGCTGCCTCGGAGTAAGACAGATGTAAACTAATAAAATGGAGAATTGCCTTTAGTAGTAGCTGTGTGAGAGGAGATCGTTCAGAATATACTTCACCAGGTGCCTAGAACTTAACCCAAATGTAAAAAGGTTACCAGTCAACAGTTTGATTGTATATACCTTTAGAAAGCCTAAGGAAAGTAGAGGCAATAGTTTTCTGTGGTAGAGAATTTGGGTTGCAATTGGAATTTTTGAAGATTCATCACCATTTTTCTCCAGGATGACACTAAGAGCTTACCATATCTTAACAAAATATAGGAAGTGTTAAGACCTAGAAGGTGTCCCAGAGCCTTGCTTGACTCAGATGTTCAATTTCATCTTTCTCTGGCCACTTGGCCACCGTGTACCTCTGACCAAGGACTTTCCAGTTGCTACACAAGCGCTGAGCATCTCTCTTTAGTTTCCCTTCCATGGCTATGTTTTCTAACCCCTCAAATAATTAAATATATTTTTCCCATTAGTGTGTTAGCTATGCCAGTGGATATCTATAACACATTTTGTTATTATGTAATGTACTGCTTCATTAGTCATGCATGCCATGGCATTTTCATACTTGTATAGTCTTTTGGGCTTTTGTTTCTGCATTTGCTGTCACCTTTAACAGCTCGATTCCTGCAGTTGCACAGCCTTTCCTGTACTGTGTGCTGAGGTAGTTGGACAATTAGTATAGAAATGCAGACTCCCATATTTTACTGTGTAATAAGAGTTCAAGGGTGTGAATCTGAGGTCATTTACAACATATCACTCATTTTTAACAGGAAAGAAAGAGGTGGAACCTTGTGATGTCTGCTCAGTAAAGTATACCTTTTGTAAAATTGTTGCAGGAATTGTAAGGCTTTGGTCATCTAGTAATTTTTCTATGACAGTATTCCATTTGAGTTTGAAGTATTTCAAAACTTCAGCTAAACATTTATATCTGTCGGCTAAAAATACCATTTTCCTTCTGTGTTACTCTTCTAAAACAGATAAATTTCAGTGAAATTAGCATATTGGTATCAATACAATATGTTTGGGTACACAGCATATGAATCTTAAGTTTTTACTGACACAATTTACTCCATTTCTTGCCATTTCTTGGCATTGCCTTTGGCAATTCTTTAATTTCATAAAAGTGTAGGACACTCTTGGAGCATGATGGGAGCTTCAAAAGAAGCAAAACTGTCCAAAATTGGGGCCTGCTATGCAGCTGAACGGATAGCAAATTCTGATCAACTATCTGAGATATCTGTGCAGCAGTCATTAGATTGCAGTGACAAAACCTTATAGTCATAATTTAAAAGATGGATATGTACATTATAAACTGTTGATTAGTTCTTGCTTACCTTCATTTGTAAAAATGTACATGAATGTCCTAAAGCTATACTTGAGGACAGTTTGTGTTGTAGAATCGTAGATTCTGCTTTTGTGTTTTCAGTTTACACAGCCTTATGTAAGGTTTAGAGTAAGGTAGAACAGCAAATAAAAATGAAAGTCTGAAATTCAAAGATCAAATAGTAGAAGCAGAATCATGCTAATCCTATCTTATGCCTTAGATATAGTCCCAAAAAGAAAAGCAATGTTTGAAGAAAGATGGGACATGCATACCAAAGTACTGCTTCCCATAGAAAAAGCTGCAGGTTATGCAACAGAGCTTGGGAAATTCAGAAAGCGGAATGGGACTATGTAAACCAAAATACAGTATGTATTTCTTTCAGGATGCTTTTTTCGTGCAGTACCAAACATGTTCTTAATGACTGTATATATTTTGACACCTCATTTCCTAAAAAGAAAAATTTGTTTATTTGGTGACTTGTCTTTTTTAGCCTTTGCTAAGGTTGGGTTTTAGTGATGTGGGAAGTTGAGGAAGACAGCTATGGATAAAAATGGATAAATGGATGGATAAAAATGGATGAAAACAACTCTGTGTAGATTTCTTCCTAGCTCGCTTCAATCTTAGCTTTATTGTGTTTACTAAAGATTGAGATAGTTCTGGAAACTGGTAATTTACCACAACTTTTTTATCGATGGTGTGGAATCTTAGAAACACAAACCTCTACAGAAGTTCTAAGAACACAGCCACTACTTTTTTACCTTTAGTTTTGCACACTGAAAATTGATTCCATATACTGGATTGCTGCCTCTTAGCATAGAGGACACTTGTGTCAATTATTCTGGCAGCTCTGTGAGGCAGGAAAAATCCTGCTACAGCAGCCTTAGCATTTTGTTTATGTGCTGTTGAAAGTCAAGCCAGTTGTATGTTTTCTCAAAGATGCAAAAAAATTGAGACTTTTGTTTTTCAGCACACATTAAAAATTAGTGTTAGAGTTTTTTAGGAGAGTGGCCTTATCAACTGGCTCAAAGTTTTGCAGAACAAACTAAAAAACTCCAACTCCATCTGAAAACCTTACCAAACCCCGACAATAGTATGGAGTATAGCCCCACCCCACTCCAGAATAGCTAGGCTCCAAAGGACAGAGACACATCAAATCTTATTAAATGCATTGCCTAATTATCCTTAGTCACAGACTTTGGTTAGGTTTCTGTTTTCTCTTGCACTACAATTGTCTGTGTTTGAATCAGGACATTTGGAGAGGGTCATATCCATGAACTATCTTAATCTTGAGGAGAAGACTTATTTGCATTAAACCTCAGAACTCTGGGATTGAAAAGGTGTAAAGGTTTATAGTTACTATCATAACAAAATCTGTCTTGTCATTGAATGTAATGAGAAAGCATTTGTATGTAAAATGTTGCTGGTAAGGCTTGCTTTTATAGCTATGGTTACACTGAAATCACCAACAAACTTTTATGTTAAACAACAGAATTTGTGGAATTTCTTGAGGTTTGTCCTTTTCCTGTTCCCTGTACTCTCATTCTTTCCATAGAGGTGTATTGGCTGCTGGGCAATAACAAATCATCATTACTGGTTTTATACTGACCTTTTTATCAATGTCAATAATTACTTGTGTCTCAACATGTTTGGTTTTATTTAGAGATTTGCAATGTAGTATTTCTGGTATGGTGCCAGTCACATCCTTTCTCCTCAGCAGTGTGTTTCAGAGGCATTCTGCTCTCCAGGGACTTCTGTGCTCAAAGTGTCTCTCAGACTCCTAAGCACAGGGTTTGACAGTGTGCTAGTATTAACTCAGCACTTTGCTACATGAGTTTTGCCTGCTGAGTTTAGGAAAAGTTATTAGACAGTACTGATTAGCAGACTAGTTTAATTTTTAACCTCAGAGACGGAAATTATGTTAGAAATGGATTGAAGGCTGTACCCTTTCTACCTTTTTCTGCCCATGCCCTACTGCCCGCACCTGATCACTTAGGCCATATGCAGAATATAGTTTAATGTTACACAAATTCATCCTATGGATTTATTCCTTAGAAAATGCTTCTTTATCATCTCATTTCTTGGAAAAATCTGACCTCAAAGATGCTGGTAAGTAGTAGCTCATTAGCTGGAGGAGGATGTTTTCTTTGAAAGCATCTGCCCCATGCTGAAGGTGCTCCAAGATCTTAATTTCTGAACATAAATTCAAGTAAGTTTTGGTGGCCTGTCCTCATGAAGTGATGTAGCCCTAGGAAACTAAGGCTCAATATTGAGCTACCTGTTTATGGTGATTGGAGTCATACTCAATTTATTAAAGAACTTTACTGGTTAAAATAGCTGGTCTGCTTAAGCTTAGGAGTCTCACTTCCTTGCTTGATTTCTGTATGGGAGATACATGTAGGAACGCATGGTCTATTTCCATAATCCTGTTCCTGCTATTTATTTGAAAATGTGGACCAACAGTACCTTTGACAAGGGCTTTCTTTCAAGGGCACTGTTAGCAGCTCCATAGCCTGGCAGCTTCCCTGAAGCTGGCTATAGGCTTAGACGTTGTCGTAGGTGATGTAAAAATAAATACTTCGCATGAAGATTGCATTAAAAATAATTACTTGCTCTTGGTGCTGACAGGGAAACAAAAGTCTTCCTCTGCTTCTGGTCGTTGTGCAGATCCCAGGCGTGTTGCTAGATGCTGGTAGCTTGTCCTGACGTCAAGGGAGGTCCACTGCCAGCAGCTCATTACATACTCATTGCCTCAGTAATGCACCTTCTGCCTATCACTATGGCAACCCCCTGGAAAATTACCTCAGGAGCCACTAGAATTCATTTTTATTAAACTAATTACAGATATAATTAACTTTTGGAACTTGGTCTGTATTATAAATTTACTTAGAAACCGTGTATTTTCCCATTTTCTTTCCTTTCTATAATGCCTAGCTGAGTAGGTACTGTTTGGATGAGAGGCCATATAGCTACAGTGTAACTCGTAGGTTTCTTAGTAGGTGGTGAAAATGAACTCTTGAGTGCCATGTAGCTGAGACCTAAGTGTCTTGCACTGTTGCTACTACCTTTTCAACCAAATTTCCCGTGGTAATTCTGGTGGTTACGCACAGTTAGACTAGCCCTCAAGATAGCTTACAGGGAATGTCCAATACCCGTATTCTTATTATTGCTTTAAAATTTGAAGCTAATAAACTGAAAAAATACCTGGTCTAGTCAATTACTGGCTACTCTCCTTTTGGGTAAGATTGTAGCTATGTCAAATCTTGTGGTTTGTTTGCAAGAGTGCATGCCTAGTCAGTTGTAGTATACACTGGAGAGTTAGGTGCACTGGTAAGAGTGATTGCCGTAGTTGTTAATTCGTTTTGAGTTGGGCATCTACCCTAAAACACTGTGCACATCTAAGTGTTTAAATTTTTTGTGTGTATGCAGGATTTGTTTGCCCAGGAAGGCAGTATAATTAGGGCTGCATTAGCTAAGTGCTTTAGAACCACAGTGAATCAGTTTATTAGTAAGCAGATACATACAAAAGCCCATCAAAATCTTCATTTTCATTTACTTCTCATCCATCTGCATTCAAAAACCCAACACATTTTGCGTAGTGTGGCTTCACAAGTTCTCTTCTGGTTGCAGATAAGCCAGTGGAGGAAATAACTCCACCCTTCTTTCCTGCTGGAGTTTATGGGCTTGCTATATCCCAGAACACAGCCATCAAATAAACCGTAATCAGAACAATTTCAGCAGTGTTTCTTCACTATTCCAAATAATTTTCACAGAAACATGTTATCACTACTGCACAAGTGAAAGAAGTGGCAGCTGGGGATAGTCAGAGGAGCAGCTAGAGTGGTCTGGAGCCAAGAGAGTTGAAAGCAAAAGACAATTGGCATTAGCTAGCACTTTTGATGTTTTAATTTAAAGTTGCTGCCTAATAAAGTAATTTAAAAATAAATAAATTACTAGTTTAATAAGCTGTAGGATGTCTAAAGATTATTTGTGCAATGCTGCACCTCCATGGTGATCAGGGGATTTCTTTAAACCTCAGATTTCAAGAGGGTAAAAAAAAAAAAGTTAAATATCCAATTCTTTTGGTACAAGGAAGATTTGAAAATATAAGTCTTTATTGGACAGTAAAGCTGCGGTAAGCCAAAAAATAAATTTTCAATGTTACAGGAACAGTTAGAATAGTATTATGTGAAAAATGTGTGTGCTGCTTGTATGTCTTTAAATATTAATTGTATTCTAGCTGTCTTTTGATGTAGTCAATGTCACCCCAGCCCTTCAAATACAATGCAAAAATCCATTCTTGAGCTTCATAAAGGGAAAATGTCTTGGGGTTTGTCTGTGTGGTACTGTAGATGTAGAGATGTAGTGTTTTGCAGCTAATACGAAGTTATAATAATGTCTTGAGCTTATGTGTATTGATTTGCTCTCATTCGTGTTTTAGGAAGATTACACCTGACTGAAAATAGATATTTATTTCTTTCATATATCTAAAGTCTTCGGACAATTATATAAAAGAGTGCATTAAATGGAAAGACTCTGATGTCAATCCCAATGACAGTTGTTCTTACTTAAAGAAAATAGAAGGGTTTTTTAATTCTTACTTTATTTTAGAGGTTATGTAAATTTTAAAAGCATTTTTAGTGATTTTACAATCTGAAGGCAACTTTGTGTTGCTGCTGCTGGCAGAGCTTTCAGTTTGATTTTCAGAAACATGTCTAATCCCCCTGAAGTTGATAGCAAAACACAAAGTTACATAATTTTCATGTGATAACCAGAGGTATAATTGTCTGCAGAACTATCAGTAGCAGAAAATACCTGTTCCTGTACTTCAGAGCAACAGTGCAAAACTTGATTTCAGTCTTAATTCCAGCACAAATAATTTTTCAGCAGAAATGTCTGTTAAAATGTTAAGAAACTTCAAAAAAACCAACAAAAACAAACAAAAACAGAACAAAAATTCTCCAAAAACAACTAACCAAACAACAACAAAAAAAAACAAACAGAAAAACTACAAATCGAAATTAAAACAATTTTTTTCTGTCCAGGAAGAATTTCATTGACAATTTGCTGTATGATGGCAGCATTAAAATAGCAATGATAAAAGACTTCAAGTTGTACAACAAAGACCTGTGATATTTTCATTTAAATAAATTAATACTATAATACATTCATTTATTAGTTTGTCTTCTCAGTGGCTAACTGTAGATTATTTTTCTGCTGTGAACAACCCAAATGTCAAAGAACTTGGTTTTCCTGCAGCAGTCTTTCTTCCCCATGTCCACTGTAGGGAGAGCATAAGTTTCCTGGTACACAGACTTCATGAGATGTCCAGCTCCTAGACACACACATGGGTGCCTTCTTTCTTTGGAGGATGTTTGTCCTGACAGTTAATTAAAACCTTCAGTACACTGGTGCTTTACGGTGGAAATTCACCATTAACCAATAAGCAGAATAGTTCTATGTTGTAGCTACTCAACCTTTAAAAGCAATTTTATAGCAATTTTGGGTTATTTGGGAGTGTGTTTTAAGTACTGCAGGCTTATCAGCCTAATCAGCAGTTTCAGTGTGAATGCTGGACTTCAGGTGCCAGAGATTGCTCTAATTATTTTGTGCTGCCTTCTGCTAACAAGATCTGGAGAGTGTTGTAATTGTCAGTGGTTGGGCTTTTCCATTTTTAATTTAGTCTCAAAACAGTGCTCTTTATCGTCTTGCCATTTTATAACTGGTAATGATCCATTACCAATCAGTTACTCCAGACTGCTATAGATTGCTATCTATTCTATAGCAGTCCATTGTTCTTTGGGAGGCTCATGTTAGTTTATCCAGGTGTGTGTACGTAGTCACTACAGACTGAATATCAAGAAATATGTTACGTATTCCAAGCAATTTTATATTTTTCACACTTTGTATAATACTATGTCTCTAAATTTTCTATAAATTTCCTATGTCGTTGACAACTTTGGTGAATTTACATGTGAAAGCCAATCAAAGTTGTATGGGAAGAAAATCCCATAATAATTATGCTACCTTTCTTGTACAGTTATTTTGAATCTGTATGAGTGGGGTGGAGTACATTCTTGTATTTTGTCCCCTCTTTTCTGCCGATAATGTTTTTGTTTTTTTTTTTTCTCTGTTGTACTTCTCCCTACCCCACAGCCCATTTCCTTCCCAAGTTTTCCTTTCTCTTTTCCTCGGTGGGATGATGGTGTCACTGTCTAGCATTCCTGTTGTTTCTCCCTGTTTATAGCTATCTCAATGACTTGGACCGCATAGCAGATTCCACCTATCTGCCAACCCAACAGGATGTGCTCAGAGTTCGAGTCCCAACAACAGGGATCATTGAATATCCATTCGACTTACAAAGCGTTATTTTCAGGTAGGAAAAAAGGTTTTAGCACATGCTCCCTTGGTTTCTTTTGCTTCCTTTTACACTAGTCATGCCAAGTGAGGATATTGGTTTAAAGTGCATAAAAAGTAATTATTCTGTTTCTTAAATTTGAGCTTGGTCAATTTATCCTCATTTAATTGTCCACATATATTTAGGAGCTCGTGTTAAAAATGTCAGAAGGATCAAAGGCAATGAGGTTTGTTACTTTTGAGAGTGATTTTTACTGATAAGGAATCTGCAGTTCATCTTTTCAATAATATATATCAAAGTTTCACTATGCATAATGATCTGAAAATACAACTGTATGTCCTTGTTATTCATGGAATTATGGAATAAAAGATTGCCATTTGTGCAGTTGATTTTTAGAGAGAAATCACCCTACTTTCGTGCAAGTACAGTTGTTTAAAAAAATAGCTATGGAATTGTAATTAGGAGTTAGACACCTGTGTTTACACTGAAACATGGGATGAAGTGGGAATACATGGCAAGCAAACATGAGTTTTGATTTAGTAGATACATATTGTTTTCTATTTGTCTGTTTAAAATGGGGCAGCTTTAACAAGGTGTGGGTTTTGATTCTGATAAGTGCGGGGGGAAAATATGGTCTACCATCTCTTTTGTTTATGTCATTGCTGAATACATGGGACATACATTGCCAAATTATTGCTCGTGAGACCTTTATGTCTCATTCATGATTTTTTTTTCCACTGATATTTAATAGAATCTGTTGTAAGCAGCTAGTTAATCATGTTTGCTTTAAGTCTGATGGATTTTATGTATTTGAGCTCTTTGAGACTCACAATATTTCAAATACGGAAGATCTATCAGACTTAAAGCAAACATGATTAACTGACTGCTTACAACAGATTCTGTTAAATATCAGTGGAAACAAAATTCATTAAAGAAACCAAACCACATTAGGTTTTTAACTAAATCCTTGACTTTTGTTGTGTTTGTGGTTGGGTGTTTATCTGTTAAGGTGTTCATGGAATTGATGTAGTTGTTAATTTTGCAGAATGGTGGATGTAGGAGGCCAACGATCAGAAAGAAGAAAATGGATACATTGCTTTGAAAATGTCACATCTATCATGTTCCTAGTAGCTCTTAGTGAATATGATCAAGTGCTTGTGGAGTCAGATAATGAGGTAAGCAATTGTCAACAAAACCCATGAGTTTAAAAAAAAAAAAAGTTTTGCCAGACCAGTCCCAGGTGTTTTTTAAATACATCTACAAGAAGTCATGCACAACTGGCATGCAATGGAGTGAGAATTGCTTTAGCGGTCAGAGGGGAGGAAGGGTTCAATTTTCAAGTGGGGCTAAGCTGATCCACTCCATGAAGGATTCAAAGAAGTGTCTATTTTGTGTTGAAGAGGAATACAGATAAATACAGAGGAATGTTTGTTCATTTACTGTTATGGGCAGAGGCACAATAATAGTTGCTGTAAATGATGACAGTATTTATAGATTCCTAAGGAATAGACCCTAGGGTAGTAAATTCCATTCCTTTGACTTAAAGCCCAAGGTGTATATTGTATTTTTATTTAAAAAAAACAAGAAAAGTAAGCAACTGGGTGGGCTGAGGGTTCAAAGCACAGTATCCATTATTTTGAATGCAGTTTTGAATGTAGACTAAGGATGATTTTTTTTATGTTGAGGGTCTTTTGTCTCTCCTGAGGGCTCTTTTAGTTACTCATCAAACTTTTATGAATTTTACTCATTAGCACTATCCTGTGCCAATCTTTCAGCACATACTTTAAAAAATTAGATGAAAAAAGGAGAATATTTGACAGTATCTTGTTCATGGCTAACTACAACTTGCACTATTTAAGACAGTAATTTATGTAAAATAAAACAGGTGTCCCTGGACAATCACGTTTTGTATGTTGAACTTTCTTTAGGATTAATTTTTTTAAAAGCCTTGGAACTCTGGAAACTTTTACATTTGTGGTGCTTTCACAAAACAAAATTATTGTTACATTAATTGTATAATTATCTGTGTCGTTCAAAGCTGAATTTTGAAAAATTCTGATGCAGTGTGCACCAGCTTCATCTCCTGTAATTTTGGAAGCTAGACACCTGTAGTTAAAAAAGAGAAATGTCAGACTTAGTTTGTTTCAAGTCAAACTGGAAATGGCTGGTGCTATCTTTTTCTGTTTGCATTATTTTACTCTAGCCACAAAGTCAACACACAAAATACTAAGCATTTAATTACACAAATCAAAGCAAAATTTATTGGAAGTTGCATAAAGAAAAATTAGTTACGATAATTTTCAAATACTATTCTAACTATCCAACATAAGCTTCATGGAAGTCAAAACCTTCTTGCAGGTCATTTTTACAGTTCACTCCTAGACTAATTATGGTTTTGGGTTTTTTTTTAACAACAGAGGAAAACTTCTGAACCCTTTTGACTTTTAGTTTAAAATACATTCATAACTTTAATTCAAAGCAGTTTTTGTTTTCACGTCATACATACATAGCCTAGAAGGCTTTCCAGCACACTTAGGCCTGTGTTACTCTAACTGGAAACGATCCACTTTTAGACCTGAGCACCAATCTGGGCAGCTGAAGCTTTGGCTTTTGGCAAACTTGTAGCCTGTCTGTCTAGGTTTTGTTGGTATGCCAGGGCACTGCCTTCTTCCCTTCTTTTTCTCTCCCCTGTATCTTTAAACATTGCAGTCCCAGAATTAATGGAAGAACGTGTTTATTTATTCCACAGAAAGCAAAACATAGTTTGTCAGAATGTGGGTGTGGCAGAAATACAGCTTTAAATGTGTTTGTTGATGCCTTGAATTGAGAAATTCAACCTGCAAAGATATTTTTGTTCTTCACTGAGGTAACCTCGTGAGGAAAGACAGTGATTTAACTTGAAGATTTTGGTAACTAGCCAAGAGATGATTTTCACACTTAGCTTTAAATTGTGGAACAGTATTGAAATTTTAGCACCAAAGTGAAGGGAGTGTGTGTAAATGCTCTAATTTCTTAATATGAGGGCCATCAATGTGATACTAGGATAGAATCTAATCATTCTTTGGTCTGTCTCATATTAAAATTAAAATATCTGACTTGACAATTTACAGTGTTCTGCTATTTCCTTTTTGTTGCTTTCATGGCCTGATTAAAGTATGATTTTTGTAAGGTGGCCTACTTTATTTTTTTAATTAGTCCACTGCGTATTGCCTGAGCTCTCATTTCCTGTAGTACATTTTTACAAAGAGAAGTGTAGTGTTTAATCATTTGTGTCGTCCTTTTCAGTTAATACAGTTTTTCATTAATATAATTTTCGTGAGTAAATAGAAATCTTGAAAAAGTACTATTTTCTGTTTGGGGTGGTGGTGGTTATATGACCTTCCTTGTTAGTAAATAAAGACTCTTGATTTTTATTTCAAAATACAGTGCTAGATGGATGGTCAGTTTTAAATCTGTTTCTTTCCTTGTTTACCTTATTCAAGAGATACACGTTTGGATTATCAATCGGATGAGGTTACACTTAGTTGGGAGTCTTTGTTAGTGTTTTTTGCTGGATGTATGTGAGGTGAAGCTGGGAACCATTTCTATTTTCATGCCCGTGAAGGAGTTAAGAGTTAAAAGTTCTAAGGAATGTAACTCGGGGACACATATAGAAAATAAGACAAGAGTTCCGACTGCATGTTATTCGCAGACATGCAGGATGACTTCTAAATGACACATCCATGAAATTGCACTCCCGTGACAAATATCTGAAGAGTTGGGAGCTTCAGTCCTGAAGATAAGCATGCCTGGCTCTCCAACTGTGTTTTAGCTTGTGATTTCTCTAACAGGCGATAGTCAGACCCAATGACCTCTCTTTTAAGTGTGTTTCTGGATTTACATACTTGATTTTGGTGCATAAATACATAAAAGGAAGTGTCGGTAAGGATGGTATATTTTAACACATCCTGCAGAAGTTTCAGTTGATGCACAGTCTTTAAATACTTCTAACAAATGCAGGGGAGAGATAGTTTACTGTTCTAAATTCTGCCCTTAATAAAATAGAAAGTCTGTCTGGATTCATTGCTGAAAATGAGGGCAAAATTTGAACCAGAGGACATAATATACTAATTACATTAATAGCACTGTAAATTAAGTAAATATTCAATCAGTCTGATGTGATGTGAAAAAGGATAACATGTTATAAATTAATTTGTTAGATGTTTGACCTTTTCAGTTTTTCAGAAAGCTCTGGTAGGATTAGAGGTGAGATAAAAAATGAAGGAATAATCTCTCTGTTAAATAGATTTATTATATATTATGTCTTGTGGGTCATGCTCTGACTCTGAATTATGCCAGCAAATTTGGAGAAATTGGCCATTTTATCACATGGCACAGTTTAGAATTCTTATGTTTAAAATCAAATTTTTTTCTTAAATAAAGTTTGGGGTTTTTTGCTAGATTCCCGGTATATATTGCATTTGAATATGTATTAGAGGTAGTTCCTTTCAACATAGCAAATATCAGCATCTGAGTGCAATAATTAGAAAAATGAGTTCCAGCTTCTTAAGAGAACCATAACCACCTGCAGTTATGGAAGAGCTAGAGACATAACAGTGTACCTGTAAAATGAAGTTCCGTAAAAAAATGGTTTTCATTATGTTTGCACATCTAGTTAAGTACTTAGAAACAGCAAAATAAAGAACAATGTTTATTGAAGCTTGTACATATTTATTGGCACACTGAAAGTCTTAAAGTATGTATGATTTCATATAGTTTGTATAGCTCTATGGTGGTTATGTATACATTTTTATTTTTCTCGGGTTCTCAGTGCAAAACCAGATGAGACAGAATACAATTTCCTCAGTTCAGCTAAGTTAGTTAATTAATAGGCTAAGTGAAAATTAGAAACTTTCTAAACTATCAAAAGTAAATGCTGTCTTTCCTGAGGTATTTTCAAAGGTTGCAAAGCAACAGAGGCATTAGAAGCATGAGGTATGCATTGATAGAAGATGATTTTTATATGTAAGTCATTATGAGTGTTCTGAACATTGCACAAAATATATTGGGGGAAAATGCCAGTTTAGATTATTCTCATCAGAGATAATACATTTTGGTTAAATTGTAAAATGTGAAATTCTTACTGGATTGGAGGTAAATTGTGAACCTTCTTGATAAGAGGAGGTTGTTGTTAAGTAGAGTATTATACTTTCTAAAAATCACCTTTTGTTTGAATGCCCTTTTTTTAAGTTTGTACTATGTCTTAAGAAATTGCATTTGATTTAGCTGCAGCCAAAATTGGTAATTTTAACATTGTAATGCCATAGAATTTCTCTTAAAAAAGGAACACCTTTCCTTCCCTATTATCATCAAACTGCCACTCAATTTTCATTAAGGTTTTATTAAAAGTGCCATCTGCTTATAATCCATGTATTTACAGGTTTGATCTCGGATTACAGTTCTTGTGGAAAAGGATTGTAATGTATGAAGCAGGCAGGGATTGCTTAAGAATTCTGAGATTTTAAAATAATAGAAAATTTGATTTTATGGCTAAAGAAATTCTAGACACATTATCCTAAAGGTGTTTTCCAACCTAAACCATTCTGTGATTTTGTGCCTTCAAGCATGTGTCTAATACTGCCATTACATCCTGCCTGTTCTCTTTTCACACATATTAAGGTGTTTTCTAGGATCTGTCTCTTCTGAGTGCTTGGCAAATGCCATATTGCTCAATGGACACTACAGAAAAAGATGCCATAAAGATAATTTCCCCATGTTTTGTCCACTGACTTTCACTTCCTTTCAGTATGGTTTTGTCTGCTTTTCTGCATAATCTAACCTGGTATGATAACCACGTTGAATCTTTTTTATTCCAGTCATGATCAGTCCCTTTTGAAACATTGTAACATGGATTTTTGCATGAGGTACAATTATCTTCATTCTGAACTGGAGGAGTTCCTCAGAAACTTCTCTAAACCTACTCCATTGCGCTGCAGTGTGACATACAGTGGTGTAGCATCCAGCTGTGTGAAGACTGCTGCTTGCTCTGGTTGAGAATTCGGCTGCTGCAACTTCATGCTCTCTTATTCTGTGCTCGGCATCCCATTGTCTTACAGCTTTTTATCCTGAGTTTACAGACTTCTAAAGCAGCAGCTGTTACTTACAAAGTGCAGCTGTGATCCCCCATCAGGTCTTCCAGGTTTCTGAAATGCAGAATAGTAGGTTCATTTACCAGTACCAGGTGTTTACATGGCACTAGCAGTAAGAAGGCATAATTTTATCGTTTGAGATGCGAACAGAACCAGTAGGTCTGGAAGTGGCTGGAGCAACATTTCCAATAGCCACTGCACATATCTTTCAGGAATTCAGGGGGTCTCAGACAACCTAGAACATCTGTATCTCTGGAACACAACAGATGAAAGGAAGAAGGGACCATCTGACTTGAGTCTCTTATAGAAGCAGCATGGAGCTAAATACTCCAGGAAGAAAGTTGCTCTTAAAAATGTTCTGTCCAAAATGTTACCAGCAGGGGATCATTAACGTGACTTAAGTCCATAAATGGACTGTTAAATGGTGGCTGTCAGTAAAACTGTTTCTGACTCGATGTTCCTGTGTCACGAGGGCTGAAAGCAGAATTGTTGGTTTAGGGAGGTAGGATCTCCATCCTGAGGAGACGTGTTCAAAGCTTGATGAATGCAGCCATGAGTAAAATGATACAATGACAAAGTTTTTCCTGCTGGGAGCAAGGAGTTGTACCTGATGACTTCCATGTATAGATCCACTTCAGTGTAATTTCTTGCTTCTAGAAAAAAATATTGTATGACATGTGAAAGGAGGGGTTTTTTATTTTGTTTCCTTGGGGAGCATCTTTGTAGTCATGTCATAAGGTTTTTCCATAGCTTCCTTAATACCCCTGAAGAGCCCTACTTTGTTCGACAGTGAGTGTCTGCATTTATGTAGTTACCTTCACAATACTTAATTTACACTGAAGAGCTGTCTTGCAATTTTATCAGATGAAATCAGAACAGGATATTAAGAAAATTAGAGCTTCAGTATCTTAGCCTCAACTACAAGTTGAAACTGAAACAAACTTTATAGAGTGCTTTTCTGCAATGTTTTTGTGCTTCAAGTAACTGAATAAAGGCACTGTTCTTTTGATTGATGGGAAATTTTGTTGTTTGTAGTTTCCCTCACCAAGAAAGGATCAATGTTGCTTGGTTTGTTAAAAAATTTTCCAGTTAACATCTAATTTGTTAAAAATACATTTAAAAAATTACCATAAAACCCAGGATAGGTGTTTTTACCGTTAGTTCATTTGTGTTTATATAGTTATGGAGATGCAGGCACACATGCTTACATTTTGAATCCGAACAAAAGTACATCAGCAAAACAGATGGGCCTAGATAGAACTTATGTAGTGTTCATTTGTGTAACACATTAACAGGTGACAAATTGGTACAGCGTTCCAGTCACACTTTTTTTAGAGGTGGGTAAAAATAAGAAATGGCATGAGGCTGCACAGTTCAGGGTGTATTTACTCTTCAAAGAGGTAATTATCTGAACAACCTGTTTCATTTTTTCATCAGAACTCTCCTGCTGTTTGCATCTGAGCATGCTTCCCCTTCTCTTCCAGCACTGTGTTCCTTATTCACAGGTTAGTCATACATGGCTTAGCATGCAGGCTGAAGGAAAACAATTCTGAGATCAGAGGATTTCTGTCTTTCTACATCATAAATAAGTGTAATGCTTCAGTTGGCTGGTTTTTCATCAGCAGCCAACAATCCAGAACAATTGAGCATATGGCACAGGGATAATACAAACTTCCAGTTAGAACTAAAATCCTCAAGTAGTCTTCTTATTTATTTTTTTTCTCCCATGGGAAATCAAATCTCCAGAACTGATTGTTTTTTTGGGAACTTGAGAAAATAGAACATTAACTACCTGTGCCAAATCTATGCTGGATATATTGTATCTGTTCATACCTGTCCACACAAATGCAGGTTTCTTTTTGGCTTGTGGATAAAGAGTCTTTTGAATGTAAACTATGAGTACTGGGAAAGATTTGCATCTGGAAGAGTCAGAACTTCTCTCTCTTTTGTTGCAGTGGGTGGTTCATAATGGAAATGGGGGATTGGATAATCATGAACCAGCATACAGAGGCTGCCAGAAATGCTGTTTGTAAATGTTGCTACTGGCAAAGATGTGACTGCCACTTCTTTTTTTTTTTTTTTTTTTTTTTTTTTTTTTTTCCTGAATAACCAGTGTCAGGACTGTAGGACTGTCCAGGAACGAGCTTTTTTCAGGGACTATTTGATTTTAAAATATTTTCACTCATCTTTCTCAAAAGCTGTAGGTATTAAAAAATAGCCAAATCTGGCTTTCATATTTTATTGTGAAAAATAATTTAAGAGCCATTTTTGCATTTAAAAAATACTTGATAGCAATACTTCAACCATGCTTTAGGACTACTCTATAGACCTTTTTTTTTGGACAGTACTTTCGTTTCTTGATGGTTATTGAACATGTTGTTTTAATGGATTTCAGCTGTCACTTGTTTCATATGTGTCTCTGCTGGGTACATAAAACTGCCGTCTATTTTCAAGTGCAGTGCTGCAAATTCAGTTTATGGGAGAGTTGAGAGTTCTTCTTCCAGGTGGTTTAAAAATGCAGTTCTTATCTACAGAGATGCCTTCTAAGCCCTCTACCTGAAGCTTTTTTTTTCAAGCTAGTTTACAGAAAGATTGAAGACAGTGAACAAAAATAAAGGAATTGTTCCTGAGCTCTATTTGAAATGGCCTCTGACTGCATTTGTGTTACTAATCAAAATACTTATACAACCTTTGCAGTTTTTACTTAGATGACTTGTTACTGCCATAGAGCTACAAGATTGTGCTTTCATACTGGTGGCAAAAATGCGAAGCACTTCCTATTTTGATACTGTATGTACTACTAGTGGAGGACTCTGCACTTACCTCCCACTTCCTCATTTCCTCTATTTCCCAGCTTTTACGTAGCAGCTTAATTAAATTTTTAGCCAAGAAATACACTGTGGCTCTTTCTGTACAGGTTGACATTGCTTCTATGAAAATATTTGCTGGAAGTCTTAGTTGAATCATGGAGACATTTCGAGTTAATATGGAGTTGTACATACAAAACATTCACAATGAAAGGTTTTGTCAATCAAAATAATAGAGTCCATTACAGTGACACTAGCCTTCTGAAATATTAACCTCTGCTTTTTCTGAAGCTCTCTTGCATCAGTGTCTCATTTTCTACAGTTCTCATCTCTGAATGACCCCTGACTCAAATAAACATTTTTACCAGCATACACAAGCTACATACACAGAGCAAGTTGTTGACTGAAAAATGCATGTTTACCTCCGTGCCACCTTTTCTCTCATGCATTCCAGCAAAATGTAGTTCCTCAGAATCTGTGAAGTCCTAATTTTTAACAGACACTGCTTAAATTGCTAACAATTTTTTAAAGATAAAAGTAATTACTGCATTTTTCGCTCAGGATGTGAGTTACAGCATGCCCACTAGATGCCACTCTAGATAATCATTAAGACAATAATGGGTGAAACTCCTCTAGTGCTTCTCTGTTTTTTCAGATTAATATTTTACTAAGTGTTTTCTATCAAAGCACTGTTTGTTAGCTGGGAAATGCTGCTGAAAAGCTGCTTTCCTTTAGCTTGGTACCTGCTGATAAAGCTCTTAAATGCTGTTTTAGCACTCTTGCAGATATTCTTCAGGATCTGACAATTGAGTGCTTATAAATTATCCTAATTTTTTTATTTCTTTAATTACAGGAGTAATTGCATTTTTCCAGAGCAACTGATAGCAAAGGGAATTTCAGTATTCACATCCAAACTAGAATTCCATCATTTTAATAAGGAAATTGAAACTGTACATATAAAAATAAAATTGGAAGGAAGTAGGCTCCTTTTTAATCCATTAAAACTTAAGAGTAAGTTTGCATTTGGATAAAAATATAGGAAAACGTGGTTTATAGTTTTGCTTGTATTTGTGTTAATGTTTAACAGTTATACAAAATCTTTACAGCATAAATTTTTTTATATAAGTACACGATAGAAAGAAATTCCATTTCATTTTTGTTTCATAAAAACATGTTTCTAATCATGAAATTTGAGAGTCATGTGATTCATTAGTAAGTACAGTGTTTTTTCTTGGTCTTTATTTAAATATTAGGATAACTTTGGCCAAGATTATTTAACCTGTTTATGGTTAACAAATTCACTATTGGAGTATGTCTGCAGTATTTCTTACTTTGTTTCATAATGATGTTTTTACATTGGACTGGCAACTCTGTCAAGTTGTATGGAAGATGGAGAATTCTACTCTGGCATCTGTATATCCAAACAAGAAACATAAAGGAACAGCTGGTGATATCAATATTTTTTATGCAATTTGGTATTGACTGCAGACAAAACTGAGCAGGGGCGTTATCCAGCAGATCTTTAGGGATGGTGAAGGCAGTAATCCTGCAGTTCATTTTCCATGTGCCAAGCCGGGGAGGCTATGATGAGCTGTTGCTGCTGTTGGACAGGGGTTGCTGTTGAAGGTTGGCTTCACTGCTGACATTGGCCATCAGCTACTGAGAGAGCCTTGAGCTGCATCTGGCTGCACGTTTCTGTATGTTACTTTTTCAGGTTTCTATCTGCAGCAATACTGTAACATGAAACTATCTTTTACACAAGAAATAGTGCATCCTGCTAAAGAAAAAACATTTTCAGAACAGTAGTTCAACCATATCATCTTGTGATTAATTAAACTGATTAAAGATATTATGGCACATATATTTAATGAAGCAAAAGAGTGAGCATGCAAAGGAGTGAGCTATCATTAGAAACAAAACCAGTTTCAGACAAATTTTAGAGGGTACTAAGCAGTATTGTTGGAGGAATTAATTCTGGCATAAAAATGGGTTTTATGTGCTGTGACATCCATAAAAGTTGAATTGCCCTTAGTAATTGGATAAACAGAGAGATGAAAGATAGCAGAAAGTTAGGCAGAGATTGATTAGTCAGAAATTAATCACTTAATATTTTTTCCTTAATCAATCAATCATAGTAAAATAAAATAATAAAATCATTATAGCATTTTAATCTGTTACAGCAAACTGGGGACCTGTATTTCTTTATACAGGCAGATAAAATTTACTTGAAAATCTCTAGGTCATCCTTCAATTCCTAGGAAGCATCTGGAGACTACACATCTAAATGAAAACGTATCAAAATGTCAGTTCACTGTCCTTAACAAAATTTGCTTCAATTTCTCTTTGAAATAATTTGCAAAGGGTTTATAAATACCATTTCATGGTCACCTTGTCTGTTGGGAAAAGCATGAAGGGCCCAGAGCCAATGTTCTGTGAGGATGGTGTGAGAGACCTGAGCTTATTTAGTCTGGTGAGGAAGATATTAATACTTGCCATCAAGTATTTCTGGAGTTGCACATGTGCCATGGATTTGAACTTTTTGAGTTGGACCATATAACAGATATAACTCAACTAGGGAATTCCCATTGCTTTTTCCTAAGTTCTTATTAAGAGAAGAAGTGTATACAGAATGTTGAGAAGAAAATATCATCTTATTAACAATTAATCTAGGGAGTTCGGTTTTATGCTCAGCTGTGTTGACATAAGTGTTTCTTTCCTTTCAGAGTGAAATCTTGGCACTGTTGAAATTAGTATCAGTAATGAGATCTGACTGCATGGAAGCAAATGTTTTATTACTCTGCATTAGTTTTTCAATATATAAATTCAGCTATTTTCATTCACCACAGCAACATGCAATAAAGTTTAACAGACCAAATATAAACTTTTACTGCAAAATTGAATTCGTTTACTATTTGTTTTTGTTTTCCTTTTTTGTTTTATGCTTGTTTTGGGTTTGTCAAGTTCCCATTCATGTCTATGTTGACCTGTCTAACATGAAATTAGTGAAAGTAAATATACACTTACGGCAAAGTTGTGCGAGTTATCTGACTGTTGTATGGCTCAGCAACAGCAGAATCTGCAGAATTATGTTCTTATTCTTTGGAGCCCCATTTGGTGGTGAAACAGTCTTTTTCAAGGGGCTGCAGCTTTAAATAGTAATAATAATAAAAGAAGTAAGTTAGTTCCTGTGTTTCAAACCATATTTACTCTGGCTCTGTATTAACCAGGTCAAGTCAGCCTAACAGTTCAGAGCTAATCAAAGTGTAACATTATTCTACAATGGCAGAACAGTGTTAGAAATAGAAATTACTGTAGGCTTTGCTGGTACTTCAGCTATAATGCAAAGTGGTTTCGGGAGCAGCTAAGGAGTTAAAGGCTAATCCAGTGACGTTGTTACCAAAAATCAGTAAAAATAAAACTCCTTAGCCTCAGTGTTGCATTAAGAAGTAGGCATTCTGTATTTGGCCAGATGCACCAGGGGTAGCTCCTCCGAATACTGTGCATGCTGAGTACAGGACATTTTCTGTTTATATATTGTATTTTACATACATATTCATTGATTGTCCCAGAATAAACATACATGTAGTAACATTTCCCCAAAATCCTTAACGTCTGGTCCCTCCCCTCTGCACATGCATTCTTTTGTCCTGAGGGTCTCTTTGCTGGTATGTGGTTGTCAGCAACCCCAAAGTCACACTTGACTGCCTGGTGAACTGGTAAAAGTTAGCATAACTGAGCTAAATGGTTGCTTTCCAGTTTTTCTTCCTACAGAATAAGCAATGTGTTCTTCTGTAGGTTAGTGGGTTCTGAACAATAAGCAATGTATTAGTCCACCAGGTGCAGACAATTCTTTACCTGGCTACAATGCTAGAAACAAAATAAACAATTTATAGTTTTTTTAAAATTCTATGTCATAAACCTTTGATGTTGACAAAGTATTCTTAGATTTTAAATTTACTTGAAATTATTTTAATCTGATCTCCAAGAATTGCTGTACTCTGTATTCAAAATTTCGGAAAGGCATGTAAAATCAATAATATTCTGAAACCTTGAATTGATTGTCTTGTTGTATGTGTCTCTGCCATTAATCACTTGCATTTCAATAACCACTAGTGTGTTGGCTAATTGTAGCTGTGCATATTCAGACTTCACAAATGTACCTGTTAAAACTTTCATGGTTTTGGCTAGTGTTTTAAAGAATACTTATGCATAACTAGCTGAATTTGCAAAAGGAAAATGCTTGAATATTTAATTTACTACTTGTTTATTAATTTAATTTAATTAATTGGATCTTATATATTGGTAGGTAAGTGCAAAACAGGAAGTGGATCTTTTTGCCAAATGGAGTGAAAACACATGAATTTATTTTAAAAAATTAAATCTCATTATCACCAAAATTCTGCTCTCTTTTTTATTCCAGAATCGAATGGAAGAAAGCAAAGCTCTCTTTAGGACAATTATCACGTATCCATGGTTCCAGAACTCTTCAGTTATTCTGTTCTTAAATAAAAAAGATCTACTAGAGGAGAAAATTATGTACTCCCATCTAGTTGATTATTTTCCTGAGTATGACGGTAAGTATAATGACATCAGAGGTCATGCTCTGTTTACACTGTAGTTTGGGCAATTTGTGCTGGCCTTGTCCACATGCAGATAGACCCTTTGGTATGTTCCTTAAAAAATACTAAAAATTGTAAAATGTGATTGAACTTTTGCAGAATTTTTAGACTGCTAATATTTTGTTTTGTACTGTAATGACTTGTGGGTCAGATGGCAGCACCTTTACTGGGAAATTGTTGACTTTTATATTGTCTTACTAGTAAGACTTATATTGTCATACTAGTAGTGAACCACATTCAGACATTTTTCATAAATTAGGATGAGGGTTTAAATTGAAATACGAAAGTTAAAAAGAAATAGAAACACATTCCTCAGTTGTACTTATAGTCTTCTATATTTCTGGTGTTTTGAGGTTTGCTTTTATGTAAGATTGAATACCTAAGGGGAAGTGTCATAAGCTCTCTGTAACACTCAGAGAGACAAGCAACCACCCCTTGCACCCATTTATTGTACCTTTTTAAATTGTGTTTTAATTTTACATTAATTATTTAAAGTTAATGTATTTGTCCATAAAAAAAAATCTGGGTTATATAAGTGTTTCTACTAAAGCTGTACTTTGAGGAAGTTCTCATGAGGGGAAAAGCTAAGCATTTTGAGGTAGATGAGTGGATGAAGCCTTGGTAACAGAGAAAAATCAAACTCATATAATAAGAGGTCTAAAGAACTAAATGTTCCTATTTTTTAAAAAGAAAATTGATTTTGTCCCACCAGGAAGGAATAGCTGATTGTGAAGCTGTGAAAAAGATTAAAACTCTCATGTTCAAATATGGAAAGTTATAATGGGAAAAATGTACTTTTTGTTTTCTGTTAAAGAGGAAGAGAACAAAAAAAAAGCCTGCAGGATCAGATCACATTATTTATTAAGTTAGTGTAAATTTAGTTTCATAGTAATGTACAGAAGAGAACTGGCAGTTGGATAAAAATATGCTTGTACTTTTGAATTTACTTTGTGTAATAAGTTCACTAGACATCCCAAAGATAAGTAGACCTTAAAGTCTGCTCTGTTACCACCTCTCAAATGCTGACAAAACCTGTGTAAAATGCTTGTCCAGAAAAAAAAAAAAAAGAAGGAAGAGAAAATTCAACCAGTTTGTTTCTCTTGTCCTTTGCCATTGGTAAGGGTAAAAAACCATTGTGGACTATCAGGGTTGTGGGAGTGAAGACCTGCAAGTGTTTGAGAATCTTTCGTTTCTTGATTCTGCAGATCTTGCAGGACCTAACTCCAGAGACAAAGTTAGTTTGATGTGATTACTTCTGGTGACAGGGTGGGGTCTGTGGCTTGAAAAGGTCACCATGTTGTCCCCTCTTCTATCCCAGTACAGTGGGGATGTGGGAAGTGGGAGATATGAGGAAGGTATCAGAAATAAGTATTTTTCAGTTGTATTGCTTCTCTCACCTTCAGAAGGGAGAAAGTAGCCTAGGGATGAGAACTGCTAAAAGAGGCTATAGTTGGGAGGAAAAGAGAAAGATATTGATGTAGCACTTACATAGATCTTCATGGTATGTTTAGAGCCAGATGTGGAAAACTGCTGATTAGAGAGAGCAGTGGGCAAGAAAGCTACTAACTCATATGATAGTTCGTTTCTAAATCTCTTACTTAGACCAGAAACACTTCACCATCTAAATTTAACATTTAACAGCATGTGGCTTATGTTCTTGCTTCTGCAGTGCTCTTTTGGTCGTGAACATGAATGAATCCTTACTGTTCCAGGCTGGAAGTAATTACCTTCTGTGATCTTTCAAGCTGAAAATGTAGTTTGGTTAGATTGACTCTGTCCTTCTGAGGACAGTCCTTAATTCAGATCTGATAGGATCATTAACATACATTATTTAGATACCAACTGATTGGTTAGAACATGAGCTTTTTGCAGGCAACAGTTTCAGCTGGAGACCAGCTGTGTATTTTATTATCACTTAAAGTGAATTAAGTTCTATTGATGACAATGTCTGACCCAGTTCAGGGTAAAATTTCGCTATGCTTGCTACTAAAATATATATAAAACTAGTAAATCTCACCATGCTAAAATAACTGAAGTATAATTTAAATATAGTAGGTTTAGACTGAACATTCACCATTTCTACTAACTTCTAAAGATTTAATTATTTAGCTAGTTTTTTTATGTTTTGGTTCTGTGGATTTATAAATCACCTGTAATTTATAAATCACAGGTCATTTATCTTGATGAAGAAAGAAGATAGTCAGCAGCAAAAGAGCAGCTCTGACTAGGTGAACTTCTGAAACTTCCTTCCATTATTTTTAATAGTTCCTACCACAAGGAATGCACCAGTATATGATACTATTGATTAGTAAAACGTTCCCCATCTTCTCTTCTGTGGGGATCACAGACTAAGCCTTCCTTACTTTCTTTTAAAGAAATGGAAATACAAAATTGACTTTAAGAAAACTGCATTTCTCTTATTACAGGACCACAGCGGGATGCACAAGCAGCACGGGAGTTCATCCTGAAGATGTTCGTAGACCTGAATCCAGACAGTGACAAAATTATCTACTCTCACTTCACATGTGCTACAGACACAGAGAACATCCGCTTCGTCTTTGCTGCTGTCAAGGACACAATCCTACAGTTAAACCTGAAGGAGTACAACCTGGTCTAACTGTACCTGGGGGGTCCTCCCAAACCCACTTTCCGTGATTGAAGATACACAAGAGGGACTGTATTATAATCTGTGAAAACAATTTGCATAATACTAATTTATTGCCGGCCTGGACTCTGTGAATGTACACAGAGGTTGTAGTTAATATTATGATTTTATTTAAAGTAAATGGAGGAAAAACAAAAGATGCTGAAGTACATTCACAGCACATTTCCTCATTTTTTAGGCAAAACCTTGTGACTCAATGTGTTTCAAATTGTACATTTACAAAGGATAGCAGTTTTCTGCTATTGAAGCAAAATCGAGCTGGTTTCCTCTTTCCCTAAACCTTTCTCTCCCCCTCCTTTCCTACTTCCCTTATCTTTTAAAAGGTACAATTGCCTTTTTTTTCTCCCAGTTGCATTCCTGGGCAAAATATTTTCTGTTGAGTGATTTGGTCAGGAAAACACTATCATCACAGTTTAAGTCATCAGTCATTCTAATTTTACAGTATGTACTTTCTTTGAAGGATCAAAAAGTATTGATACTGTGGTTTTTAAATTCTTTACATGGGTGTCTTCATTCTGTCTTCACTTCTGACACTAGAATATTGGGATTGCAAAACAGAATTACAGTTGTCTAAGGATAATAAATTTTACCATAGTTTTACAGTTAAGAAAGGTGCACAGAAGACAGTAATGAAGTAATTAAGAGAGAATCTGGGATGTACATGGAATATGTTAGAACCTCTCTTTAATTGCCCTGTGCCATTTTTTCTCTCTTCTTTTATTCACAAATGCCAAATAGAAAAGTCATAGACACTACATTTTCCCCAGTAACTACAGCCTGAACCGTGTTTTTCTCAGTTGTATGGGGTGTTTTTTCTTAAGTTAGAGCTTTTTTAAGTGTTCTTTTTCCAGAGTAGAAAAATTATTTTTATTGTACAAAATTCATGTTGCCAAATCTGGCTTTTTCTAAAACCAATGCTCTTGAAACATAAGATACTGATTGAAATGCCAAATGGATGGGCTGGGGACTGACCTGATTGAATCAACTGCCAAATGATTGACACACACAGTTTCAGCTCATATGTTCCCTTTTTTAGAAAGTGTACCATTTTCTAATGCCAAAACCAACATGTAAGTGAATATGCTATGAGGTGTACCACGCACCCACATGTAATCTAGTAATTCAAAGAGAGTTTAGATCTGTCATTTTGTCAGTTATGACATGAGTTTGTTTTCTGTAATAATGTCAAGGCACCTTCAGTTGTATTACAAGAAGTTATTGATGAGAGATATGTTCAGGAACCTTTTCAGATAGGGTTGATTGTTAATTATTCACAGGCATTTGATAGGCTTTCCTGCAAAACAGCCTTTCTCAATGCTCTTTAGAAGAGATTTATAAATGCAAATGAAGCAGTGAGAAAATTTGTTCTTGAAACTTAAATGTGCAATTTTTTAACAACAAAAGTGCAGCACACATTGATGAGCCTTTATTCTGCAGCTTAGGTTGAAAGGTGTTTTTTGACCAGGTGCATGATTGCTAGTGAGAAAAACTCTATAGAGTTCAGACATGATTAGATTGATTATCTATAATGCCAACTGGCACTAGAGTGCACTTAAAACAAAAACAGCTGCCACATAGCAGTGGATGGGAGGTGGAAAAAAGAATGACTTATTAGTTAATTACCAAAGTTAACAATAAATATGAATGAGATGTTTTTCATCCTTAACCCTCTCAAATCCAAAAGAACGATAATAAGAACAGTTGCTATTTTTTGCTCCCTCTTAAACACCTTGTAATTTAAAACTGGTTGTAGGTATAGTGCAATTACGAATGCTATAATCATTGTACATACATATATATATATATGGCAGCATCCATATTGGCTTTGTAATCATTAATTTTTGGCAAATTGAATGTGCTGTATTGATATGTATCTATGTAATTGTATTGTATGTCTTATAGCTAATTCACATTTTAAATAATGTTATTTTATTTACTTTTTTAAGAGAGAAGAATGTAAATTTTGTCAGTTTATTTCTGACTAGGGATTTGTTGTTGTTTTTATTTACAAAACAAAATACTATAGTGCAGAGCGGTACTAGCATCGTGCTGTATAAAATCATTTGCACATTCCTGAGTAGAAGTAAATTGGAAACACCAAGACAGAGATGATTCACATTCAAAACAATGCTCAAATCTTGTCAGGGCTTTATACAGCTGTAGAAAACAATCCTATTAGAAGAATATATGCCATTATATCCTATATTGGAACATAAGCTTCAAATAGAAATTTAATTTTTTATTTGACTGATTCACATTACGCTATTTTAACTTTTTTAATAGCTTTATTGGAAAAGTAAATTCAGAGATATTTCAAGCCATTGTACATAAGTACTAAGGCATATATGCTGTTGCCCTAAAAATACCGTGATAAAATACAAAACATCTGATCAGTCTTTCAGAAACTGCAGAAACCTTAGGTATAAAAACAACAACCAAAAAGTCACTATTGTTAAAGATTTTAAGGAGTTAAAGTGTTTTATTTAATGAAACTAAAGCAGATAGATCTAGGTTATAAAAAGTGACACTGACATTCTGAATAGGGGATCAGAGCAGTGACTCTTTCGTACATAAAGCTTAACAAAATTGGTCCTGGTCATGCTGTAAATGCAACAGAGCTTCTGTTTGCACAGTTCCACTATTGATAATACTCCTTTTATTAAGCTGAGAATACACTGCCTACATTGGATTCAGTGCTATAAATGGAACTGTAGCCAAAACAGGAAGAAAAAAATTAAAAAAAGGAAAAAGAGGGGGAAAAAAGAAAGAAAAAAAAAAACAAACCAGAACCAAACAAAACACCAAACAGTAGTGTCTAACAAAACTTGGGGGTTTTTAATTTTTTTTTTCTTACAGGGTATTGGGTGGGGGAGAAGGAAATGTGGTTCCAAGTTTTGTATAAAAACAAAACAAAAGTTTACTCATGCTTTATAGTTATATTGTGATTGCAGAAGTTTGCAAGAGTGTGTGCCACTGGACTATTTTCTGGTATTTTTAGGTAAGTTGAACCTGTGGCAATGTTTAGACCATTTGAGCATGTTCTGGGAAAAAAAATATTCAGCATGCCAAGGCAAGCTTTACATGAATCTCCTAACATAGCGTTGCAGTATGACAGTTTACAAAACATTTTCTTTTTAAATAACACAGCTGTTCCCACTTGTAGTGTATTCCATTGTGGTGGTGGTGGTGTTGCTGTTGTTCAAATTGGTGGTTTCTACTATGCCTTATAGTGCTTAAGTCCAGAAGTCTGTGCCTCTTACATGAAGCTGAAGGCAAAAACATCAAGACAGAAACCCTTTTAACTTTGCC
This sequence comes from Luscinia megarhynchos, assembly GCA_034336665.1. Lineage (NCBI taxonomy): Eukaryota > Metazoa > Chordata > Aves > Passeriformes > Muscicapidae > Luscinia > Luscinia megarhynchos. The sequence continues at coordinate 33,796,163 of CM067592.1, read as the reverse complement.
AAAATGATGTGTTTTCTTTGAATGTCACAGATGGGGGAGGAGGGAAGAAAAATGTCTTGGGAACCTGTGTATTCTAAATGTTCACTAGCACAAGAAAGCTGTAATACATGTTTTACAGAAACCTGGAACTTGCCTTTTTCACGAATTAACTGGCACTGTCCTTACAGATGTAGGAGGATGCAGCTATAAGGGCAGTTTACTTTTTATAATTCAATCTCTTTTGATAGTCAAGGTGTATGGACTGTACTTTATAATCATACTGCCACATGATTGTGAATCACTTTTTGAAGTTTGAGGTGGAGAAGAGACTTTTAATGCTGGATAACAGTCAGAATTGACTGCATGATTTGCAAAAACTCTATATGGGGGAAAAGGGCTGCATATAGATATTGCTAGACTCCCAGCCTTGAGTTGTAAGGTGCAGAAGACTTTCAGATTACTGAACCTCATGACCCTTTCCTTGTAAACATTCTTCACAAAAGAATGAAATATTAGGAGAAAACAAAGACATTAACCCACGTGAATAAAATAAAATTTAGACATTTGTTACATGTGCTGCTATTCTTGGAGCTTTGTGCATAGTTATACTGCAGACTATTACATTAGTGAACTAATGAAGTGTTCACAGCATATTAACAAGGCCTACACATGACCTACCTCTAGTTAAGAGATCAGTAAAGTAGCTATGTTTTGGAGAGACTGACATGAGTAATTTAGAAAATTTAAGTGTCCTGGTATTTAATAAATCATGTTATTTTAGAAATTGACTCTTTTACAAATACAGTCTCTCTTTTGACATAAACCACAAATTCTAGAATTTAATAGACATTAAACAACTAAAGCCTTCCCAGCTTGTTAGTTTAGTAGAAATCTTGCAAAACAGTAGCTTTAGTTTGAGAAGTGAAGTTACTGATATTTCCTCTGTTTTTCCTTCTGGTTACCTATAGCATTTTGAGTTCTATCAGTCAAACAAATTTTTCTGTCTAGTCAATACAGTGGGGTCACAGTTTGGATGATTCAAGAACTTACTTTACTGTAAGTTTATCTTGAGCTTTTTCACATTAGTCATGTGCAGGTAAGAATGGAATAGAGATTTTTAAAACAGTGTCAAAAGATACATCAAGTTTAATGTAAATTAGTTGAAGTGGTTTTTTTCTTTTTCCTGTCAAAATAGAGTTTAAGCTGATTTCCTCATTTACTGTGCTACAGGAGATCCTTATTTGACCGGTTAATTTTTTTTTCTTTTAAGGAAGGAGTGTGAGGAGATGCATTTTTAAACTTAAGACTATTTTAAAATAACATTTGCTGTTCTTAAAGTGTCACTTAAATGCATGTATTGTGTGTTGCTTGAGGGACAGAAATAGTTTTTTTGAAAAACTAATATTGTACAGTTTCTGCCTCTCAAAAATGTTGTTGGTTAAAAACACAGTAGTTTTGGCCACATCTTCATTCCTTGAAATTTAGTTTTTCTGAAATGTTTGGGCTTATTGTTCTCCTAAAATGCTTCTTATTATGGTAAATGTTGAATAGATGTATTACTACAAAATTACTTTTTAATGATACATGCTCCATCATCATTGTCTAAATATTAAAATTTCTAGAATATCTTTGTTACAGCCAGATGTTCAAAACATTTAGGGTTTGTTACGGTGGAGAAGGTAATTTGACAGTATTATAAATGGTTTGGGGTTTTTTTGGCTTGTGTAGAATTAAAACTCAGAAGCATAGGAGAAAAGAAATAAAACCTATGCCTCAGGAAAAGAAACTCTGCAGACAGTGAGGAAATGTCTTAAGGATTTTTGGATTGCAGTACTGCTGCAAGAATAGTGTGTTTTTTCAATCTTTTTGTTCACCTGAATCATGATGGGAATAACTGAAAAAGGCCTATGTGCTACTTTTCAGGAGTTTGACTCATACCTGGTCAACAATCAGTGGATCTTAGATTATCATTACTGAAGAAATAGTATTTCAGGCAAGTTGCAAAAATTAGTTGGTTCTCTATTAAGTGAGCAAAACATTTGAGTAAAGATTCCTGGAGTGCAAACAGTTTGCCTAAGCAAGGAAAAGACTGAATGGTTCCTCATTTTTCTTTCCAGTTGCAGAATGTATGGGAGAAGGATCAGTCACTAGGGAAGGATTTATTTTATGTCTGTGTCTCAGTGAAGATAATGTCAACAAACTACAGTGTAAGTTGTGACCTTTAGATACGTGAAATAGATGTAGAAACTGTATCTGCGTGATAAGTTGTGCATACTTGTGATTAAAACATCAGATACTATGATTGTCTCACCAAATTACCAAGCACTTTGTAGGATACTGTCCCAAGCATCTAGGAGTCCCAGAATATTTATGAACTGCCACAAAATACACAATTGCCAGATCCTCAGGAGCACACTTGGTCAGTATCTGATACAAAGGCAAGAGCCAGTCTCTCACAGCTCTTTACTAGCAAAGGGAGCTACCCTCCTAAGGTTTTCATCTGCTCTGAGCTTTCCCTTATGTCAGTCATGTTGCTTTGTCAGTGAGTGGGAGTGGAAAAAAAACACCTTAATTTTACTCTCCTTGCTTAGTGGCATTATTTGTCTAATTTTCAGGGGCTTCAGCCAGTTTCACTGACTAGTGATTCCAAGAAGTGCTAAGCTGACCAAATGGAAGAGGTAGAATTGTGTGGCCCAAAGGCTTAGAAATTAGGAAAAAAGGGAGTAGCACTTTCCTCCCTGAAAACCTAGTCATAGTGCTGTCATTTCTAAACCCTTAATGTTATGCACTTTGTGGGCTGTTAGCTGTTCTGACTTGGAGATGCTGCACTTTTCAATTTTAAAGGCCTTGATTGCATACTTTTTCTGAAAAAAAAAAAAAAAGGAACAAGGAAAACTCTTCCTTGCTCCGCTTTAAGAATCACAAGTTTCTGTGTATGTGGACTAAATGCAACATACAGGTAGTCGGATTGATGGCTGATGCCAGGAAGTTAAACTTAGTGTTAAGGATGGAAAAATACAAGAATTAGACTTATTCATCTCACCATAAAAACCCCCAAAACAAAGCAAAAAACCCAACCAAACAAATAAAAAAATTAACAAACAAACCAAAATTAGTTATTTTCCAGTAAGCTCTAAAATGAAAATGTTTTCTATCTTATTAGAAATGCTGTGTTGCTGGGCAAGACATTCAAGGTTCACTGTGTTCTTGTCCAAGGCACTTCTTTCTCCATTCACCCTCATTTATCACATTCATTAATTGCTTCCTGTCATCTAAAGAAATACAGTATTGCTTTATGTATGTGCACTCTGGAATACTTTCTGATCCTTGTGAATTAAATGTAAATTGGTCTGGTAAAATTCAGCAACTGACGATGTGTAGTAGAACTGAAGAGGAAAGCACTTTCTGGTTAATCTTGTTCCTCTTGCCATTTTGTTTTGATTAATTTTTTTGGTATCTTTCCACTATCCTGTTTGCCACAAAGAGAAGGTTTCTTGACATACCAGATTCAATTCTGGTACTCACTACAGAGTTGATTATACTGGCTGCATTAAAGACAAATTGTGAATAAGAACAGCTTCAAAAGGTTCCTATAATCAGAGTCAGATACAGTTAGACTTTTGGACAGGCATTTCAGAAAAAAAATTAACTGTAATACTCTAGTTGCAAACATGAGCCAAATCCTGCCATTTTAGTATGTCATTTTGCATTGTCAGTAGAGAGCTGTTCGCTAAAATGTTGCTGAAAATTTGGCTTTTCTTCCTGCAGTCCTGTATGAAGTGGTTAATGTAATGATCAGGCTGGCACTCAACTGAAGAGATGCATTAATTTGAAAATAAGTTCAAATGTATTCTTGCAGAGACTATTGCATAAGATTACTTTATATGATGGTAACAACAACAAAAAAAAAGATACTTGCATGCAGTAAATATTTAAGATATTGCACTTTTATACATTTATTATAAAGAGGAATCACTCTCTCCCTAAAAATAAAATTCCATTTATCTCACGATGAAGTATCTGGAGTCTCTTAACAATTGTCAGTTACTTGTGATTATTGTATCTAGAGGTTAATTAATCTGTTGGTCACATGCTGCAGAATTATTGGTTTATTTCAAATGCTTTGAAAATTTCCAAATTTTGGAAAGGCCAAATGATGTTTTTATTACTATCCTAGTGACTACTTTTTCAGCATGTTTTAGGAGAACCCTCACAGTTACTGATAAGACCTGATTTATTTTAGCTCAAGAAATTAACTGATTTACTGTTCATTATCAAGGTTTTTCTTTAAGTGCTTTAGAACTTCACTGTGTCATCTCACTTTGCTGAAGCGACTTGAGTGTAACTGAGAGGCAAAAGGCTAGATATAAACATAGTCAAATTTGATACTTCCCTTGCATAATAATCTTTTAATGTATAAATCAATTACATTACTGTAATTTAGCTGATGGAGCTATTCCTCTTGAATTACAACAGGCTGTGGTGGTACTAAGAAGAAATCAGTTTTCTTTATCTTATATACATAATCATATTATTCAGATTCATTACAAGATGTCAGAAGTGTTCAAATGATGTTATGATTAATACATGTAAAAGCAGGTTAACTGATTTTCGATATTATTTAATATGGTCTAGAAATTGTTGGAATCTCTTGTAAGAAATTATAGAAATGGTGCTACAAGTGGAAGATTTCTGTGGTTATGGATTAAATAATTCTCTTTTGATACATATTCACACTTATACATGCTGACTTTATTTCTGCTAATACAAAACAAAAGGAACTCCACTGTAGATAGCAAAATATGATCCTCAGTTAAAAACCAGAAGAGCAAAACATTATATAGCTAGAAGGTAAATACAGGGCTTAACCTAGATGATGGTATACAATGTAAATGAGCACAACAAATTTCCTAAGCAAAGTTTATGTAAACTGAGAAATCATTTGTGAATCATTTAGGTGATTGTTCATTTGTTCAAGGTTAATAGGAAAAAAACAAACTGGATTTGAGATACTTTATCAGTGTTTTTCTAGGAGACTTCTTTAAACATTTTGCAGTACAAAGCAATGTAGGTTAAAAGTTCTTTTTCCCTTAGTCTGATATTCAGGAGTTGAGAGATACACGCTCACGATACATACATTGCAGGACACTTAAATGAATGCCTCCAAATTGCAGCAGAGAGGAATAATATAATACTGCAAGGCACGGAAGGCAAACCTTACATCCCCAGTCATGCAAATGAAAATAATTTTGCCAGTTTACCTGCAAACACACAATTTAATTATTTCATTTGTCCTCTCAGTAGGAAATATTATGGCTTCACTATTCTAGCTCATAGTCTTTTTAATTCTAATTTAAGAGTTGTTCATTAACAACTCTTCAGTTTTTCTAATGCAAATAGGAAAGAATAGTTGTCTTACCTAGGCTACAAAAACAGCTTAACACCTTTCCTGGACTCTCAATAATTTAATGTCCTGATTTACAGTCTTAGAGGGCCATAACTATGACCTTTATTTAGCCTTTTATTACCCAGCAGGCAAAAGGACAGATCCCAACCACGAGAAATTAATGAAAGGGCAGACAAGTTTACCTGCTGCAGATTCATTTTCTTCAATCTATTCATACTGGCTTAGTCTGCTTTCAATAATTTTGTGGCCAACACAGTTTAGGAGAAGATAATTTCCCTTGTCTACCTGGAGGTCTTTTGAGTAAAACTTTGATTCCACATCTATGAAAAAGAAATCTGCTTCTCAGAAGAGGCTTGTTTTACAGTTGATTATCTGAAATTCCCAAACATTAATTTGGTAGTTGAAAGTCTTAAGTGACAGAGGTTGAAGCATTAAAAGAAGTTGTGTGTTTCCACCACTAAGGCTGACAAGGCATTATTTAAAATGCTTATGGGTACATGGAAATTGCTATTCAGTGCACAGTGATCACTTTGGCCTGCTGTGTCAACTGTGAACCCAGGGCCCTAAAGAGTGGAAAGAGTTTTAACAGAATGTCAGTGTCTTATGTTTATGTGTTCAAAGCAAGAGCAGATGTGCTGCTGCCTTAGTTGAACAAATTTTCTCTACAACAGACATACCTGTTTTCTTCCTTTTCCCTGTAATTTTTATTTATAAAAAAAAAAAAATCAACCAACCAAAAAAAAAGAAAGAAGAAACCCAACAAAACAACAAACCACCATGCCCAACCGCAAAAACCAACCCCAGCAAACAAGCAAACAAAACCTCCTGAAGGAGCTGGGAAGTCTTATGGCAACCTACACATGCATTCCAGACAGCAGTTTTCAGCCCTGCTGTTTGAGCCTCCAAGTGCCCAGTGGGTTTACAAATACAGCTGCTGGCTGTTGATGTTGAGCTTGTGATTACATCAAGCCTGTAGTGTCAGAGGGGGATTCGATATTTGGTATGAAATATGTATGTACTGTTCTCTAAGAAGATGCCTTTCTCAAGTGGCAAGAGAAGGAGTAGGTAATGATAGATGGCCATTAACCATGTACTGAGATCTATGTTTGAGGACAGGCAAGACAGTGGGATGTGAAATATCCACAGACCACAGATACTGCTGCAGGAGGGGACTTTCTTATTGTGGAAAACTGCTGTGCTCAGGCCAAAAATACACTGGGAAAACAGCAGTTTGTATACATAACACTTAATAAAAATTCCTTTGAAAATGAAAATGGTAAAGTCTGAGGCATTTTGCCAAGACTTCAAGGCTGTCATTAGAGAAAACACAAGTTGAGAGTATATCTGTGCATATTTTATCTAGCAGTAAATTCAGGAGCTGTGACATTTGGAAAATTGTGTATGTAAATAATGACATAAAGAATTCAACACTAAGCCAGTGGCAGGCCACACAATTTTGCTTCTTTCATCAGAGACAGGTACAAACGCTTTTAAGTACATTTTTCTATTTGTACATGCGCATTTCTATTGGCATAGCAAGCATATCCAGGCATTTTGTGATGTCTGAGAGTGCCATAGTCTTATAGATAATGCTTACCTATGTAAAGAATTTTCAGAAAGTTGTTGTAAAACCATTGTAATTTCATAGTTGTTAATGAAAACTACAAGTTGTATTTTGTTTGATTTTTTTTTTCATTAAATTAAACAAGTTTATTTTAAAGTGTTTTCTACAAGAGCCTGACTTCCTTGATATTTTACGTCTAAGTACAGCTGTGGTTTTGCTGCTGAAGGGGTGTAGGTTTCACAAACTATGATAATGATGAGGAATGCTGCGGCCAAGAGACCAGAAGTACCTTGTGAGAGCCAGGCGCCTCTCCTGGCTCTGCCTCCTTGCCCTCTCCCCAGGGGAACGGGAGGCGAGAGAAAGTGGGGCAGAAGCTTGCTAGCCTCTCGTCCCTCTCCGTCCGGGCGTGCGGGGCCGGCGCTGCCCCTCGCTGCGTCCGCGCTCCCCTGCTGGGGCTCCTGCAGCATCTCCAGCTATGCTCTCCCCGCTCGTGTGCCCGGCCGCGCACGCAGTCCCGCAGCTCCGCACAGCCGCTCCCGCCCCGCGCTGCGCCGCCGCCCGTGCGCTGCTGTCGCCCTGGGACATCCGCGGTCCGTCTGCCTGCAGGTGCTGCCCTGCGACACGAGGTGGCAGCGGGGCTTGGCAGACGCGTTGGCGGTGCTGGGGTCATCCTCTCATCAGTCCAGGGGTGTCCTTTGTTGCTCCAGATGGGAATTGTCACTCTCCTTGCTGGGGTCATTTAGTCATGCTTAGCCACGACTGCGCAGTAGACAGTATCAACTGCCAATCTATGTACCTATGTGCATACACGTGTGTATGCGTGCTTGTGTGTGCATGTATGTATGAATCTCTTCAGAAAGTTCTGACAATTTAGAATCAGGATCGTTTGGGTTGGAAAAAGCCTCATTAAGATCAACAAATCCTAGCAGTGAGTCCAACTGCCAGGTTCACCGTCCCTAACTACTTAGCTACATCTACTTAGCTTTTAAATTTCTCCTGGGATGGTGACTCAGCCACTTCATAGGGCAGACTGTTCCAGTGCCTGACAATCCTTACAGTGAAGAAGTTTTCCTAATATTCGGTCTTAATCTCCCCTGGCACAATTTGAGATCGTTTCCTCTTGTCCTGTTGCTTATGTGAGAGACTGACCCACCTCACTACAGCCTTCTGTCAGGCAGTCACAGAGAACAATAAGGTCTCCCCTGAGCCTCCTCTTCTCCAGACTGAACAATCCCAATACCTGGTATTTATTACTGGTGAGAAAGGAGAATTCCTGGAAGTAGTCTATGTACGTGATACTTCGAAAACTCCAGTTTGCAATAGCTTGGGAAAATTTTAAGTGAGGTATGAAATAAAAAGCACAGAGTTCTGCAAAAAAGACCACAATTTTTAATACATTTACTAAATTAATAATGAAGATTCAGTAATAAGATTTTTTATTCAGTAGCAAAGGGAAGTGAAAGGCAATACAACACATAGAAAAAAGATCTAGTCATAAATCATCAGAATTCCAAGGTAAGGAGTACAAAAACTGTTAAAGGGAAGTTTAAATACCAAAGAATGAAGTAACACTAAAAAGATAGATACTTTTAAGAACATTAGAATAATATATAGCAATGTCATAGGTCCTACTTGGTTTTACACAAATGGTAAAATGTAAGTATAAAGCCATTAGGAAGTAGGCATAGCAGATGCCTATGTATGGAGGGAGCATAGCAAGGTGCTGTCAAATGAGTATGATTAAATACTTTAATCCACTAGTCACTAAGGATAGTTGTGAAAAACATTGAGTAGAAATTGGAACAGGCCCAGATAAACGGCAGCCAAAAATTCCAAAAACTTCTTGTTTCATTTAATGTAAAATTTTAATAATTGGGACCCCCCAAAAAAACCACCAGAAGAGTGGAACAGTGGTGCTGCTGTGCCACAATGAGATGTAGTTTAACTAATTAAACACTGCCAACAGTGAGCTCAAGTAAACACGCTGATAAATTTTCAAAAATATTTGCCTGAATGTTACTGACTGCTGTATGATAAACTGAACAACAGTGATTATACTCAAGATTCCCTGTTTCAGCTCTGCCATATTTGTGATGTGATCCAGTGGAATTTCTCTTGTGCCTTCTATGTCAGTGGTGAACAGGGAGTAAAACCAGTCCATCCAAACAGACTTTTCTGGGAAGTAATGCAGTTATTTTTTGTGAAGTTTAGACCACTAAAAAAAAAAAAAAAAAACAACGTGCAAAACTTAATTGTATTTGCCAACAGCAGAAATATGTATTATTTTCCAGACAATATTTAATTCAATATGTTTCTAAATCCCTCTGAACCTGCTGTTACTTAATATATTTTTACCAGCATTGTAAAATACTTGAACCTCAGAGAAGACTGCTGCTGGGGCATCACTCTAGCAGGAGATGGTGGGTTTAAGCTCTGCAGATACAGAACCACTTATGTAACATTAATCTTAATTGGTGGTTTTAATAATAAAAATATGAGAATTATTTCCTCATACCTCAGGATTGCAGACTTACAATTAATGTGCAATAAGCTCCTTTATTCTACCACACCATAAGTCTTTACAAAAGAAAACATTAGTAAATCTTAACATAGTACAAATGTGGATTTACTTGGAAAAATTTTCCTATGTGATCAAACCTTTAGGACTGATGAGAGGTCCTGGATTTATCCTCTCACTTACATGAAGGATAATATGAAAATGCTTCTTCATTTGCTAATCTTTTTTATTTTTCTAAAGAGGTAAAGTATACCCGCAGTTTTATTTTGCTCTCACAATTTCTTGTTTATTTGCAGTATTAGGATAGTCAACAACTTCATATCGCCAGATGAGATTAGCCTACCATGCTATTAAATCAGCAAAATCCTGATAAGTTTCAGACATCTCGCAGAAAGAAACCTGGGCTGCTGTTGATTGTTTTCAAAGTGTTCCTACTGCAAGGACAAGTTTTGCCTTTTGAGAATTAGACTGGTTTTCAATTTTTATACAATTCATTATTCACATTCTAAGTGCAACTTTAATCCGTATCCTTTACCCCAGGCATTTCTGTTGAAGGGTAAGAGTATGTTAAATAGTATGCACTTGGAAGGGGGTTGAATCTGGGATATTTTTCACTGCACCAGTATTTGGGGTCATTGAACCTGTCAAACTAGTTTGGGCCAGTAACAAAATTTCTCTGAGTCTATTCCTTTTAAGGAGGGCAGCTACTGTGAGTTACTGAGCAATGACATGCACAAAGTACACAAAGAGTGAAAGAAAATAAAAAAGTCAGCTGAAGTAGAACTTTATCAACGTGTAAAATAGCAAAACAATAGAATAGCAAAACAAATAGAAACTAAACACATCACCCTAAAGAGAAAGCCACACACGGTGTTAGAGCAAAATTAAGTTTATTGTAATCTCCCAGTTTTGGAATATGCTTAACATTTGAAGTCTGTTTCTGTTTAAATGCCTGTGTCCTACATAACTTTTTATTCCTAAGAAAAAGTGGATAGAAGACACTGCCAAATAAAAATCTGTATCTGTTTTTCACCAGTTACAATGACCATGCTCTAAGAGACTCAGAAAAAATATAAAAGATTTCTCATTTTTTAGTATTTCTTGAGTGAAAGACAACAGGATTTCTTATGGTCTTCTACCACTACTCTCTCTCATAGTAGGTATGAAAATATACATAGCTAGAAATAGTTAGGAAAGTCTATATGTAATTTAGTAATGAAGCTAAAATGTTATTGGAATCAAGTATTCTTCCTTGAATCCCCTCTCCATATCAACAGTACCCATAAAGCTGCTGTGAGCCATCAAAAAAGCCCCAACCAAACATTTAAAAATAGAAAAACTTGTTACTTCCCCTTGAACCTACATTAATACAATTTTGCTCATGTTTTTTTTTTCTAAAACATCATCTGTGCCACTCCTGTGTTCAACCAACTCTACCTTTTTTACTCAACCATCTACTTCCATGTAAAGCACATCATAGCACAGAAGCTTGTGAAGCAGATAAACATTTCCTTCTGCTTCCTAGCTCTACTCAAAATATCACTTCTCTCCCTGTTTGCTACAGAGCACTACTTCACAGTCCTTTTGGCTGAGACTGTCCTGATTGAAAGATTATGTTCATCTCCAAGAAATGATAACAATAATGAAAACCGATGAAGAAAGCAGTAAATTATTGTGTGTGCCTCTGCGCTTGAAGAATAACAACATGCAAGGAGAAGTAGCTGTTTTATGATTTTGTTACAAGATATTCACTGAAAATGACTTCTGACCTTCCTCCATGTTGCAAAATGTAACTAGCAAGCAGCTTAACAAAAAGGGAAGATTTACAACTTTTCCCAACTGCATGTGAGCACAGCTTTTGAGCTAGTTTTCAGCAATATGGGCACGTGAAACAGTGAGATGTTTGAGTTATACAGCTTTTTAAATTATACTATTTAAAAAAAATTTCAAACCTACTCCTAGAAAACCATATTTTTTTCTTTTTAGCTGAGGACAGAATTTTCAGTCCTGATAGTACAACAAAATTTTGTATTGTAATCGGCTCTCAAGAAAAATTCTACTGACACCAACAATTTACATACTCCTTTCTTTTTGGCAGCCTTATCAAGACTGTTGTAAGCTCATACTCCTGAATCTCTGAGAGTAGGCATGACTCATTAATGATGGATCAGCCAGAGGAGTTGAAAGGAAATGAGCTTGATGCTCATATCTGGTCTAGGAAATACCACTAGCTGACCAGTATTTTGAGTTGCTGTATTTCTGTTCAGCTGTACTGTGCTGGTTTTGGTTGGGGTACAGCTAATTCTCTTTACAATGGCGGGTATGGGGCTGTGTATTTGATTTGTGCTGAAACAGGGTTGATAATACAGTGATGGTTTTGTTATTGCTGAGCAAGGCTTACACACAGCTGAGGCCTTTTCTGCTTTCTGTACTGCCACGCTGGGGAGGAGATGGGAAGTGCATGGGAGGCTGTGAGGAGACACATCAGGGGCAGGTGGCCCAAAATGACCAAAGGGATATTCCAGACCACATGCCATCATGGTCCGTGTATGAAGTGTGGGGAAGAAGGAGGAAGGGAAGGACATTTTAAGTGATGGCCTTTGTTTTCCCAAGTCACCAGTAGGTGTGATGGGGCCCTACTCTCCTGGAGATGGCTGAACACCTGCCTGCCAGTTGGAGAAGAGAATTAATTCCTTGTTTTGCTTTGCTTGTGTGCACAGCTTTCACTTTCCCTGTTAAACTGCTTTTATCTCAACCAGAGAATTTTCTAACTTTTATCCTCCCAGTTCTCTCCCAGTTCTGCTGGTAGGGAAGTGAGTGAGTGGCTGTATGGGGCTTGGCTTCTGGCTGGGGTTAAACCACATCATGCATCAGGAGAGATGTAGCAGAATTGTGACTTGACAAACTCCACAGGAGCTCAGCAGAAAATATTGATAGCCTTGTAGTCTGTGCAATTCTATTACTCCGCTACTGAATAACCAAACTGTAAATAATGCAAACTTACTGAAGACAGTAGTAAGAAAGCTGGAAAAAAAGACCATTAGTGATTGGAAGACAGCTTAAGCATACTCCATGAATGTTTGTTTCAAGAATAAATTGCCCAGAGGATTGCCTACATTATACTGACCTGTTCTTAGATGAAGAAATATATGATCCATAGTGTAATATGTTGGGAAATATTGGTGGAAAATGTTTAAAAAGTGTGTGGATATGACATTTGGGGATCTGTTTTAGTGGTGAGCATGGAAGTGCTGATTTAGCTGGTAGGACTCTGTCTTTTCTGCAAGTTTCCATTACAGTTCTATGATTTAATGGAAGTTCTTCAGTCTGTTAAAAGGTGCTAAGAATAAAGCTCATAAATGTAAGACATATACAGAAAATATAAATTTAGATCTTGATTTCTTTCCTTGGAGAGTCAACCCTAATGTGGCAACAGAGATATGATTTAAATTTTCAAAGTCGTTAGCATAGTGGGAATTGTACTGCTGTGTACATCTTTCTGTTGTTCCAACAAAAAACCTAATTCTGACACTTATCTCAAACTCTAACTATGGGTCATCGAATGCTATTAAACAAGGCAAATATTTACTTGCAGTAGCAATGAGTAACATCATTAGAGAATAGCTGCATTTGTATGAAACTCCATGATCAGTAAACTCAGAGATCCTGACTCCTTAAAACCTGCCATATCCTTATATTCTAACAAGTTACTATGAATAAAACCTACAAAAATATTTCACTTTTAAATTTTGAAACAACTGTTATATAATTACTTATTCCAGCATATTTGCTTCGCAAAGTTGGAGACAATTGTTTTCCATCGGCCTAGAAATACTAAGCTTAGATTTAAAAAATATTTTATATTCAAAATATAAACACAAATGCTTATGGGGGAAAAAATCACCTTATACTTGTTTAAATATTTGTTCATATTTTTATTTTCTAATGGTTTCACCTATCTGTGTTGCACAAATCAAAATCTTGTTCCTTGTTATTATAAGTGTTTAAAACTCTGGAAGTTCAAAATTTCAAGTACCATTAGAAAGTTTGTTTTCTTTAGAATAAACTAGTAGAGAAAAACATGATAGGAGGATGACAAAGTAAAGTAGCAATCTCTAAGGAAACTTTAATGTATAGAGAAAAGTTGAGAGAAAAAGCCCAATAAAATTTAATTTTTAATTCACATAGTGTTATTACAAACCTGAGTATCTAGCTTCTATGCAGTAAATGTTTCTCCCTATCACAAAAAAATGAAGAATAAAATGAAAAAGAAAGAAAAAATAATAAAAGGCTTTCTGCATGTGAAGTAACCTTGAAAAGAGATTTTAAAATTGTGTTTTTATTTTACAGAACTTCAGTACATTTAGAAGGTCATAAAGACTGCACTCTCCACTGTTTGCAAACATATAAATGAGCCTCAGACATAGTATGTCATACTGCTACATTAGCAAGTGCATCCTTAAACAGCTATGAAATTAATTCTAGCCGGAGAACAGAAGGGTCTGAACCTGAAAAAAATTACTGAAGCCATCTGATCTTCAGCCTGAAGGAGTTCCCACCTCAACCACCCTCAGCGCAGAGGTATATTTACAATTTAAGTACAAGTAGCTTTGCAGCTCTCTGTGGCTACAGTAATTAAGCAGCTTGCTTGCGGTTGCATGTCATGAGACATGTAATAATTGCTTTAAATCAGTGATTTCTGTATTAAGGAACATCAAGCATGCCTTTTGCAAGGCTGCTGCTAACTGCAGGACACCTGGGGCAGCTGCTGTCCCTGCACTGCCGCCGCCTGGAGTGATGCTTTGCTACAGCTGCGGGCAAGACCTGGGTGTGAGCAAAATTCCCAGACTGTATGCCTTAAAAAACACAGAACTGTAGGCCCAGTGCTAGATTCAACTCTGTGGGCTGAAATACAGGTCCAAAAAAGCCATCCAAAGTGAAAACTGGCTGACACTGATGGCAGGCATATCCCCTGCCTTCCCCAGCTTCCAGACTCCTCGAGGGGCCGGAGCTCTGCTGCACAGGCCTCCCCCCGTCCCCCTTGCCCTTGCCCTTCCCTGCCCTGGTGCTGGGTGGTTTCCCGGGGCAGCCAAAGGCCGGCCCAAGGCAAGGGGCGCTGTGAGGGCGCTGTGGGTCGCGATGGCTGCGCTGAGGCCCAGGGCCCTGCGGGAGGCCTGAGCCCGGGGCCCTGCTGCTCTCCACATCCTTCATCAGCCACACACTTTTACACGAGTTCTCCTTTCCTGGTGCTCGTCTTGCCCGATGGTGAGGGCAGATGAAGCTGGCAGCTTTAAGCCTTTCTAGCCACTGCTATAAAGCTCAACGCAGACGCCAAACACACACCCAGTAGAATTCCTGCTGCTCTGGAAAAGGCTGGAGGTGGAAACTAAGCCCACAGCACTGACCGAAAGAAAACCAGATGCTTGAAACTACCTGATACAAAATCTTAAACTAGGGGTAAACAGCCTCAGTCAGGAAAGTTTTGTTTTTCTGTGGCAGCTGCTTGTGCTCTCACAGCTTGATGCAAAAGTCCTCAGGAGTCAAAGCTCCCGGTTTAGGAGCTGCTTCTCTGCTAAAACCAGCTCCAGAGGGGTCCGTGAGTGCACTGAGCTGTGTCACTGCCCGCTGTGCTAGTGCCAGCACTGCTCTGCTACATCCTCCTTCAGCTCTGGTGCCCACGGGTCAAGGCTTGGCAGCACGCAGGATGCACCTCACCAAATAATCAACCGGGCTTCCAACAGAAAGTTGTCAGCAAGACCAAGCAAAGCTGCAGATTGGAAACTGAGTTTAAACTAGCTTACCTCAACATTGGATTGCAAAACCTTTTCAAGGCAAAACTGGTTTGAAACAAAAAGAAAACCCCAAATACTGATCCACCTTCAGTGTCATATATTTGTTTTGCAATTGTTCTTGGCTGTTAACCAAGCAGAAATCTTTCTGACTGCTCTAACCATGTACACTGATGTCTGTTGGATCATGTTGTGAATATTTACAAGAAACAAGAATTGTCTGTTAAAACATTGCATTATAGGAGTTTTTAATCTGTGCTGCTGATGTCTTGCAATATTGAGAACTAACTTTTACTGCAATTTGCTCTTCTTCAGTACAATGCTCTAGCTTTATGCAATTTAAATATTATAAATATTCTAGTTTATAGTTACAAATATAATATATATTATATATTATATTATATATATTATATATATATTATATTATTATATGATATAAATATTATATAGTAATATGCATTCTATTATAATATGCATTCTATTATTACTGTTTTCTGTTTCTCTCCCGTTTGTTTTTAGGATATCACATGATGTACAATGTTGCTCTGCTTTAAATGAAAACACCGCAGATGGTTTTGTATATTCATTTTCTGTTTTTACCAGGAAAACAGGTGGGCATGGGAACAATTTAGTTTGTTTTGAAAAACATACGACTAACAAAGAAAAGGCACTAAGATAAGAGTTTTATATATATCATTATCTTTATATATAGCTTTATATTTTATATACATATATATTATATATTATATATTATATATTATATATTATATATTATATATTATATATTATATACTATATATAATGTAAAATAGATATTTATGTGTTTATTATATATACATATTTCTGTTTGTATTTTTTTCTTCCTGAAATAACTATAAAACACTTTCTCCAGCTGCATGCAGCAGTGTATATTGTGGACAATTGGACAAATTGTTTTGTTGAACAAGGTGGCTTTTTTAACACAAATCAGAACATACAATAATACTTGCAGTTTCAGGCCAAGCTTAATTTTGTAGCTTTTTGAACAAGAAAAAATGGAATTTGGTGTGATTTTAGTAAAAGATACAGGAAAGTAAACAGAAAGGCAGAACCTAGCAGGCAAATCATAAGGAGCTGCTTCATCTAGAAGCTGTGCATATCTCCATTAGAGATGAGATAAAAATGGTGTCATTAGGTAACTGCTGCCTTCCTGTGTTCAGCTTGGTTATCACTGCTGAGTCGTGGTGGGGTGAGTCCTCGGATGAGTAGCCTGGAGAATCTTGGTTTTGGAGTCTGGATTTCTCCAACCCTTGTGTTATTCAGATGAAAATATTTTTCATAATGTATTGGTTCTGGCTGAGCTGGAGTTAATTTTCCCACAGCAGCCCTCTCAGTGCTTTGCATTGGTGTCTGGAAAGGTGTCAATGACACAGCCGTGTTTTGGCTACTGCTGAGCAGCTCTGGCACAGCACCAGCCATGTCTCTCAGCATTTTGCCCCATCAGCAGAGTGGGAATGGGCAAGGTCCTGGGACGAGACACAGCTGACCCAAATTGACCAAAAGGGCACTCCATACCATGTGATGTCACTCAGATATAAAACTAAAGGAAGAAGGAGGAAGGGGGACATTTGTTATTTACAATGTTTGCTTTCTGGAGAAACCTCTATATATGCTGGAGACCTGCTTCCCAGGAAGTGGCTAGACATCGCTCTCTGATGGAAAGTAGAGAATAATTTTTCCCCCTTTGCATGTAGTTGCATAAACTTTCACTTTTTTTCTACCAAACTACCTTATCTCAACCTACAAGTTGTTTCCCATCTGACTTTCCCTCCGCTATCCAGTTGAGAAGGGGAAGTGATAGGTCAGCTTGGTAAGCACCTGGTCTAGCCAAGGTCAACACGCCATACATAACTACTGGGGAAAGATTTTGGCTTGTTTAAGACTTAGATTTGATTGAGAAATTAGGATGAAAGCCTGTGTCCCTATTAGCTGTAATGTAAAATGAGAATTGGTTTGTTTTGAGAGTGAACCTCTCCATTACAATGTTTGAGACCAAGTTTAAATTTTAAACAACTGTAATGCTGTAACTTTAAAGGGCCAGGCTAAATTTGACTACCCTCTGGGTTCATCCATTGGTTCTTCTTGCATTCTATTCAGCTTCTCCTTCTTTAAAAAGTTTTTTTTTTGTTTGTTGTAGTGCAAACAAATCAGTGAAAAGCTTAGAGCAAGAATATTAGTAATTACTATTAATATTCATTAGCATTTAGAAAGCTGAGAAGCTGCTGATTCAGGAAGAACAAGAAGAAAGGAGGATAAGGTTAATAATTGGCAGTTAAGATTAATATGTCGGGGGTTAGGGGATTTTTATGTTTGTTTTCTGAATAGTCTCAAATTTTTTTTTTCTGGCAATCCATAATCTTACTGGCAGACTTCAAACTGTTTACCTGCTATCTTTTCTGTTATAAGGTCTGTACTTTAGCCTTTTTTGAGCAGAACTAAATAATACTGCTAGTAAAAAAAGATTAAAAATTGTTGGAGAACAATAGAAGATTTGTAGTCGTTAGTACAAAGGTCTACATGAAAATTGGATGGTATGCAGAACTGGAGGCACAGCAGCCATGCTTTGATCCCACACAGCCTCTTAGGAGACTGTTTTCCACCACTCTTTCTCTAGGTAAGGTCCAGTTTGGTTCATCTCCCAGAGCTGTGCAGGACTGATGGTGTTAGGGTTCTTCTCTTGCCCTCTTTTGACCTGAATAACCTTCTCAAGCTAAGTAATATTTTGGCTCAATGGACGTTTCATAAGAGGTGTCCCTGTCTCTAAGAACACAGTTTCACTCAATTTCCAGATTCTCACTGCTGCACTGCTGTGTTGTTTTGGGCAGTGTTTTTATCCACCCAGTCATAGAATAAGAGTCATTGAGGTAGGAAGGAACCTTGGAAATTGCATCAGCTATGCCCCTGCTCAAAGAAAGGTCACCTGGAGCAGTACACTCAGGACTGAGTCCACTTGGGTTTTGAATATCCACCAAAGATAAAGACAACCTCCCTGGACAGAATGGTTGTATATTAAGTCACCTTCACATTAAAAAAAAAAAGATTTTTCCTTATATGTAATCTCTTGTATTCCAGTGTATGTCCATTGCCTTCTGTTTTTTTCATTGGACAACACTAGAGGAGTTTAACCTTGTCTTCTTTTCACTCACTATCAGATATTTATGCACACTGATATTATTAATTTGTAAGCAAAAGAAAACAGACCATGGGAACAGTAAATTTTCCTCCCTGTGTTCAGCAGCACAAAATGCTAATTAAGATCCAACTAATGAAGGGTAGTCTCAGCAAATATTTTAGAGGAACAATTTGCAATTTATATATTTGAGCAGTGTATATCACTGGATCACATAAAAAGTGGAAGACTACGTGTGGTTCTGAGTTAAATCATGAGTAATGCATGGCAGATTTTTCTTTTGTTTTAAAGTAATTTCAGTCAAGAGTCTAAGTTTCATAAATCTGAGAGAAATTGGAGTGCTAAATTCTTCAGTCCTCCAGAAGCAGATAGGCTTCAACCTCCATGGGAGAAAGTTAAAAAAAAAGTTCAAAACTTCCATCTTAGCTGAGTGCTTGCTCTATTAAGGTGTCTGTGTCTATAATATGACACATTAAAGTTTTTCCTGTAGTTTTGAGTGAGTGTTGGTAGATTAGTGTTTAAACTAGTCCTTAAAATGGTCTTTTGATTGATCTCAAAGTATGTTGATACAGAGTGCTGCTGATCTGCATTTTGTCTTGAGAGTAACTTGGGTTTTTGTCTTGGTTCCATGTATCATAGGGCTTGTCCAGATACTCTACACCTTCTTTTAGGATTGTGCCAAATCCACGTGCAAAAGACTGATGTCTGAACTCTGTGGTTGGTTTCTCCTGTCACAGAAATAGGTGACATTTCCCTGGTGATGTGTGTACCAGAGGTAATGTCCCTTAAGGAAATGCTTCTTCTTGTCAGACCTGCTCTTTTATTCTGAGAGAAAGAAGATGCTTTTTGTGCATGTAGTTTTTCTTCCTTACCTAGTGAGAATGGCTTTTGATTTCAAATCTGGTTCCCAGATTCTCTCCTGTCTTCATAGCTGATTTCACTAATGTAGAGAATTAGCAGTGAAAAATGCATAAGTGTCTTCATGGCATTCCACCTTAAGTTTGGAAAGCTCTGCTTCCAGGATTCCTGGGAAGATAGAGGAGCTATTTTGACAAATCCAAAGCGACTTAGGGATACGAAGTGTTTAGCTGCTGCCTATTTAAAAGTTTCTTTCGAGGTCTAGCTAGAATTTGTGGTGTGGAGAGGTGGGTTTTGGATTTTTTTGGCCGTGCTGGTGGTTGTGGGGGTCCTTGGATTTGTTTCTTTGTTTCTTTGTTTTTATTTAATATTTTAACTTTTAAGTAACTTTTTAAACACATAATTGTCATCAAAAATTGATGACATTTAAAAACAGTTGTGACGTAGAATCACGGAACTACAGAATATTCTGAGATGGGAAGGAACCATAAGTATAATTATGCCCAGCCCCTGGCCCTGTCCAGGACACCCCAAGAGCCACACCTAGTGCCTGAGAGTACTGTCTTGAGCTTTGTCAGGCTGGTGCTGTGACCACTTCCTTGGGGAACGTGTTCCAGTGCCCACCTACCCTCTGGGAGAAGAACCTTTTCCTGATATCCAAGCTAAACCTTCTCCAAGCTAAACACAGCTTCAGGCCGTTCTTCAGATTCTATCACTGATCATAAGAGCAAAAAGAAGAGTAAAAGAGTAAAAGAGTAAAAGAGTAAAAGAGTAAAAGAGTAAAAGAGTAAAAGAATAAAAGAGTAAAAGAGTAAAAAAGTAAAAGAGTAAAAGAATAAAGACGAAGTTGCAGACTTGCACTGAGGGCTCCCTTCAGCCTCCTGAAGGCAAAACAGGCCAAGTGACCTCAGCTTCTTCTCATACAGATTCCCTCAAGGCTCTTCACTTTCTTCATAGCTCTCTTTTAGATGCTTTATAACAGTTTAATATGTTTCTCATATTGTGACACCCACACCAGCCCCCAGCTCTGGAGGTGAGGCTGCCCCAGCTCAGAGCAGAGCAGGACAATCCCCTCCCTTGCCCAGCTGTGTTGCTGTCCCTGATGCCCCCAGGACAGGGCTGTCCCTCCTGGCTCCAGGGCACTGCTGGCTCAGGTTCAGCTTGCCACTGACCAGGACCCCCAGGTGCCTTTTCTGTGAAGTTTCCCTCCAGAGAGTCATTCCCCACTGTCCCCACTGCTGCAACTCCAATCTTGCCTCAATGCAATGACCTCTGCAGCTATGTGAAGAACAAGTTTCTCTCTTTCTATCATATTAAATGATTATTGGTGTCATCTTGCCAAAATAAATAAAAAATAATGTAGAAAATTTAAATTTTAATCATGAAAGATAATCTTGAAATAAGCAAAATTGTCACAAAGTAGAGGAACATTGCTGTGCTATAACAGTCAGGTTGCTCTAGCCTGCCTACCCTCTGCATGCTTGTTCCAGTCTTCCTGTATAATACTTTCAATTATATATTATAGCAGCTCTATCATCTTTGGTATTTTCATTAAATTATTCAGTAATGTGGCATTTAGATTCTCTAATTCCTATAGCAATTTCATTTTTATAAAGAATTTGAGGAATATTTAAATATGTGGACATGCTGGTAAGTGTTGATGATGTCATTAGGTTATTAACGGTTTAGTGGGTTTTTTCGCCTTTTTGCCTAGGTTTCTTTCGCATTGTATACGAAACTTTTCCATATTGCAACGGCCAGCATTAGAGGACAAATGGAGTGGTTTAGGGATTTTTGTTTGGCATAGTTTTCTGTCACTAAATCCAGCTGTAGTCCACCCAGAAAGGTGTGAGAGAGTTTTTCCACTTCTGTTCTACATCTCAACACAAACTATGTCCACACCCCCACCATACTTTCTGCCTGTCACAGAAGTGGTGAGAGTGGGTGGTTTTGGCTAGGTTTGGCTCTCCACTTTCTTGCTTGGTCTCAACAGCCAGTGTATGGTGTGGACTAGTGGACATGGTTTGTGCACCTGATGAGATGGCCTCAAGCAGTCAGCTTGAATGAGAAGCGTGTGACCTCTGTTCTGTGGGAAAAGTAGTTTATTTGGGGAGTGCGGGCTGTCAGTTAATAATGAGCAATGTAACACTGGCTGGCACAAGATCCTTACACAGGAGCCAGTAAGTGATGTACTAGAAGAGCAGTGAGATGCATTGAGCACCAACTGGTCAGCTGCAGACAGTGTTGATCATCAGCACAAAGCATAGCTGGAGGCCAGCTGACTAGGAGTGTGTCACAGAGGGCAATACTTGTCTCAGTCCTGTTTAACATTTTCTTTACTCATAGAATCATGGAATGGTGGAGCCAAGAGCTGATGAAGCCAAACTGGGAGGAGTTGGTGACAAACCCAAGGGTTGTGCAGCTAGCAAGACCTCAACAGGCTGACAGAAACCTCATGTAATGAATGCAAACCTCATGCAAAACAAAGGAAAGTGCAAACTCTTGGGGAGGAGCAGCCCAATGCACTAGATACTATGGGTTGCCTTGCTGGAAAACAGCCTTGGAAAGGTCCAGGTGAACACCAAGTTGAACACGAGCCAGGAATGTGCCATTGAGGCAGCAAAGGCTGGGTGCTTTAGAAGTACAGTTAGTAGGTGGAAGGGAGGGGCCTTCCTCCTCTTCCATGCTGGCGTGGCCACTCCTGGAGTTATAGGTCCAGTTATGGTCTTCCAAGTACAAATGACAATTAATCAGTAAATTATTGAGGGAAGATTTTTTTTTTCCATTTTTTGGATTTTGTTTCTTTTTAAAGCCTGTCTAAGTGCTACTATCAGATTTATAGGATACATATGTACACATGCCCACATACAGACGTGTGTCTGCATTGTCTGTGATCTACCTTCTCTGCTTTTAAATACAATTATTGAAGAAATACTTTTAACGTTGGTATTTTCAACAGTAGCAGATTCTTTGGGAGGTGAGGACAGTAGCTTTTGCTTGTTAAACATGTGAAATGTTTTACAAAGCCTCATACCACGTGAGAAAACCAGGATTTGACCAGAGGTTGTAACTTTTGGTTCCAATATTGATCTTGCTCCCATGCTTTCCTTCAAGATGTTTGGAAATATTTAGAATGATGGAATTAAGACGAGCTTGGTCCTGCACTTCTATAGCATGAATGACTGGAATGAAACATGGAATTTTAAATTTATTAAATTGTTCCTCATTTTAAAATTATGTCTTTGATATTTTTTTGATTTCTAAGACTCTTATCATTTAAAGGGTTATTTGAAGATATATTGTCATTTCCACCTTTACACTTAGCAGCAAAAAAACCATTGAAATAGCAAGTTATGTAAGTGTCAAGTAAGTCATACCAGAAACAGACATTCAGATATATGCATAACAATAGTCCATATGGACTTATAAATAATTTATTCTAAGATTTTTATTTCTTCTCTACAGAATTTTTTATCATTATTATTAAATATGTTTGAAGCCTCTCCCTTTGTTAATTTAATGGAAAAACCCCTATTCTGAATCATATTCCCTGTCATCGACAGGGAAAAAATCTCCAGAATGTGCTTTTAACATGTGGGATTTTAGAATGCATGAGAGCTGTTTCCCGGGTAACCAGCATGGAAGACGGTTCTAAATCCTACAGAATATGAATGGCGTATCTGAAATAGCTGCTGGGTTGGGAGGAGGGGGGGATGTGCTTTTTTCAGTTTTTGTTCCCCACATCATCACCCTGGCCATATTTGTTTGTTTATACATCCATGGAAAGATAACTTTTTTGTTGTGATTAATAAGAGTGACAGATAGCACTTCAAAACATTACCTGGCACAAATATCAAGAATGCTTATTGGTAAATGAACAAGAGAAGTGAAAACACATTTTATTTTTGGATAATATCCCTACTGGAAAACAATGACTTTTTATGAGTAGTAGAGATGAAATCTGCTTTGGCTTTTCCCCAGCTCTTGTCACTGCCTTGTAGGAGTGGAAATGGTCATGGATTTGTTTTCCTGTAACTGTATGCATTACATTGTGAAACTAATTTCAGCATTTATTATAGTACCTCTATGAAAGTGGTTAACAGAATAGGCACAGGAGTCCTGCAAAAATGCTGAATTACTGTAAAGATTTTCCTTCCTGAAACCCTTAAAAATTCCATTTCCGGTCTTCTTCAGGACTCCTCTTTGAAATAAACATTCTGAACATTTTTCTGCCTCTTGTAATAATTATAACTCTATAGTTTTTTTATAACCTATGTGGCAGTCAGTATCTCGAAGCAGAGGAAAAAAATACAAATGCTTGAAGTGACTTGGAGGAGGATAATTGTATGACATTCAGTGAAGTATTTGCATGTCACCTTTTGTCTCTGACCTGGTCAGTAGAATACATGTGCCATATAGTGGCAGTTATGATTCAACAGATAGTTTCCTGAAATTAAATCCACTAAATGCGTTCTGAGAAAATGCTTATCAGAAATGTCACTGAGAAGTAAAATACAATTTGCCTATTTTTGAGGCTACATTTTAAATTTTTTCAAGTACAAATAACATTTTTAAACTTGCTAGTAATAACAGAATCCCAAGAAATTGTTATGTTCCAAAGACTCCCATTCTCCAATGCTGCTAGAATTAGCTTTAAGATGTGATTATATGTTTCTAGGTATATAATGCATCACTATTTATCTGTTCTATTATCTATACTTTCTGAGCTACAAACTTTTTATTACCCTTTTAGCATTTTATTATTCCTAATGTAACAACTATACTTTGTTTTCTGAAGATGCACCAGCTGAGGTCTGAAAAGGCACGTTCCAATTTATGTGTTCATTTATTTTCCAGCTATTTTAATTAGAAAGATACTCAGTCCAAGTCTGACTGCATATGCTGTTCCATCCTGAATTTCAATTATCTTTAGTTTAATGTCTCAGAAGTATGCATATTGGCTGGAATACTCCATATTCAAGGTCTGTCTGAAAGCCCAGCCTCTTCTTAAGATGCTTTAAAATGATGCTCTGTCAAGATGTGCTTCAAGAGCTTCATTTCCTTTTAGCTAATGAGCCCTGAAGAGTTTTATGGGCATGGCGTAACAAACACTGTGTATTGTGGGATTTGCACAGAGACCCAGTATTCAGGGTTTATGTCAAGAGGAACAGCAAGGCACATAAGGAGTTGATAGAAGGAAAAATACAAGAGGAAGGCTGTGTACTCAACTTCAGGTGGGGAGCACAAAACTTATAAATCATCTTGTAGTCAGGGTTATGAAAGGCCATGGGGTAAAGCAGGATGGCTCTGATTTTGACCTATGTATTTCATACCATTTTGTGAATCACTTCAATAGCCCATTTTCTTTTGCTATGGGTTGATATAGAGAAGATAACTTGGATTTAATAAAAATGTTAACCTAACCATTATTTAAAAATTAAATTGATTATATGCAGTGAAGAACTGCATGAACAAAAGGAACATGAGAACTCACATTATCATGCTCATTAAAGGCTGGTGTCATTGGCAGAATTTGGGTTTATGATTACAGGGTGACTTTTACAGCACCATGGACCAATGCTAGAACTGCATGAGCTGCACCTCTCTGATAAGAGCAGAAGGATTTTAGCTCATGAACTGGCAGAACTCACTGAGAAGGCTTTTAACAAGATTTGAAGGGGAAAGGGGATGGAGCTGGGCTGCCTGGAAGCAGGCCCAAGGGTGGTAAACCTGAATTAGAGGTGAAATCAGTGGCCCAGCTGAGGTGCCTGTGCAGCAATGCTCATAGCATGGGTAATAAACAAGAAGAGCTGGAAGCCATGGTGCAACAGCAGAACTATGATGTAGTCACTCTCACAGAAGCATGGGGGGACGACTCACAGAGCTGGAGCACTGCACTGGATGTCTACAAGCTCTTCAGAAAAGGCAGGAAAGGGAGAAGAGGTACAGGGGTGGCTCTTTATATTACGGAGGCTTTTGATGCCATGGATGTTGAGACTGATGATGATGGAGTTGAATGCCTATAGGTAAGAATCAAGGGCAAGGCCAACAAGTCTGACATCCTACTGGGAGTCTGTTATCGTCCACCCAATCAGGAAGAAGAGGTGGAGAACTTGTTCTATAAGAAGCTGGAAAATGTTTCGGGGTCACCAGCCCCTTGTTCTTGTAGATAACTTTAATCTACCAGACATCTGGTGGGAACTTAACACAGCAAAAAAGAGGTGATGTGGGAGGTTCTCAGAGATTGTGGAAGAGCAACTTGACACAGCCGGTAAGTGAGCTCACCAGGAGAGGGACTACACTAGACCTGCTGTTGCAAACAGAGAAGGCCTTGTGAGAGATATGGTGGTTGGAAGGCACTTGGGACACAGTGATCATGAAATTACGGTTTTCAAAATTTTGTGAGACAAGTAAGGGCATCAATAAAATTTACACACTGGTCTTACAGAGGGCAGATTTTGGCCTATTCAAGAGATTTATTTGGTGAGTTCCTTGGAAAGCAGCCCTTAAGAACAAAGGAGTGAAGGAAGGATGGTATGCTTCAAAACAGAAATCTTGAGGGCACAGGAACAGATTGTCCCTGTGTGCTGAAAGATGAGTTGACGACAGAAACATCCAGACTGGATGGGCAATCAGATTTTGAAGGAGCTAAGGAAAAAAAGAAGGTGTATCACCTCTGGAAGGAGAGTGAGGTATCTCAGGAAATGTTTAAGGGCATTGCTAGGGCAGGAAGGAAAGAAATTAGAGGCAAAAGCCTAGTTAGAACTCAAAGTGGCAATTCTGTGAAGGACAATAAAAATATTTTTATAAATATATTAGTGGCAAAAGGAAGGGTAAGGATGCGGGAGTCCGCTGGTACTTTGTATCGGGAAGGACGGTCGCTGGAACAAAACTCAAACGCTCTGTGTAGGCTAAACGTCACAGTTGCAGTTTATTATAAAGAGCCTGCTAGGAGTTGCCCGGCTCAGCTCGGAGCAGGGTAAAAGGGTGAGAGAGAGAAGGGAGAAGAGCAAGCAAGAAAAGGAGAGAGGAGGCAAGAGAGGCAAGGGGAGGGAGAGAGAGTAATGGGATAAAAGGATATTGAGGTAATAGAAGAGGGAGAGAAGTGGGAGAAGAGAGGGAAAGAAGAGAGAGGAAGCAAGAGAAGATGCAAGAGAAGCATTTCCAGTTTGCAATACAGTAAAACTTCTTCCATAATGAATATTCTGATTTTCACTAACCAATGTACTACAAGATACAAATTCTATAGCATTTACATAGAGCCTGTAGGAATCACGATATTAGCATAGTATGTTACATTTTAAACTCTAAGATCTAATCTATGGGCGGGGGCAAGTCTTTTGTGAGCTTTTGAGTTGCTCTCTGGCCGAGACCATTGTTTAATCAAGAGGGGATTATCTCCAGGGGCTATTCTATTGTTTCATGGTAACTAAGTAACTAAGGCTTTCCTGCCACATCCTCCCCAACATAAGGACAACCTCCAATCTCTACTGGCTGTGGGGGGGAATTTAGTTCGTAAAGATGAGGAAAAGGCAGAGGCACTGAACACTTTCTTTACCTCAGTTTACAACAGAAAGACGGGTTGTCCTCAGGACAGCTGTCCTCCTGGGCTGGTAGATGGTGTCAGGAAGCAGAATGGACCCCCGTTATCCAGGAGGAGGCAATCAGAGAAGTGCTGAGATGCTTGGATATTCATAAATCTATAAAGATCCACCCCAGGGTGATGAGGGAGCTGGCGGATGAGTTCGTTGTGAAGCCGCTCTCCATCATTTATCAGCAGTCCTGGGACACTGGTGAGGTTCCCGATGACTGGAGGCTGGCCAGTGTGACTTCCATTCACAAAAAGGGTGGGAAGGAGGATCCTGGTGGTTATAGGCCACTCAGCCTCAGTACCCGGTATGGTAATAGAACAATTTATATGTGTGTCATCACACAGCACTTACAGGATGGCCAGGGTATCAGACCCAGCCAGTGTGGGTTTAGGAGGGGTAGGTCGTGTTTGACCAACCTGATCTCCTTTTATGACCAAGTGACCCACCTGGTGGATGCAGGAAAGGCTGTGGTTGTTGTGTGCCTGGACTTCGGCAAGGCTTTTGGCATGGTCTCCAACAGCACTCTCCTGGAAAAGCTGTAGCCCGTGGCTTGTACAGGAGCACTCTGTGTTGGGTTAGAACTGGCTGGATGGCCAGGCCAGAGAGTGGTGAATGGTGCTGCACACAGCTGGGGATCAGTCACCAGTGGTGTCCCCCAAGCATCTGTGTTGGGGCAGTCCTGCTCAATATTTTCATTGACAATCTGGATGAGGGAATGAGTCCACCATCAGTAAATTTGCAGATGATACCAAGATGGGAGCATGTGTCCATCTATTGGAGGGTAGGGGGACTCTACAAGGGGACCTGGACAGGCTGGATAGATAGGTCAAGTCCAATAACATGAAGTTTAACAAGTCCAAGTGCTGAGTGTATTTTGGCCACAATAGGCCCCTGCAGTGCTACAGGCTGGGGACGGTGTGGCTGGACAGTGCCCAGGCAGAAAGGGACCTGGGGGCTCTGGTCAACAGCCCCTGAACATGAGCCAGCAGTGTGCCCTGGGGGCCAAGGAGGCCAATGGCTCCTGGCCTGGGTCAGGAACAGTGTGGCCAGCAGGAGCAGGGAGGTCATTCTTCCCCTGTACTCTGCACTGGTGAGGTCACACCCTGAGTGCTGTGTCCAGTTCTGTCCCCTCAGTTTAGGAAGGACCTTGAGACCCTTGAGTGGGTCCAGAGGAGGCAGCAAGGCTGGTGAGGGGCTGGAACACAAACCCTGTGAGGAATGGCTGAGGGAGCTGGGGGTGTTCAGCCTGGAGAAAAGGAGACTCAGGGGTGACCCTATCACTCTCTACAGCTCCCTGAAAGGTGGCTGTAGGCAGGTGGGGGTTGGTCTCCTTCGCCAGACAACAACTGATGGAACCAGAGGATCCAGTCTTAGGCTGTGCCAAGGGAAATATAGGTTGGATGTTAAAAAAAAAACTTCACTGAAAGAGTGATTGAACACTGGACTGCCCAGGGAGGTGGGGGAGTCACTGTCCCTGGAGGTGCTTAAAAAAAGGCTGGACATGGCACTCAGTACCATGGTTTAGTTGATGAGGAGGTGTTAGGTCATAGGTTGGACTAGATGATCTTAAACATCTTTTCCAACTTAGTTCATTCTGTAATTCTGTGATTCTGTGAATTCTAGCTTGCATTATAGATAATGATCTCTTCAAATTTGGCTCCATCTGCCTTTGGGGTTTGTGGGGCATGGGAAAAAATATTTTCCTTTAACAACTGAAATTGGGGGGGATAGGAGGTGTTTATTTTACAATATTGTTACACAGTTCTAACAGTCACATAATGTTTTTTCTTTAATTTGAGCACTGCTGTAATGTGGTAGGGCTGTTTATTTTAAGTTTTATAAAATTTAGGCCAGAAGTTAAAGTTAGGATAAGCAGTCTTCCTCTGAAATATAAGGGTTCCACTGGCAGTGAAGAAAGTGGTGGGGGTTTTTTTGGATGGGTTTATAAAACTGAATTGCATTTTCATTGTACTTTTATTGACTTCTGAAAGCTGACATGTCAAGACTGACTTCCTGAGAGCCGTGGTTTACAATGTAGCATCAGAACTTTACTAGAACAAATTCCTCCTTAACTTTGTTTGGCATGCATTCCACCATATTTCTATCATATTTCATATTTCTTTCAAGTAAATCAATACAACACCAAGATTAAAGAAATCACAAAGGTAAGTTGAAAGAACAGCTATATTATCTTTTTTACATAAAAAATAGGAAATATTTCTTATTCCTTGTTTAAGAAACTGCTTCAGTCTTCTTCTGATGGTCACATTACTTGGAGAGCAGAGCTGTGCCAGCAATGTCCTTGAGAGGGGCTGTTGAATAGCACAGGCTTGAATAAGGGACAGATGACAGCTTTGAAAGGACAGCCCCAAAGGATGCAAAAAAATACAAAAAAAAGGTCATAGAGCAAGAATTGGTGACAGTGATAAGCATTTTAGAAAAATGGCAGTGATATAAAAGTAATACATAACATACTTCACTTTCCTAGGTTACCTGGCTTTTACTTGCTCTTACTGATAATGATAGGAGCCCTGCAGTTGGGTGATTGTTCATTAAAGTTATGGTATTGTCTGCTGCAGTACTGACATACAGCACGGTGAGGTGGTTGCACACACTGTTTGCTTTGTCACATCTGAAGATAAGACGTTCAGAGAAAGTCTTTCCTCTCTGCATTGACGTATTTTTGACACCTAGTGGTACAAAGTGTGAATTACTGAAGGTTTATTATTGAGAATACTACTTCACCAACAGTAACTGCTTAGTAGAGAAATGAAGTAAATTATATAGCTCAGACAGAATGGAGTTAATTTTTAAATTTCAAAAAAATTACAGTGAATATTTTAAGAAGAAAATATAATTTATAATTATAAATTATTTTGCTTCTGTAGCATTCTCCAGTTGGGGAAGAGCAAGAAAAGGCCATCCATGTCCCTCCTGTATTAAAACTCTGTGGGACAGGAATGGATTCGTTCAGCCACATCACACTGATACCGAACAACAGGAAATACAGAGAAACTGAAAGGTATTTTGGGAAAGGGGTTGAACAACCACAAGACCTTTTTCTGTTGAGTATTTAATGAAATTTGTAAGGATAACTGAAAGTTTCAGAAGGATATTGTGAGAGTAGGCAGCGAAATAGCAGGTAAAGTTAATTGTAGATTTGTATAAAGTAATGCAGATGGAGAATAACTGTATAACACATACTCTATTTATTTTCTTTGTTTTATTTCATTGCTATATTCTTCTTTTGTGTTTTATGTAATTTCTTTTAATTGCTTACAGTGAAGACAACGATGCCACTTCATAAATCTAAGTTTTTTCAGCACTGTCCTGGTTTGAAAAGACAGGTGTGCTAGGGAAGACCAGGGCCTTCCCTCGAAATGGAGATATTAAACTCTGAATTAGTATAATTTTGAAATTAAGGAGCTCTCAGGCAAAGATATGGGGGTAGGAATAACAGTTCTTTACTAGTATATCTAACAAGACAAACAAAACAACAACAACAACTATGGAATTAACAACAAACAGAGCAGAGAGCCAGTTCCAGTCCCTCCTGGCCACAGGCGCCTTCCCTGTGCTGCAGCTACCGGTGGTGGGCAGGGGCAGATCCCGCCCAGTGCAGGGGCACTGGGGGTGATGGCAGCAGTGCCCCAGGTGGAATGGGCACGGAGGAGAGACTTTGCTCAGCAGGGTGCTTGGAGGTGGCAGGCTGAAGCGAGAAGGCAGCAGAGCAGGGTCCGACAGCAGCAGAGGGGGCTCCCGGCGTTGGGACGGCGCTGCTGGCATGGCAGCAGAGCTCGTCCTCCTCTGACTCCACAAGCAAACACAGCGAGCCAGTGCACCCCTCTCCTTTTCTTTCTTCTGATCTCACAGTCCTTCCCCCACTCCCTTCTCCCCCTTCCCCCTGTCACTAGCCATCAGTGCTAAGGCCTAGCCATCAGGACTTTCTTAGTATGTCAGTGGGGAAATTCCATAGAGAGGAAAGTAAAAAACACAACCCCCAACAAGGTCCTTCAGATTTGATGTTTTAGTGTGCCAAGTGTAACCTCAGAGGTAAACAGAACTGATAAAACTTCAATTTGAGCCTAAGGGATGATTAAGTTTTGAAGTGTTTTCCACCTGAGAACTGAAATGACCTGGTTAGAACTCATCAGAAGGGGAAAATGCAGCATATGTGTTGATTTCTTGTGCCCACCACACTTCTCTGTAATTTCCCCTCCTGTCGTGGTTTAAAACCAGGCAGCAGCCAAGCTTTACCCAGATGCTCACTCGCTGCCCTGCAGCAGGATGAGGAAGAGAACCAGAAAGCTAACAGCTCTTGAGCTATCTCATGAGCTGAGGTAAGGTTAGCCTAATAGGTAAAGCAAAAAATGTGCACACAACAAAGTGAAACAAGAAATCAATTTATCATTTCTCATGGACAGGCAGGCCTTCATACATGCCCAGGAATGCAGGGCCCATTCAATCATAACAGTGACTTTGAAAGACAAGTATCATCACTTCTACTTTCCTCATCCTGTAGGCTGACCATGATTCTGTATGGTCTGGATACCTTTTTTGTCAGTTGGGGTAACCTGTTCTGGCTGTGTCTCCTCTCAGCCCTTTGTGCATTCCCAGCCTTCTTGCTGGTGGGGTGGAGTGAGGAACAGAAAAGGCCTCAGTAAACCCTGCTAGCTATAACTAAAGCACCCCTGAGCTATCAGTACTGTTTCCAGCACAAACACAAAGCTCAACTCCACAGTAGCTACTGTGAAGAAAATTAACTCCTTCCCAGCCAGAACCAGCACATCTACTTAAGAGGGTGGAGAAGAAAACATGGAAAAATTCATAGGTCAAGATGAAGACCTATTACCATTATGGGCAAAAAGGAGTTGACTTTGGGAAATTAATTGCCATTCAAGGGTACACTCTGTAGGAAGCATCAAGACGGAAAAAATCTGTAGAATTTATGGATTTATTAACTGAAACACTGTATGAACAAAACACAGTGTTAGCTTACTTTAAATTCAAAAAATATGATTGCATATGACCGATATGAATACAAAAAATGATTATCAGACTTCTCATTATTTAAATTGGTTTCTGTTCTTTTTTCTCATTAGGATTATAGAGAAGAAGGATAAAAAACTGGGAAATTAAAATAATTTTATTTTTGTCAGAAGAACTCATGGTGTCAACAAAAACAAATTTTGGACTTTGTAGACTGGAGGAACTAGGGCTATTCTTTCACACATAAGAAATTATTTCGAGGGTTAATGAGTAATTTGTAAAAAAGCTCTGGGTCCTTAAGGAGGCAACAGTTACAGAAGCAGCTAATACGATTAAGAATATAGTTCATCTTAATTCAGGTGTAGATTTTGATGAAAAGTTATAACAATCAGAACTTATTTCAGGGAGTCTATTTTGCACTCTCTCTTACTTAATTTTATGATTGGGTTTGGTTTCTTTGTTTTCCCATTAAGAAAAAATATGAAGACTTAACAGACAACAAGGTTTTTCATATTCTGAGCACTGACAACTGAGCTGGATACATTCCCGTAACACACTATTCTGCCAAAATTGTGTTCTTGATGATAGCTGTCCTGGCAGTGTTTTCAGATTCTGAAGCTTATAATGCTATTCTACACTTGTTGGAGAGAAGCAGAATTTAGTGCTGTGGTTCTTAATCAGACATAACGAAGCACTAAGTGATAAGAAGGGTTTGGCAAGGCCAGCTTCAGTGGCATATAGAAAGCAAAATCACTTCTGCTTACACACAGAGAAACCCCTTAGAGACAACGTGAAAATAACCAGGCATCACTCCAGCCACTTTGCAGAAGTCTACTGCATTTTGATCTTTCATTAGATAGTGAATATAATGCGAAGTACTACAAGTCTTGTAATTCTCATTCATTACTGGATCTTAGGCCTGTAATGAAAAACCGTTGTCAACTACAGTAATGAACAAAGCAATTATGATTCTGCTGTCATAATGTATTGCAAAGGTGTGTCCAGTGCCAACGAAGAAATCACCCTGCGTCGTCCACCACTTCATGCCATGCCTCCCTTTTCCGTGGCATGACTTATTTTCTCTGAAATACTTGTTTCCCCATGGCATTTTTATCAGTTTTGTTTACCCATTTGTTTTTTATTTTTGTTGTATTCAGGTTTGTGCTTTTACTGGGTCAGGGCCCTTGAATTCTCTGGCTGCTGAATATCTGTCTTTAGTGCTTTTGTAGCAGAGAACAGCTTGTTCTATGCTGAGTGTCTCTTCTTTGTGAGTGTGACGTGTCTGAAAATCTATAACTCCTGTATGGGTAGAATGTCAAAAGGGCTTGTTAACCCTCAGAAATAAAAGTAATTTATAGAAGGTATTGAAAGAGCTGTAATCAGCTGTAGTTGTTTATTTTCCTCAATAGCGTCTGAAATGAGACAGTAAGAGGGTTTGATTTTGTTTTTTCGTTTGTGTGATATTTCTTGGATGAAGTAGTTATGTACTATAGTCATGCTTGACCTTTGACTGAGAAAACAATTTTTATCTTAATTTTGGGTTGTGTGTTCTTTGGGATATTTTGTCTAGACCTCAACTTGAAATTGGCAGGTGTCATAGCATGTTTAAGTGAAAATCCTTCAAGATCTTACAGTTAATAAAGAATATAAGGCATCATTATAGTACCCTCTAAACTCTACAGTTCTGGGACTGTTTGGTTGGGGTTTTTTTCCTCCTTTTTTATTTTTTGTTTGTTTGTTTGTTTGTTTGTTTGTTTGTGTTTGATTGATTGTTTTCTTGTTATAACCACTCTGTAAAATTTCCTGCTAGAAGTGAACTCGTTGAGGGGCTGGGGTGGAGGAATTATTATTATTAATGTTCTATATATCACATTTTTTTCAGTATCATAGAGTAGGAATTGGTAAATTGAGTGTTGGTTGAATAGCCAGTTACAGTACAACATAATTTAGAGTCTGAGGACAGTGCTTTTGGATGAGAGCTTGTATTAACTACTTTTATAAGCCCTTCTAGTACTTCTAAAAAGCTGAAAGTTAATGGTAGCCTGGCTCTTGGCTTCTTTGAGAAACAGTGCTTGCGTAACTGTGACTACTAATATAAGTAAATGAAAGATGAACTGTTCAAGTAAGGCACAGAGAAATGAAAAATCATTTGATGGCATTTGATAGCAAGTCATTGACAAGTGCAGTAGTGATAGCCGTTTTTCACTGTACAGGGTTTTTTAAATTAACTTAAAGTCGAATTGTAGGAAATTAAATTTCAAATATGTGTAGACAAAGAATCAGTTGATGATGGAGGAAGGGAAAATATACCACTCTGCTTGTGTACACCAATCTTAAAAAGACAATTTTAAGATATACTCTTGGTTGCTTGCCTCTGCCAGCCAGTCACATCTTGTTGAATTGTGTTAGTTTTTGCTGTTGCTACTCATCTAATGAAGAAATAAGCTCATAACTGGAGATGCACAGAGATTCTTAAATACTAGTTCAACAAAACTTTTCCCTCATCTTCCAAACTAAAATATACTTTATACTGTAGGAAAATCACTCTCTTCCATCTCCCCTTTAGGTGACATTAGAAAGTTCAATTTACTTACTTTGAATAAAAGAAAGCTAAAATTAGAATCTGTACATTTAGCCCTGGAATATTTTTAATATAGCTGTCTAGGATGGAGATCATAGAAAAGGAATTCAGTCCTGTTGTTGTGGGTTGGTTTGGTTTTATAAATGCACAGGTGTGATGACAAGGCATACGTTTGCAATTAACAAACCTTTTTAGCAGTCTGAACAATTGATTTTTTCCTAGGGAGAAAAACAGAATACTGTGAAAAACACATTTCAGATTCAATGTGTCTCCAAAACAAATTGCATCTCCAAAACTTTTCTTACTTCCAGTAAATGGTAATCTGGTGTCCTTTAGTCTTGAAAAGTTGCCCCAGTATGAATGTGTCAGCAGAACTAATTTTTTTGTTAAGAAACTACTATAATGCCAAATCAATTTTATGGGATAGGTAAATAGCTTGTGTCAGAAAAGGGGAACGCAAAAAGACAAGTATAGCCAGATCAAACTTGGGAGGTACACAGGGAACCCATTTAGTGCAGACAAATGGAAAATATAGCAAAGAACAGAGGCATTGGTGGATTTCCTTGCACGTATGCATTTGAAGTTTTGGAAAATTTTATAAACGGCAATTTCTCCTCTTCATTATTTTAAACCTTAACAGAGAAGCCATTTCTTATAGCAGATGATTTGTTTTAAAAGTAATCTGATGGTAATAATTTTATTTTATGCTTTTAAAATTATTTTTACTTGCAATTAAATTTAGCAAACTGACACAATACTTTCAAAACTGATTTTCATTGGGCTGGCATTAATTCAGGTGGTAAAGGGGTGGAATTTATGGACAGTCTAGATGCATTTTAGAAGTTAGTTTTATAGAGACTATAATTCAAAGCATTCCAAAATATATTATATCCTGCTTCATAATAAACTTGTTTAGTTATGGGCCAATGCACAATATCTTGGTCTAGGCACTCCTAAACAAGGTTTCAGCTTGATTTTTCAAAGAGATGAGACTTACACTAACAGATTGATTGTATCTGTCTTTGGACCTTTTGTGCGATTTCAGTTGAATTCCACAAAGATTTTAAAGGTAGAAACCTGAAATTCTTTGCTTCAGTGAATTTAGTGCTGCTGATTATAAACAGAGAAAGGAGAAAACTTCTCCAAGTAACCCAATTGCAATAAAAGTGAAGAGTCAGCAGAGAAAAGGCTCTTTTCAAAGCACCAGGAGAAGGAGCTGTGTTCATTCAGTCACAAAACATGACTGAGCATGTAGCACTATATTCTTATGGTGCACACAATATCAGATCTTCTGCTTCCTTCCAGGAAGGGTAGAGTTTCTTTTTTTTTTTGTTTCATAAGCTTTTATTTTGAGAGAGAGCATTGGCCTCCTTCTATAGCAAAGTGATTCAGTATCTGCTTTGGGGGCTTAAATTTGTGTGCTGTTTTATATGACCAAGTATAAAACACACTACCAGTGAGTAAACTGGTCTCTACATGGAAGTCAGGAAAGAAATTTTCCACTTCTTTAATGGCAACCCTCCCTGCCACACAAGCAATATGCACGTGCTCAGCTGGGACACGATTGCTGGTATTAGAATATGTGGGACTTGTTGAGAATGTGTTGGGAGTATTTTTTTGCTGATTTTATGTTGATTTTGTTTGGGGTTTTTTTATGGTCTTATTAATCAGAATGCCTTATTGTATTTAAAAATTACCTGACTCTCAATGACGCTGTCTCCAGTAATGCCTCTTCTTCAAATTGTGAAGCTTTTTCCTGGCATGTTATAGTAAAATTGTGTGCTTATAAGAAGTAGTACTAGTAAGTAATAATTATTAAGAGACCTGTAGGAGTGTATACAGGTTTGTAAATACATGGACCATTTCCTTTTACTTCAAAAACTTCAAGTTTCTCTCCTATGCCCTGTTGTTCACAAGACTGAGTACTGGGAGCTATTTCATCTTATTGATGCCAGTACTAGAAAGATTGTTTGCAGCACTGTTTGCATTACTCCAGTGAACTTAAATAAATGTGACTGGCTGGGTTTAGAGTTGCTTTTTACTTCTTCTTTTGGTAAATTCAGAATAATGGGCCGCTGCAATCCTCACTCCTAAACAGTTGCTAGACACATGCAGATGCAAAAGCAATATTAACATGTTTTTTCTTTCTTAGCATGTAAGTTCCACCTAATCACTTCCTTGTTTTCTAGTGAAATTGCTGAATAAATTGTTCTTCAAAACAGGTGACTGTTGGTTAGAAACCTGCTGGTATTTCTTTGCCTTATAAAATCTCAGAGCCACTAAAAATGTAATGGTTTTCCTCCTAACTTACAAATTCATTCCAAGTTTTGTGTCATCTTCACATTATTTGGTTTGAGGAGTAGGGCTGTTTTGCTTTGTTTGGTGGGGTTTTTTGTTCTTTTTGGCTTTCTATTGTTCTTTCAATAAAATCTTTTGTTATATATATTTTCATCTTGCTTTGGTTCTTTTGCTGTAGAGGAGATGGCTTAGCTTAATAGACATGGAGTTAACCTTCCAAGTTGTTTCAACAAATTGTACCTGACTTTTGGATGCTTCTGGGAAAAAAAACATAAAAAATTATAACTGGAACAACACCACAAGTGGAAGAGCAGAAAGGAGGAAAAAGTAGGCTTTAAAAAGTGTATACTTTTATGAATACATTTGATTTCTAGCAGAAAAGTAGAAGATGGGAGAAAGACGTATATATACTGGATTTTAAAGAAAGTTGAACTGGCTTAGTCGGGTTTCTAAACTGAGTTGCATTTGTGATAGTGGTGATTTTTAATTTCTTATATCTCCTTATCTTCGAGGTAAGTTCGTAATTCCTTTTTTAGAAGGAGCTTATTTTCTCACAAAATACTATGAAGGGCACCCATACTTTAGACTGGGCTGTTTTTAAGAAAACTAAATACTGGAGAATACTGAGTCAATGGTGAAAAATTGTTATTGCTGTTTTTTTCCAGTCAATATCGCCTATCTATTCATACAGACAAATATTTGAGCAGAGGTCCACTCACAGATCTATAAAAATCAGCCCTCCTCAGAGCTGATAATTTGTTAGACTTTTTCCAGAAAATGCCATATCTGTTTTTCCTGGATATAGATATATTTTTTCTCTTTATATGGCCTTTCATCTGAAATGTTTTGATTTTATTGTTGCTATTTCTGTGTAGCATTTAACATAGCACGCAAAGTTACACAAGCACACAGGGCACAGCTAACAAGGCTTGGGTTTA
Organism: Luscinia megarhynchos; assembly: GCA_034336665.1. Taxonomy (NCBI): domain Eukaryota; kingdom Metazoa; phylum Chordata; class Aves; order Passeriformes; family Muscicapidae; genus Luscinia; species Luscinia megarhynchos. The sequence continues at coordinate 33,758,481 of CM067592.1, read as the reverse complement.
GTGCATTAGGAGTGATTGGGAGAAAGCCCTTCAGCCAGCAGAGGATTTACTGCAAATTGTTCTCCTCTTGTTTGCAATGTTTAAATATTGGTGGTGTAAATAGTATGTATAAATAAGATGTGATCTGGTAATGAAAATGAAGGACAGCAATGATGGGAAAAATCATAATGATGCAGAGCCTGTAAGTGAAGACCCCAGACTTAGTGCTGTACTTGGAAGTGAAGGGTTGCATATAAGGCTTCATACTAGAAGGATATGTACAAGTGGTGGATATTTTCTGGCTTTTCAGAACAGACCTCAATGTATGGCAGGACGTGTATCCTTCCCCTTCCCCATGTCCTTCCTTTGTAGTAAGTGAATAATTCTGTTGCTGCCTCTGCGGCTGCAAAAGCATTATTTATTGGAAAAGGGAAGCTTGAAAAACAAGTTGCCTAAGGGTGCAGAAGATACAGAGTCCAGTTATTCTCTGAGCTGTGGCTTGAGGAGATATAAAGTGTCTAAACTTTGCTATAGAAACTAAAATAAAGTCACTGTATGGAGACAGTTGTGGCTGAATATATTTTTTCACCCAATTTCTCTGTCAGAACTTGATGCTTCTAGATCAGAATCTGGATGGAAGCATATACCCCTGGATCTGGTGCCTGAGTTCAATCTGGCAGGTTCACATCTGTAGCTGTCACAACAAAATCAACCAGAGTACGTCTCTCAGAGACCTTGGGAGGCAGAATAAGGAAAAAAAATCTCAATCAGAAGGCAAGAAAAATTTGTCATTTTAAAATTATTGATTCATCAAAGGCTCTAAGAAAATAAAGTTAAAAACAAAACAAAAGTCTGTGTTTTTAGAGTTGGCATGAGGAACCAGAGGTTGAATCAGTCCTGAGAGGAAGATGCCTGAAAATGTGTGTTGCAGCTGGAGACTTTTGATGGCTGCACACAATTGGCTGTGTGAAGCACATGCTGTCTGCTTGAAAGACATGTGACTGCTATTGTTGACAACTTTTTCCAGTTCATTAGATTTTCTTGTACAATCTTGCTTGCATACTTTGGCTTTAAGACAGAAATGAGTGAATGCGTACAGTTGAAATATCTTTATTCTTAGAGAAAGAGAAACATACGATTTTACAGACATTTACTGTAATACAAGAATATCTCCTTGCAATGGAAAATCTGAGGATTTAACTCTAATGGAAAGTTTAATGGGCATTTCTCTAAAGGAAAATTGGCAAATTTCTATGTTGCTGCAATTAAATCCCTTAGTGAACAAGAAACAAAGAAATTAATTGCATATGAAAAGACCAATTAGTAGCAACTCAGCCAAAATCATTTAAATCAGCATCTGTTTTCATGTTAAAAATGAAAAGGCCACTTCAGAAAGAGAACCAGCTGGAAAACTCCCCTAGTCCAGCTCTTTCCTTAGTGCTAGAGCCTGTGACACATTTCATGGATATATGATCTGCCAACAAAATTATTGTTTGAAATGAATTTTCCACAATGAAGAAGTGTTTTTAGTGTTAGTCTATTTCTTATCAAACACCACGGTTCCATTTTCACACTCCTGTTTTTTACCCCTGTATGTGAATTGAAACATGCTGTATACCATTTTTTTAATAAATTTGATTAAGATACTCTTGAAATGTATGAGTGACTCTAAGGACCATTATGTTGATAATGGTCAGCAAATCTGACCACCTTTCTTGGAAGGATGCAGAGAATTTTGCTGGGCAGAAAGTGTAACTCATACCTGATTTGTCTTTGCCTTTTGTTGTTGGCTTTTTGGGGTTTCTGGAGAGTTTTTGTTTGCTTTGTTTAGGGCTTTTTGGTGGGTTTTTTTGCTTTGTTTTTTTGTTGGTGATGGGGTAATTTTTTGTGGATTTTTATTTGTTTGGTTTGGGGTTTTTTTTTTCTTGTTTTTGGGGGTTGTGCAAGCCATTTCCACATCTTGTTTGACTGGGAGATTAATTCAGAGGCGTGGAGACATGCCTGTTTGCTGCCTAGAGGCCACGCTGCCAGCACAGCAAGGAAGTCCCTCTGCTCTAGCAGTGATCATGGTGTTATGCATTTGCAGGTGTGGTACTCAGTAGCTGTCAAGTAAAACCTACAAAGGCCTGGTTTACTTGCAAAGAAAAAGTATGGGTTTCAATGACTTTGACATTTACAGCAGTATTTATTTAGTCATCTATAGGTTAACAAGAATAGAGTAAATTAAGGAATGATGGGATTTGGTGTGCAAACCTTATTTACTGTGCTCCATCAAATTGTGATGGTAGCACTCACTGGTGAATATTGGCTTTGAGGAGAATGTGTGGTTGACCTGTGGGGAAAAAGCCTGGGGAGCTCAGAGCAGCAGCTCATCACAGGAAAAAGAAGCTTCAACACAGACTTTGTATCCTTTAAACAAAGAACTTTCTGTCTCTTGGTTCTTAGCACCTCTACTGACAATTTCCACTAGTATAGAATACATTCTATCTGGATGCAAGATACAGTGAGGAAATCGTTGAATTAATTTTTTTCAATTCTTGGTGTATAGTGAAAAATTATATTTCTTAGAAGAAAAAAGAAAAAGTATGTTATACACACATATTGGCTCTCTAAATAAATGTGACATTAAAGAGTATATCTCTCAGTTTTCAATATAATAAATGAAATTTTATTTGTATAACTTTCTATAATTATGTGTACATATATATATATATAAAAAATATATATCTTTTTTTTTCTATAATGTTACTTAGAAACTGAGGGGGAAAAAGTGGACTAATTTGTCCTTAGGCTAGAGTGCACAAATTTCAATGAAGCAACAGAATAAATTATAGAGGAGCAATTCACATCAAAGAAGAAAAAGACCACATCATAAAACCTTAGAATCACATAATAGCTTGGGCTGGAAGCTGCCTCAGAGTTTTGCATTTAGTTCTGGCCCCCTTGTCATGGGGTGGCCTCCCTGGCACCCAGTGAAGCAGCTTGCCCAGGGCCCATCCACCCTGGCCTTGAATGAGCCTGTGAAAAGCAGTAATAACACCAGCTCTCAGGAACAGGCTTCAGGTCAGATTTTGTCTCTGTAATATACTGCTTTGAACAGGTTTGATAAAACAAACTCTTATACTAGAAATTTGGAAGAAAATGCATTCTTATTTTGGAATTAAAATAGTTTCAGTGGGGTTTTTTCCCACTTGGTTATTTTGTTTCTTAAATAAACAAGTCTCTCTCTCTGAATTCCTCTCCCAATTTTATTGTCTTTATATAAAAAACATACATTTTATTCATTTATACATAAGTATATCTGAGTGGCAGATACATTATTTGGAAAGAAGTCAGTATTCATTTCCACAGAAGTTTCTAAAAAAAGTAAGAATAATAGCTAGCTTTATTGCTGGTATGTTTCTCTCCTGCTCTTTTTTTTTTTTTTTCTGAGTTTGTGCTAGTCTTATTTCTTCTCTGTTCTTCTGTCTCTTAATTGTTGAAAAAAATTTTTGACCAAGTCTGAAATTTCTAATATCTTAGAGAATTTTTGTAATTTGCAAGTTTCTGAATATGTTGCCTAAGATACCTTATGTGAAAGTTCTCGGGTATTGACAAGCACTCTTTTAAAACAGAAATCCGGGTGTAAGTATCCTACAAAAGAAGAACTGTGTGCATTGTCAAAACTTTCCTGGGAGAGGAGCTCAAGTAATATTAACCATTATGGCATTATCAGTGGAGGAGAACAGATTCTCACTCACTTCACACTCTTCAAACTTCACACTCACACTACTTACTCATCCACATTGTTGCAGTGGAAACACTCTGACCATCTTGCAAGCCTTCTGCCACAGGTGCTGGAGGGAAGCTACCCTGTCAAAATTCCACATAAACTTGTACTCCAGTGTCTGAGGTATTTCAGCACTTCAGTTATGTGCCCAAGTCATCTGCACTACAATGAGTTCAAGCTATGCTCTGGGGGAAAAGAAACCAAAACAAACCCCCCAAGAGGTGTTAAGTGAAGCAGTTAGTTGGAGACATTCCTCACGGGGAACCTTGTGACAAAGAGCCTGTTTTACTGTCCAGAACCTTCTTATATAGGGGGTCTGAATTCCTCAGGTTAGAAGAGCTGATTGGTCTGGTTCTAACACCTCCCAGATGTCTGCATTCTAGATCGAATGGGGTTGGCTGAAGTCTCCCTTTGGGTTCAAATCTATCCTATCCTTGCTCACCCAGGGACCTGTTTGGCGAGCCAGGCTAGCCAAACTGGGTTTCTTGTTTATGGACGGATTAATTGCCCAGCTACTGACCAACAGTGCTGTGACAAAAAGGAGCATTTATGGGATGAGTAGTTGATGGCTAGAGGAATAAAAGAAAGTGGAGGTGAGTTTCTTTACTCTAGGTGACCCCCATAGGTCTCTTCCAACCTCAGTCATCCTGACTCTGTGACCTCGGCAGGGATGGCGATAGACCATGGAGAAGGCATGGTCCTTTGGGCAGTGTGGGAAGATGTAGTCTGGGAGGTAGGCAGTGGGGAAAAAAGGCCCGTAGGAGATCTACAGCTTCAGTGAGCTTTTGAGCAGATATCTGAGAGATCTCTTTGGTATTTGTAGGCCTGACCTTATCCATATCTGTAAGCTACAAGACCATGGGTCCTGTGTTATTTAAGAGCACAGCAAAGTTGGGAATATCTAGCATCTAGAGTTTGCTAGTCTGAAAGACGCTTGGCCTGAGATTTACCAAAGTACCAGACTTTTCCCTTGCTTTCTTTAGTCTCTTTTCCTCATACTTAAAGGGACAATTTTTGTCTGATGAGCAGAGAAAAGGGAATTCAGGGCTACAGATGCTGTAGTGTTACAAAAAGAAAGTTGTGAAATTTAAAAGCCTCTTTCTGCTTTACCAGTAGAAAAAGAAAATTGATTATTAGTAGAAAGACTAGAGTGTCAAGATTTGTTATTTTCTTTTTACCATCCAAGTCACAGTAGAAGAATTAAGAGATTTTTCAAGGATAACCCCTTCGAACACAGGGTGTGTTACAGCACTCTTGTGCAAAAAACCCATTTGGGATAAGGGATCAGAAAGCAGTTTGGCAGCCAAAATATAAAGCCATAAGAAGCTCAAATAGAACAAGGACAAATAGTGAGCTGGAAAGTGGAGTAGGAACTCTAAAAAATTATTGTATGAGTTAGTGATTCTGGGGAGACCTTCCAGTTCCTAATATTTTGGGATTCTGTGAAAAGGAGAAGAAAGCAAACATGAATTTAAAAGAGGACAACTAGGAATAAAATACTGAGTCCAATTCTTAAGGGAATGGCCTGTGCAGGCATCGAACCCACAGCCTTGGCTTTGTAACCCCTGCGCTTTGATGCTGGATATACGCTTGTAATTTCCCTGCTCAGCTGGCTCCTGCTCTATGTTCCTGTCAGCAACAAATCAAATTAAATAAATGGAACACATTACTCTGAATTCCAAGAGATAACATTTCTTAGAAGTCTCTCAAAAGCTGACAGCTATTCTTTTGTTTATACCATGGCAATAAGCCCCAAGAGTGCCTGGCACAAAAGTGCATTATAGAATAACATAATGGACTAGAGAGATGCTGCTGCAAATTTCTGGTCTAATTTCCTGTACAACACAGACCGTAGGTCTTCCTTTCATTCTAGCTTGTCTGTTTTTCTAAAAGCTATGCTCCAATTAAAAATAAAATGAGAGTCACTATAACAGTAAATTAATTTCATCTCCTGGTAAAGTATTCCAGTGGTAGGTTGTTCTCATAGTAATGGGAGGAAAGTCCACCCTGTTCTGCTCTGTGCCAATGTTCCACTTTTGATGTGTGGAAACTGTTACATATTTGATGGTCATGTTGCAAAGTCATCCCTTACTTTCTGTTCTACACTTTGTGTGATTGAGTTACTCATGCTTGTTCTGGTTGATCCCTTAACAGTTTCAGTTCTCGTGAAGACACGCATTAGGCATGGCTCTAGTCCTTTAAACAGGATCAGTTTCAAGTTTCTTCATGGTGAAGATCAAGAGGCAGACTGGCTAAGCTAGCTTTGTCCCAGCTTTCGTTGGCAGCACCAAGCCAGGCCTGGATCCATCCACTGACACCCTCCCCTGTGATACTCACAGACTTTGGTGAGGTCCCCTCTCAGTTGTCTCTGCCCAAGGCTGAGCAGGCCCAGCTCCCTCAGCCTTTCCTCCCGAGAGAGATGCTCCTGTGCTCTCACCTTTGTCACCCTATCCCAGACAGCTCCAGCAGCTCTGTGTCTCTCTTGTCCTGAGGAGCCCAGAACTGGACACAGCACTCCAGAGGTGCCTCACCAGGCTGAGAGGGGCAGGATCACCTCCTGTGACCTGCTGGCAATGCTCTCCCCTGTCACCCCAGGACACCATTGGCCTTCTTGGCCGCCAGGACACACTGCTGGCCCATGGACAGCTTGCTGTCCGCCAGGATCCCCAGGTCCTTCTCCTCAGAGCTGCCTCCAGCAGGTCAGCCCCAGCCTGTGCTGGTAGCTGGGCTTGTTCCTGCCCAGCTGCAGGGCCCTGCCTTGCCCTGGTTGGATTTCAGCCATTCCTCTGTGCCCATGTCCCCAGCCTGCCCAGGCCCTTCTGAAGGGCTGCAGGGCCCTCTGGGCTGTGGGCCACTGCTCATCAAAAAAAAACATCTTATCTGAGGCAGGTTGTGTAAGCCCTGCTTTTTAGATGGCTGTGGATTTTTCTGTTTTACCACTACCACAGCACTCAGTTTAAAAGTACTATGACAGTGTCTTCTGATTCTTAAAGCAAAATTGAATTACTGGTAAGTAATAAATGAGGCATGAAACCCAGCCGTTTGTCCAGGAGAATTCTTTAGAAAGCATTTGTAAGGCATTTTCCTTTTTTAAGAAGTTTCAACTAAGATAGTAGAGGCAAAGAGGATAAAAAGAGGGTCTGTACTATAGACATAAAATCTAACAGGTGCAGAGTATCCACAGATTGAAAATAAAATTGTGTACTCTGAAAATACTGATCAACATGGTATTCTGCTATTCCAATATGGTACTGTTCTCATAAATGGAAAAAGTCTTTTGGCTTAAAATTGCATGTCATTCATTTTGATGACATATGTAGAAAGTTGTTTTTAAAGAAAGAGAATATTATACATACTATGTTTGTAAATACCATTTTCTAAACAATACATTGTAAATAATGATCTCTATTAAAGCAATATTTTTTTCATATTAATATGCAAAACCAAAGAGGTAAAATTTACTATGTGTGAACTCAGAGAGCAACATAGAAAATATTAAAAATTCAGCATAGAAAACATAAAAAGTTGTCATGTATGTTCCTTGTGAAATGTCTTAAACATTTTTCTGGAAAGGTTTGCAGCCCCAGAACACAGGCCCATTTCTTTCGCAGAGCTGAGTCATAATAAAATTAGAGCCCATACCTAGTACTTGCAAGGCCTTTGACAGGGCTGAATTGCATAACAAATAAATATTCATTCACTCTCCATCTCCTGTCCCAGTCTATACAGAGTGTTTGGGAAAAAATTGCCAATAAGGATACATCAGAACTTACGAGCCAAAATTCTGAGGGTTTGGTTCTTCCATCTGTTTTTTCATCACTTTAAAAGTAACAGTTATGGACAGGACAGAGGCAAATGGATTTTCTTACATTCCTTGTTGACATAATTCAGTTCTAAACTGGGCAGGCATTTAAGATGCATCTTCTGCCTTGGCATATCGATCATGTCAGGGCAATCCCCAGAACAAACACTGGATGGAAGGTGAATTAATGGAGAGCATTCTTGCCAAAAAGAATTTTGGAGTTCTGGTGGATGAAAAGCTGGACATGACCCAGCCATGCACTCCCAGCCCGAAAAGCCAGTTGTGTCCTGGGCTGCATCCAAAGCAGCGTGGGCAGCAGGGGAGGGAGGGGATTCTGCCCCTCTGCTCTGCTCTGTGAGACCCCAGCTGGAACCCTGCACCCAGCCCTGCTGTTCCCTTCATAAGAAGGACATGGACCTGTTAACCAGGGGGCCAGGAAGATGATTCAAGGGCTGGAGCAGCTCTGCTGTGGAGACAGGCTGAGACAGCTGCAGTTCAGCCTGGAGAGGAGAAGGTCAAGGAAGACCTTAGAGCACTGCCTAAAGAGTCCCTACAGGAAAACAGGAGAAGGACTTCTGGCAATGTCATACAGTGATAGGACAAGGAGAAACAGCCTCAGATTGAAAAATGGTAAGTTTATATTTTATATTTAGATTTTAGGAAGAAATTCTTTACTGTGAGCATGGTGAGGCACTGGCACAGGCTGCCCAGGGAAGCAGTGGATGCCCCATCCCTGGAAGTGTTCAAGGCCAGGCTGGATGGGGCTCTGAGCAGCCTGGTCTGGTGCAAGGAGCCCTTGGTCTTGACAGGGAAGCTGGAACTAGATAATCTTTAAGGTCCCTTCCAACACAGGCTATTGCATGGTTCTATGTTTCTATGATTCTGTGAGTGAATCTGTGATTCTGTGATTCTGTAATTTGCTTAGAGGTTGTCACTACTTAACAAGGCAATGACAGTGTATATAATTTATTTCCTTTTGTCTTTCAGTAGTTAAAACCAAAACACAGAGTGGTCTGTTCCCCACATTTCAACACATTTATGTCTGCGGATTTTAAAAAGCTCAGAGGCAGATGAAGAGGCAATAAGGAAATGGCTCTCATGAAAATGTGAAATTAACTTCATAAGTAAAATTATTTGCATCTAATCAGTACTTACACTGATAAATTAGTGAGTTAAACAGAAGCAGATAATGTAAAATATTCAGTGCTTGAAGAGAGATGTTTTAACAGAATTGTAGCAAAGGATTCTCCATGTTCATCCCTGTTTGAGAATACAGAGATATTTTTGAATATAGAAAAATAATAGTGACATTTGTGTTTTGCATTCATCTTTACTTTCTGTTTTTTCTGGGTACCAAAGCAAAGAGCATATCTGGTGCCGTACATAGATTGAAAGGGAAAGGAGAAAGTATCTCTGACTTGTATATGTCTGAAGCCATATTTACTTGGGCTGTCCTGTGAGGTGTCTGAAGTGACTTTAGAATGTAATCTCTCAGGGCAAGGTCATGTTGTATTTGGCAGCATTCACTTGCTGTACAACATTATATACCCTTACATAAGATAACACCCAAGGAACTCACTTAGCAAGGAAATTAGACAGCTGAGTAGCAGTGGGAGAACATCCACTTCCAAAGACATGGTCCTTAAAACTAGTCTTTATTAATGGGTGAACATAAAAAATCTTAGAGTTCATTTTAGTTTAGATAGCAATGGCAAACTAATTATACAAACTGGAAATACAGCAAAGCAGATTGTCAGATATTGTTAGCTATCTGGTGTTTTCTGTGCTCAAATAATTTTAGAAATTCAAGTCATTAATTACTTCACAATGATAGAAGATTCATCATTTTAGAAAAGAAGATGGGGAAAGTTTGGAAGGAGTAAACTAATGTGTAGTGTAGTATAATTGTTAACATTCAAGTGTGAAATGTTAAAGATAATCTCATAAACTAAGATGTACTTTGGGGAATCATCTAGCATCTATTCAGATTCTTTTCAGTTGAGGCCCAAATATTTTCAAAGATGTATTTTCATGAATCTTTATACACTGAATTAACAGGAGTATTTAACACCTGGGGTCCGGGCATTCTACTGAATGGAACATGGACACCTGCAATAGAAATTGCTGAGAGGGCTGAGATAATGAAGGTCCTTCTTTGCATCAGTCTTCACTGGTCAGCCCACAGGCATCCCTGACTGAAGAAAGCAGGGGGAAATTCTGGGTGAAGGAAAGTTTCCCCTTGCTGGAAGAGAATTGGGTTATAGACCATTTGGTCAAACTTAACATCCATATGCCCATGGGCCTGATGAGATGCATTTACAGTTGCTGAGGGAAGTCAAGGATGTCATTGCTTGGTCATTCTCAATCATTTTCAAAAGGTCATGACAGTCAGAAGAGGTGCCTGAGTACTGGAAGAAAGCAAATGTCATCCCAGTCTTCAAAAAAGCCAAAATTGGTTACCCAGGGAATTATAGGACAGACAGCCTCACCTGCTTCAAAGGCCATCTTTTGAGCATGTGGACAAGATAAGAATGTGACAAGGAGTAATCAGCATGGATTCACCAAAGGGAAATAAAATTTAAGCAATCTGATTGCCTTTGCTGATGCAGCCAGGCTCTTCCCAGGGATGCCAAGGGATGCCAAGCAATAGAGGAGAAGCAACAGCAGAAACTGATGCACAGGAAGATCCACCTGAATATGAGGAAGAGATTCTTTACTGTGCAAGTGACCCTGTGCTGGAACAGATTGCACGTAATTAATCTGATCTCTACCTGATGAAGCTGTTATACATCTTAATGCACAGACTCAAAAATTATGTCCATAACCCAAAACCAGGTCTGAAATTAGTTAGTATACTGTAAGTACACTAGTAAGGCTACAAGAGAATGAATTCTTGAGGGGTGGTGTGATCTGTGAAATACCTTTGACATGTCCATCTCTATTATAAGAAGAACACCATAAACATAGCAGAAAGTGTTAGGTAAATGTTATGTTGTTTTAAAGTACTGGGTGATAATGAAGATGCAGCATAGTGTTCTGAGAGGAATCAGTGGAACTGTGTTATATTTGCCTCTTTTTCTCCTGTGGTATGTTGCAAAAACTTAAGGTGGCCAGAAATTTAATTTTCTCCAGATGCTCTTAATGTGGAGTCTCCAAGGACATGGTATATTTCTTGTTATTTTCAATTTTGATGATCATACGTGTCTTAAAATTGAGATAGTATGTGATTTCATGTCATGTGCTGCTGATGGCAAGTGATGTCACATGTTTTCTTTATTCAGAATTTGTTGTGTCAGAAGTAACGAAGGTAGAAGTAAAGATCACCAGGGATGGAAAACTCTGTGTAGAGACCAACTGAGACAATCTCATTCCAGGAAAGAAATTAATTCTCAAGAAGGGCTTATTTTATTGACACTTAGTCCTTAAGAGGTGCAGAGACAAAACTGCTGCTTTCTCTAGAGCTGTTTGAGAAGAGATAACCAATAGCTCTTGGTTTTCCATGTATATTATTTTTCTGTGATACAATCCTGGGAAAGACAGACATTTATCTTTCAAGAAATTGTTTGAATGTTGTCTCCAACTGCTTGCAATGCAGAACCTCTGTACAGTACTTTAAAAAGCTGGAGATAAAATGCAGGAATCAATTCCTAAAGCTTTGGTGTAAGTATCTGAAATAGTTATTCACAATTATTGACTTCATAAGCTCCTTTTCACAATGCATTCTCATTCTCTAAACTTGAGGAATTTTCTGCTTCCAAGAGATTGACATATTTGGTGGTAGAACTACAGAAATAATCGAGAGGAAATTAATCTTGCAGTATGAGTGTTTACTTCTGCAGAAATCTGATATATTAACAGGTGGAAAGGTTTGTTTTTTCCTCTGCAGAAAAGATGAAATCTAGTGAACTTGCACCAAACTGTGTAAGTTAGACATCCACATTCTTGTCCTTTTCTAAGTGTATCCTTTTGTTTTGCTTCAGTTTTTTTGGTTATTTTTTAGTTTTGTGTGGTTTTGTGTGTGTGTGTGTTTGTGTGTGTGTGTGTGTGTGTGTGTGTGTGTGTGTGTGTGTGTGTGTGTGTATGGCTTCAGCTGGGTAGAGAACCCTTTGTGACTTCAGTAGCTCTTACTTATATAATAATCACATATTTAAAAGTCTTTTTATGTCACTTTTGTCCTACACCAGCTAGTTTCCACTGTGAAAATTACACCCAGAAGTAAGAAACTTTATGCAAGTTTTGTCCACAAACTTGCTTTCTCTGACCAATACTTGAGTTTGTTGCCTTGCCAGAAGATCACTCTTTTTCATCTTAGTGCTTGCATTTTGGTTTATTTTCCTTTCTTGACTCTGAATTCACTAACTGTATCTCTTCCTCAGCCTAGGAAATTTCCAAGTAGTGTGTATCACCTGGAGTCCCCCTGTTCTCCCACTGGAAAAGTTTGCTCCACATGCAGGGCTGTACACGCAGGCTTTTGGATCTGTGAACCTTGTTACTTTCAAGAAAGGAAATCAAGGCATGGGTGAATTTCCTATTCTTAGCCAGCTGCATTTTTATGTTTTGTTTCAATTTGATATGAATGTTATCTAATCACAACTTTTTTATCTCCCTGAATTTGTTTCCTTCCTTTCAGGAATTTACACATATTGTACCTTCAGAGGCCTATTCATGTTTTCCTGATTCACTATGAATCTGAAAGAATTCTGTTATAGTCAGTGGTGGGATACATGTGCAAACCAACTGAGTCAGAAAACATTAGCAAATTTCTTCTGGATTTGAGCACATATTTAGTGAATGTTGTTACTTGGAAACATGTTTCTTTTTCTTAGTAGAATTTTTCTTTAATTTACTGTGACTAATTAAAATAAGGCTTTTCCATTGTTATATAAGGCTGGAATAAATTTAATAGGTATTAAGTCTGGTTTCTTAAGCAAGAAATATTCTGTGATCACACTGGGCATGATTGCCTTTCTTCACTCCTTGCAGGTTTTAAACCCATTGACATGTGTCAGCCAAAGTTACAGAGGAGAGAGATGTCAAAAGTAATTAAATTCTGGCAGATTTACTGATAAAATTATTCCAAGTGTATTGGTGAAGGAAAAGGAAATGACAAGAAAATATTGAACAAAAGAGGCATATTTTGTTAATTTTTGTGTGTCTAGACCTATTCCTCTGATTTAACCTTTGAAAAAATTATAGACATTAATTTGTATCTTCACTAAACTTAGTTGCATTTTCTCATAGTGTATTGTAAGAAAACCAGGAGCTATGTAGAAGATTAACTGGATTAAATTCTGTAACTAAAAGTTAGTCTACATTCCAGGCTTGGATAATTAGAATAACTTATTCAAGAAAAGAGACAATTTCTGGTATGCATATATATACAATGTTTTAAGGGGATGAAAATTCAGTTTCATTCATTTTTTTAAGCACTGCTAGAAAACAAGATGGAAGAATAATCCCTTTAATTTTTCATGTCAGCTGACTTAACAATGGTATGTCACTGCATTGCTTACTGTATATGGTTATTCCTATGCTGTTATTTTTTGATAGGCTTTGAAATGGCATGGATTGAAACCTGTATTACTGCTGAAATTTGCTAGGGCCAGTCTAATTAGAACAAAAGTAAGAATAAGGAATATCAGAATGTGTTCACTTTTAAACATGTCTTTCTTCTTCTGATTCTCTAGAAGCCATCCTTAAGCAGCAAATCCTAAGGGAATACAAGACTAAGTTCTCTCTCTAGAAAGTTTTAATACAAACAGGATAGAGATGCATGGAATTGATTCTTCTAATTATTGTCTGTTGTAAGTGATCAAATTCAATTATAAATTTTGGCATCACAGCCACAAATATCCCTGAATACAACCTTCTCAAACAGTTGACCTTTTCTTGACTTATCACTGCTTGAAATTGTTGGAATGGGCTCAATTGGAACCAAAGAACAGACTATCTGGGGATGTGAGAAAGGTTAGTGAGGGTAAAGACTGTGGAGGAAATTCCTCAAATATTTATGCACAATATGAAAAATAGTGATATATTGTGACCTTTCAATAAAACATACACTTTTTCTTTCCTTGTGAAAGCTGCATGCTCTTGAAAAAAGGTGTGACATTACTAGACAAATGACATCTATCAGATTCTGCACCAGGGATGCAGCAATGCTGGATGGACAGACTGGGGAATGGGATGCTGGAGAGCAGTGCCACGGAAAGGCACCTGGGGGTCCTGGTCAGTGGCAAGCTGAACCTGAGCCAGCAGTGCCCTGGAGCCAGGAGGGGCAGCCCTGCCCTGGGGGCATCAGGGACAGCAACACAGCTGGGCAAGGGAGGGGATTGTCCTGCTCTGCTCTGAGCTGGGGCAGCCTCACCTCCAGTGCTGGGGGCTGGTGTGGGCACTGCAATAGGAGAGAGGCATTAAACTACCAGAGAGGGTACAAAGGAGGGTACAAAGTGGTGAAGGGCCTTGAGGAGAAGCTCTGTGAGGAGTGGCTGAGGTCTCTTGGTCTGTTCAGCCTGGAGGAGACTGGGGACAGATCCACTGCAGGACCTCACTGCCTCGTGAGGGGAAGAGCAGGGCCAGGCTCTGATTTCTGCTCTGTGCTGACCAGTGAATGGCACGAAGTTGGGACAGGACAGGTTTAAGTTGGCTATTAGGAATTCCCCCAGAGCGTGGTTGGGCACTGGGACAGATCTCCAGTGAAACGTTCACAGCACCAGTTTTAGACAGGTCAGGAAGTGTTTGGATGATGTCGTCAGGCTCAGTGTGTGACTCTTCAGGCTGTCCTTTGCAGGACCAGGAGCTCGACTTCAACCATCCTTGTGGGTCCCTTCTGACTCAGGATATTCTGTGGTTCTATCTGTTGTCCACTTCTCTAATAATGTGCTAAATTCCTTACCTCTGAGCAGATCTGTACTAAAGAAAGAATATTTTTTAAAAATATGAGTAATCTGGCAGTGTTGAAATAGAATTAACTGATGTGTAGTCAGTTACACTTGATATCTTCACATTTCCACTGTTGCAAAACGCAGTGGCAGTGGAGTAAAAGCTAACCTAATTCAAGCAGAATGTCCTGTAAGAATGTCAGTGTTTGGCGTTGCTCAATGACAGGAAACATCCTTTTTGTGCTCTTTCAGTACTATTTCATGCAGTGCTGACTAGAACAGTGTGGTGGGCTGACCTTGGCTGGATGCCAGGTGATCACCAAGATTCTTTACCATTTCACAGCTGAACAGAGGAGGGAAAATCAGATGGAAAACATCTCGTTAACTGAGATAAGGCAGTTTATTAAAGCAAAAGCAAAGTTTGTGTACACATAAGCAAACTGAAAGAAAAAACTTATTTTCCATTTGCCATCTGCAAGTCATGTTCAGTGTTCAACTTCTTCCTGGGAAGCAAGGCTCCACCATGACTAGAAGTTTCTCCAGAAGGGAAACATTGTAAATAACAAGTGTCCTCCTTCCTCCTCCTTCCCTTAGTTTTATATCTGAGTGACATCACATGGTATGGAGTGCCCTTTGGTCAATTTGGGTCAGCTGTGTCCCCTCCCAGGACCTTGCCCATTCCCACTCTGCTGATGGGGCAAAATGCTGAGAGACATGGCTGGTGCTGTGCCACCTTTTCCCACCTTCAGTGCAAGGAGTTGTAAAGAGTAATAAGATCTCTCCTGAGCCTCTCCAGGCTAAACAGCCCCAGCTCCTTCGGCCATTCCTCACAGGATTTGTGTGTCAGACTTGCCCAGCTCTGCTCCCCTTCTCTGGACACTGTCTTCCCCCTCAATGTCTGTCCTGCAGTGAGGGGCCAAAACTAAGCACAGGATTTGGCCTTGCCAGTGCTGAGTACTGGCAAGATAAATTTATCTGGTGCTGCTGGCCACACTATTGCTGGTACAGGCCAGGATGCCACTGGACTTCTTGGCCACCTGGGCACACATATTCACTGGCTCATATTCAGCCACTGTCAGCTAGGACTTCCAGGTACTTTTCCTCTGGACAGCTTTCCAGCCACTTTACCTCCAGCCTCTAGCACTGCTTGGGGTTCTATTTAGTACCTAGTTTCCTAGGAAATAGGACAGAGGTGCAAGGTATCAAAGCAGATACTATTTGTTTCCAAGCATGGAGATTCAAACCCCCCTAAAATGAAACTTTACTGAAATAATAGCATTACATGTAGCAGCTGGAGATAAAATCTCTTCATATACCTTCAAAAAATTGTTTTTCACTTTCAGTGTTATTCATTTGTTGCCTAGAAAGATTTGGTTTTACTAGGAGTTGTATTTCATACTATACCTACCACCTGGCATTTATGCCTTTCTTTTGACTTTCACAAAGAAGGGGAAAGCTGCTTTTACCTGGTGGTATTATGGACCAATTCCCTGAGCCTCCCCTCTGGCTCCTAGTTTATGTCAGTACCAGGAGAAGGCTGGGAATCCTGCAGGATCGAGATAAAACATCAGAAGAGGCTCTTCTTCCTTGAGATGATCCAAGCTTTTTTCCTGAAGGGGTCCAGGGAAAAAGAGAGCAAGCACGGGGAACACAGGGAATTTTAAACCTAAGGTGAGGGGCAGAGGAACCCTGGATCACAGCCCATCAGGTCCAGACAGGGAAAAAAGGGGAGAGGGGAAGGGTTAAACCACGTAACAGACCACGGGGGAATCACAGGAGAAATCATTTCAGTGCAAAATGTAAACCAAATCACTGAAACGCAACAGTATTACTGATTGAGGTGAAAAAGAAATAATCAAGACCCGTCCTGATTATTTTGTTCCTTTTTTATATCACTTTTTGATGAAAACAGATGAACAACTGGACCTTGCAGTGGTGTTTTTTATTCATCATTAATTGCCCTTTTTAAAGACACTAGTAGGTTTTTAGCATTCAATTTAAATCAGATAGAGGTTTTATTTGTCAAATGATTTTGCCACTGTCTTTATTACACATGATCAGTTTTCTTCCCAGGACTATAGGTTTTGGAGTTTTTAATTTGGTTTCATTTTGAATGTGTTTTTAATTTTTAATGGGAAGAACATATTTTCCTACTTCTGTGTATTCAAAGCTATTTACCCTTATTTTGTCACCTGTATTCTTTCCTCTACCTGCACCAAGTCATGGAAGAGTAGAGGTCTACAAAAAGAAACTCCAAAAAATAGCCTGAAGTAAGGCAACTTTGGCATGGGTATTTACAGTATAAAAATGTTGTAGCATGTTAAATGTGACTCTTGCTGTTCCTGGTTATGCTGTGTTTACAGAGAACATGTTATGTTATATGTATTTCAATTAAGAGTGAATTCTGGAATTAATTTGTGGTTTGTATTTCATTAACAAAAGTTTCTGCCAAGAAGTGACATTAGCATGTGCTGTTTTTTATTTTCCTTCTTTGTTCCTTGGTTTGCTCTGTAGTGATTATAGATTTGCTTTGAGCCCTTTCTTTTCTTTCTGTAGAGCAGCTATTGCTCATGAGTTTACAGTGTTGCATTTTTCCACCAGGTCTCTTGGGCTAACTTCTTAGTGGTGAGACTTCTATAAAATTCCAATCTTGATGTAAATTTTCAGGACATTTTAACTCCTTTCATGATACACAGCTGGAAATGCCAAAATATATTTGTTAAAATGTGAATTTATGTTACTACTAAGCGTTGACAAGATTTAATAACCCTTTTCTAGACTTCTTAGTTTCGAGATTCCAGAGCAAAACAGCAAAAATCCTGTGAGCCTTGTGGGACATATTATTCAGTTACCCTTTAGAGTATTTAACAAGAGGGGGGGAAAGGGACATTTGAGCATTTTAGCACACTAACTTAAAGGGCTATAGTTATAGAAACAGCTAGAGCTATGGACTCGAAGTCCACCTACTTGCATTAACCCTCAAAAACTCTGCAGTGGAAGTGATACAACAATGTAAAAAAAAAATCAGTTGGCAGGCTAGCAGCACTGGTTCTTATATACTGGAGGAGCTGTGAATACAGCTTGGGCGTTTACTTAATTTTACAATGGTTTAGAGATTTTTCAGTTCAGTTGCAATTATTTATCTTGACCATGAATGCAATACAGAAAACCTGTAACAGCTGTATCTCATATCAAAGCCTGAGAATCTATTTTATTTAAAACTAGATCTAAAAGCAATCAATTTCCAATTATAATCCACACTAGCATGTGGTATCTTCTAGCATGACAACACAATTTTCTAGAAAAAGAATTTATTTCAATCATTACAGTAGTCAGGCTGAAACAGCTGGCATTGCACTGGTCTTACAAAGAATGTTTCCTGTCAGTAGTAAATTGTCACACACACCCACAAACACAAGGACAAGCACAAGCACTCAAAAAAACCACTGTGACACCTGACTCTTGGTTAAAACGCAGATACTCCCCCATATAAAAATCTACAGGACTCTCCTGCTGCTTCTAAGGATATTTTAGAGTGTGGTGGACATTAATCCCCTCTTCCATCAGAACCTGGCTGTATTATTGTAGGCTCTCTCCTAGTGTTATGCATACTCATTTATCCTGAGGACTTCATTTTAAGGAGCATGAAAACTCATATGTCTTGCTTTCATATCATATTATTTTCTATAATTCATATCACAAGCATTTTTATTAATAGCATGCCTGTTTACTGAGAGTGAGGAGGATATGCCCACAGCTTTATTCTATAATCATTTGGTGCTTTGAGTAATTTTTCACTTCATTATAGGATTTTTATTTTCTTTGATTTATAGCATGAGACTAGCTGTCTGTGTCAAATTCCTTTTGTTATCTTCTGTCAAACTGATGATTAATCCTGAAGTTATGTGACACTGGGCCATGTAAGATGACTGGGGTTTGCAGAGGTAGATGCTCATGAAATAATTATTTTCACAAGATTCTGATTACAAAGCTGGTTCTGCAGCTACAATTACATGAAACCTCCTTAGATGTGCCAAGTTTTAGTATAGAAGGAAGTCACAGTCAACCCCAGTCAAAATGTGCCCTTTCATGATAGTGCCCTTTAGTTTCTCTACAAAAGGGTTTCTGTTTTGTGTCTTCAGTAAATTGAAGGAACAGTAGTTCATGATAAAAATTATTCTTCACATCTTTCTCCTGGTAAGATTGAAAATATGGACAAAGTGTACTGTCAGGACACAGGACCTCTAACCTTTCTAGTCAGTGCTGATCTAAGACATGATTGGTGTTATTGCTGAGCAGGTTTTACACAGAGCCAGGCCTTTTCTGCTTTCTATTCCACCACTCTGAGAGGCAGCTGGGAGGCTGGGAGGAGACACAGCCAGGACAGGTGGCCCCAGCTGACCAAGGGGTGCTCCAAAACATACGATATCGTGCTTGGCATGTAAACTTGGGGGGAATGGAGGAAGGCACAGTTGTTTGAAGTGATGGCATTTATCTTCCCAGATCACTGTAACGTGGCACCCTGCTCTCCTGGGGATGAGAATTAATTCCTTGTTTTGCTTTGCTTCTGTGCATGGCTTTTGCTTTCCTTATTTAACTGTCTTTATCTCAACCCATGAGTTTTCTATCTTTAACCTTTCCAATTCTCTCCCCAGTTGTACTGGAGCAGGGGGAGGAGTGATGAATGTGTGGTGCACACCTCTTATGTAAATTAGATATTTCACACTATTTTTTTCAGGCATGCACAGCCAGTCCTTTGGGACACTCATCTAGGAGGTAAGTTATGGCAGAGGGGATGGACTGAGCAGGAGTCTCAAGACAGAAAAATTAGCTGGCTCAGCACAGTGCTGCCCCAGCTCTGCAGGACACTCTCTTCTAATCACAACTGTCCTGTTACAACAGTCAGAAGGTTTGAGAAAAAATGTGGTTATTCCTCGTCCTCCACAGACCCAGGAATTCACTGCTCCAGATCCAAACCAGATCTGTATGCACCACTACTATTTGTGTCTTCAATAAGAGGTAGAGAAGAAAGCTTATTTCATTTTTGTATTGGATCTAAGGTAAAACGTTTTGATGATATCTATCAGTATTGGGAAAAAGTGTAGGCCAACTGAATCTACTGCAACTGGAAGATATGGCATCCAGTAAATAATTTATTACAATATTAATGACTTCTAGAACAATTATTTTGCTGTCCACTAAAGGTATTGGCAAACATTAACATATACCAGTTCAACAGTTGTAGAAAATAATGCTTCCAATCATAGAACGGTTTGGTTTGGAAGAGACCTTTAAAGATCCTCTAGTATAACATCCTACTATAGGGCCACTTTCCACTGGACCAGGTTACTCAGAGCCTCATCCAGCATAACTTTAAACACTTCCAGCAATAGGGCATCCACAGATTCTCTGGGCAACCTGTTCCAGTGTCTTACCATCCTTGACATAAAAAATTTCTCCCTTATATCCAAACTAAATCTATCCACTTTCAGTATAAAACCATTGCCCCTTGTCCTTCCTTTACAGGCCCCACTAAAAAGTCTGTCTCTGTTTGCTGAACTCACTCCCACAGTCTTTCTTGTACCAGGGATTACAGAGTGTACCGGAGTGCATCTCAAGAGATCTGTCTCAACCTGTTGGCCACACTGAAGCCAACTACATCAGCTGGATGTAGCTGGCTTTCTGGGCTGCAAGCACAGATTCCTGGCTCATACTTTGTTATCCACCAGTATCCCCAGTAGTCTTCTCCTCAGGGCTGCTCTCACTGCATTTTGTCATTCAGTCTATACTGATATTGGGGTTTGCACCAACCCGGGTGCAGGATCTCACACTTGGCATTGTTGAAATTTAAGAGGTTCAAACATTCAATAGGAGTAATTTACTTGAAAATAAAATGCATTCAAAGATTGAAACTGCTTGATTTCTCCTAGGTTCCTTTGTGATGCCAAGTCTCATTGATGGGATGAGTATAGAAAAAGAGGGAAATATGCTGCATTGTGTGCCAATAGCAATCCTTTCTTACAGTACTGTAATAATTTAATTGATAAGATGATGAAAGAACTGGTACTGAATAAAGTGGCATTGCTGGAAAGATTCAGGAAGTCAGTCTAGGATGGGGGAAACAGCTTTAAACTGAAAGAAAGTAGGTTTAGACTAGATATAAGAATGAAGTTGCTGACTAGTTTTCACAACTCCTATCCCTGGTCTTCAAGGCCAGCCTGGAGGATTCTGAGCAACCTGGTCTAGTGGAAGGTGCCCTGCCCATGGTAGGGGTGTTGAAACTACCATGTCTTTAAAATCCCAAACATGCTTTATGATTCTATGGATTCAAGAATTCTACAACAGACAGAGGGAATAGCATCTCTTAGACTCCTCTAAGCAGTAATTACCATGCCTAATTATAGAAACAAGCAAGACTTAAAGAAGTTAATCATAAAATTGTTTCATTTTGAAAGAACTCCTAAGACCATCATGTCCAACCAAGTCACCACTAAACCATGTCTCAAGGTGCCACTTCTGCACAGCATTCAAATACCTGCAGGGTTCGTGACTCAACCACTTCCCTGGGCAGCCTGTGCTCTGAAAACATTTCCAGTTCAGAATTTTTTCCTTATATCCAATATTAATCTCCCCTGGTGCAAATCAAGGCAATTTTGTCTCATCCTGTCACTTGTTGCTTGGAAGAAGAAGCTGACCCCACCTCACCACAGCCTCCATTCAAAGGGATGTAGAGTGCAAAAAGGAAGATATCCCCCTGAACCTCCTTTCCTCCAGGCTAGGCAGGTTTTGTGCTCCAGGGCCTTTACCTGCTCTGCTCCCCTTCTCTGGACACACTCAGTGCCCTTCCTGTAGTGAGTGCGGAGCCCAAAACCAAACACAGGATTCCAGGTGTGGCCTCCACAGGCTTGACTAGAGGGGACAATCCCTTTCCTGGCCCTGTCATTCACACTATTTTTGATACAGGCCAGAATGTCATTGGCCACCTGCTGGCTCATAAAGGAGAGATGGCTTCACTCTGATTTAATTAGTTATACCTGTTTCTATGCAGAGGTACCTGTCAGTGGTGTACAGCAAATTTTAAGCTGGAGAGATGAAATGAACTAATTTTAGGTTTTCTAAACATACTGGAACCATTCCTCCCAATTCTGAGATCAACACAGCTTGTACATAAATTAATTTCCTTTGGAGAAAATAATGAAAAACAGCCGTAAAAATATAGTGACAAGAAGCAGGCAGGTCAGACATTTCAGTTATATGAAATGTTTTGCATACAAATAAGAATGCAGATAAGTTTCTCCCCCAGTTTTCAAATAATTTAATTGGTGGGGGGGGGTAGGAGGCAGGGGGAGCTTTATTTTGATAACAAAAAAATTACATTTCTATTTCTGCCAAGGCTAAGAAGTAATAGGGTTAAATTTCAGCAAGGAATATTTACATTATTTACAATATTTACATATGCATTTATGGTAAAATTTAACTAAAAACAGTTACACTTAGGCAATCTGCTCCTCTGTGTCAAGCATTATCATTCTTGTCATTTGTTTGTCTATATTTTCCCTAATAATCCTATATTGAAGAAGAAGGATGCCATTTAACGGTTTACTGTAGCATCACTTTCTAAGAAATCAGTCAAAATAAGTAATTAGGGTTTTTTTTAATTTTATCAAACCTTCCTTTTTTTGTTACTTACAGATGAAATCTCAACAATAGTTTGCTACATTACTAAGAGGAGGAATTTTCTTACTCTTAAGAGAAAACTTTACTGAGCAAGTGGTTACACTGTTTCTTATTCAGAAGCCCAAAGGGGAGGTATGCTGGGGAAGCAAGGGAAGAATACATCGAAATCTCTGTTTTTCCATAAAAGGAAAAGAGAAAGTAGTGCTTAAATAAAGGAAGGTTTGTGCTACAACCATGGTGTAAGACTTGGAATAAACCTTCTGTTTCTTGTTCTAATCCTCCCAGGCCTTCCAGCCTTTTTAGGGTTTTGGGTGATCCAACGTTGACGTCTAGTGGTGGGAAGATAAATTGCAGAGCAGGATCTTGCCCTGCTCACACACACACGCATTTTATGGAGGCACAGGAATGTCATCCTAAGATCTAAAACCAGACATTAAAACCGTAAGACGTGTTGAGCTGAGGAGAGTAACATTAAGAATAACAGCATAGAGAAACTAAATTCATTATCTTTTATATTACAAAATATTTAAGTCTGAAGCATTTGTTTGCAGCCTTTTGCTTTACTGTGTGATATAAACAGCACGGATGAAGAGACTGGGCTAGAGTACTGTTGGTAAACATAACTAGACTGGTACTTAAATTTTTCTTCAGACCTTAATCCGTATGTTTATTTTGGGGTAATAGCAAAGATTGTTCAAACAAAAGTTAAAGGGTTCAGTTGTTTTATGTCAGCGACAACTGGGATAAGGCCATGCACCATGGAATTTCTATTTAGCTTCTTCTGTGGGAACACTATAGTGATTGCTGGTTAGCACTTTGTGTTTGAGTCTGTGTGATTCATTTTTGACAATGCCTTCATCTTGTTTCTGTTGGGTGTATTACCTTTGCAGTTATTTCACTGACCTTGGTCATATTGTTATGTCCTCGTTTGTGCCAACTTGTTAAGGTATTCTTGGAGTACTAGTGCCAACTACAGGAACTTTTAATCGTCTTTTTTATTCAGAAAATACTTTACTTAGGTAAGATGACCTGCCAAATGATTCATGATATAATTGTGAAAGTATTTCCTTCTGTGGTCCTTTAAGCTTTCACATTCAATGAGTGTTGCAGGTAAGTTTCCGTTCCTTTTACTGTCTAAAGTTAACAGTCACTTGAATGGTGTATCAAAACATTGTTTTAGAAGATTTACATTACATGAAAAAAAGCTTTCCCATTCAAGAAGCCAAATCATTGTGCATGCGGAACTAGTATTTAATTAAATTTTTGATGGGGGAGAGGGGTGGTGCAGAGGCAAGGTGTTTGTAGTAACCTGAGTGCTCCTATTGGAATGTAGTTCAATTCCATTTAGAGCTAACAGTTTCTGTCTCCTGACTGTAGCTGTTTGGAAGAGCGGGCCCAAGTAGAGATGCTAAAGCCTGGAAGTATATTTACAACTCCCAGTTAGACAAAGCTATGGAAGCTGGAGACACTGAGAAAAGGAGGAGGGGCAACAAAAAAAGCAAAGAGTCACAAAAGTAGATGCCTCTATTCTTTCTGCCATATAATTTAAATAATTAAAATTATATTCAGTGGACTCGAGAGAAAAAGTCAAAGTTATAAAAGCAGTCTGAGTAATTTTCCTTAACAGGTGTTACTGTTGCTTTGCCTCACCAAAAAGATTAAGCATCCTATTACATAATACAGGATCATATTCTGCAAGACATGTACGAAGCTTCACCTACACCAGGGGAGCTTCAGGAACAGGTGCCCAGGGATGTGGAGTCACCATCCCTGGAGGTGTTCCAAGAAACAACTGAATGTGGCATGCTCTAGTTGACAAGGCAATAATCAATCAAAGGTTGGATTTGATGATCTTGGAGGTCTTTTCTAACCTAAATTATTCTATGATTCTACATTGAATCTTATTATCAGAAATTAAAAAAGTTATATTAATTTATTAGCTATAGAGAAAACACATGCCCCCTTCTTGGCAAAAGAGAATCCTATTTATGTCTTTTAGAAAACTTAATTTCTCTTATGGTCACAAACTATGACAGTGCAGCAAACTATTAGTATATGCTGGATAATTTCAGTAGGCTGTTGGAAAAAATCACTTTGATCTGTAAGGTTTACCTGTGGAAAAAACATACGCCACACATTTCAGAAAGCAGTGTTGCAAACAGCTTTTGTTCCATTTACATATGAACGAAACAAAATGAAGAGGGTACTATGTCTTTATGGTAATTTGACATTTAAATAATACAAAATTAGCCTGTTTATCGTCCACATTTTTCTTCCTTAACCCATAGCTTTTAAGTGTTCAAAACAACAAATTGTACTTTGGACTATGATTTAAACAAGAAGTCAAATCATTTATGGAGATGGAAGGAGGGTTTATATTTACTGAAGAAATATGGAGGGAAAGAATTTTAAAGAATTAAAGGTTTACTTTTTAAGTTGTACATTTAAAATATTGTGTTCATATTTTCCATTTCATTTTTGCCTGAGAGTTGTTTTTCGGCAGATGTAAGAATCAGGTGTATTTAGAGGAATGTACATAGCTACATTGCTCTCCAGTTGGCATTTTCTTCAGATTTTTTTAAAATTTAGCATTTACAGCCATAGCTTATAAAATTTGAAATAGTATTGCCTTAAAAATAACAAGTTAGGGTTTATTAGGATGCTAGACATTTTTATGTTCTTGTTCTGAGCAATGTAGTTGAAAGACTAGGGTAAGCCTATCACACTTTATAGAAGTAGCTCTCTGTAGTCTTGATAGACCAAGTCCTTGGATGTTCTAATAGTTATTACAAAATATTAATTATTGGTGACTCTCTCATATCACTACCTTTTTGTTCAAATGCTTTACAATAACACTTTTCTCAAAGGGCAAGGCGCTTAATGTTCCCAGCATTCACTGCCATGGAAGCTGAAAGACTATCCACAGATACCTGTGATCAACTAGGCCTTAAACTCCTCCAAGTCACTAACATAACCTGCCTTTTGCACTTTGCATTTCCCCTGCTATTAAGCTTCATGGGTAATTTCCCATACCTTATAGAGCAGTAAAGGTCATTCTCTAGAAGATTGCCAGCATTTTCATACTTCCTACACTTCCTGCCCAGCTACAAACGCCTCCTCTGAAGATGCCAACACACTAATAGCACAGTCAGTTCTCCTTCACTGGGTCAACAATTCACAGACAAAATAATAAAGACATGAGGGCAATTTTGAAAGCTGTTCTTACCATGCAAAACTTGCAAAGGTTACTGGCACTTGATCAGCTCACCCAGCAACACTGGCAAGTACAGCATGTTAGTGAAACGGCCTTGTAAGGATAGTAATTAACCTCAAATTATATGCTGAAGTTCTCCAGTACTTAAACACCATTTTTCTAATGGAAAATAATACAGCAGTAGTTTTTACTATCAGCATAAAATAGCAATTTCTGTGAGCAAAGAAAAAAAATGAAGTTCTACTGACTTTTCATTTTGAGTAGTGCTTTTGTGTATGCCGCCAGGTGATAGCTCTCACAGCTCAGTCCTGGGAAAAGCACACCCTGACCTTTCTCTGCTCATAAAAGATGTTTGCAGTTTCACATATTAAACAATACAGATCCCTTTTATCCAGCAGTACAGAAAAAAGAGTGCTTCCAGAAGAAAACACTCTGTAACATTTGACTCATCTGCTTTTTCTTTAGTGTTGGAAAAGCAGGAGAAGCCCCTTCTTAACAACGCTTTTATGTTTTTAAGGAAGTGAAGGACACTGACCTATAACACTGCATCCATACTAGTGAATGGCAGTTCTCTATGCTGAGGGAACAGTGAAGAACACCCTGGGATGAAGGACACAGAACCACTTGCTGAATGAGAGGCAGCCAAGGAGGGGTGGCAGAAAGCACAGAATACAACAGCCCATCTGCGGGAATATCATCCGTGTTCCCAACATGTTGTCTTAACCCTCCTTTAGAAGTACTGATGTCATGCTAAGTCCTTAAACCTACTGTTCTAAATTAACCATTGTTGCTCAGAGAATAAATCAAAAGCATTTCTTGTTGCGAGATCTATAACGGAGTTTAACTCCATTCCAGTCACATAAAAAGACAACAAAGAAACATTTTTCTAGGGCAGCAGATTTATTAGAAGAAAGCACACGAAAGGCCCAAATGCCTGGACTGCTTGATCCAGTTTTGAGCTCCTGGAACTTCCAGAAAAATATGTTTAAACTCTTACAGATTTCCTCTGTGAGTCAAGATTCGCAGTTTATGTGAGTGGGACATCTGCACCACGAACGTGGGAGCCTGGTTTTGCTGGAGTACGAGTTTTGCAGATGGTGGGACTGTTACCTGCAGGGCCCACCAGCACAAGATTGCTTTATTGTCACACTTCACAGCCAACAATCAAAAGCATACATGAAGGCACCTACCAAGACAAACCTCTGCACATAGTTCACAATCTGCTTGATGCAACAAGGAGTGAACATGCACAAAAATAAAAAAACACAGGGAGACATTCAGCAAAAAGTGAATTTCCTTTTTTCCTATTAGTGTCCTACATCATCATGATTGTTCTTACATACACATGTTTCAGCCTTTGATGTACCATGACAAGTTATAAAAATTACATAACACATTCTTTTACTTCTTGGGGAACAGACTTAAAACAAATCCACTCTTCCCTTGAGGTATTACAAAAATATTTAGAATTCCTTTTCCAGATTTGCCATGAAGACAATCAAATCCAAATTATAAAGTCTTGTGTATGGTCAGTGAATTTCAGATTCTCGCAGTCACAGAAGCAAAAATTGTGACCAAGATCATAGCTGTACAGATTAGATAAAGCTTTGTCTCCTAGGTGATACATAGATGTACTTGCATATACCGGGCAAAAAATTCCCAAGTCTGCAGGTAAGAATAATTTTGTAAAATGCTAAAGAGAACAAATAGCTAATGGCATACATACAGAATCTTTATTAAAAAAAAAGATTTCATAAGAATTGAGTTATTCTAAGTGCAAGTATAGGCTCAGTAGAGGATGCATTGAAACCACCCCTGAATAGGACTTTGAGGCACTGGCAGATGAAAAGCTGGAGATGACCTAGCCAAGTGCACTTGCAGCCCAGAAATCCAAATGTATCCTGGGTTGCATCCAAAACAGTGTGGCCAGAAAGTGGGGGAGGGATCCTGTCCCTCTATTCCAGTTTCATGAGACTGCACCTGGAGTGCTCTGCAAGCTCTGTGGCTCACAACAGAAGACACAGACCTGCTGGAGACTGTCCAGAGGAAGGCCAGGAAGATGCTCTGAGGGCTGGAGCAGCTCTTTCATGAAAATGGAGTTTGGGAGATTAAGCCTGGGAAGAGAAGATTCTGGGGACACGATGTAGCAGCCTTGTGTACTTAAACGGGACCCACAGGACAGTTCGGGAGGAACTTCTGCCAAGAGCATGTAGTTACAGGACGAGAGGGAATGGCTTCAGATTAAGAGAGTAGGTTTAGACTAAGATATCAGAAAGAAATTCCTTCCTGTGAGGATGGCAAATCACTGTAATAGGCTGCGCGCTGAGAAGTTGTGCACGCTGCATCCCTGGAGCTATTCAAGGCCAGGCTAGATGGGACTCTGAGCAAGCTGGTCTAGTGTCCCTGCCCACAGCAGGCAGACAGGAACCAAGCAATCTGTAAGGTTCCTTTCAACCCAAACCATTCCATTATTCTATCATCTGGCAACACCACTATGTCTTTTTCAATACAGCAACAGAAGAAAAAAAAACATCAAAAGACAACCGCCAAAAAAAACTCCCACACCTCCAAAAAAAGTTTCAAAAAGAAATTATATATGTTGATCCAGCTACTAAAAACTTGTCCTAAAACAATAAACCAAACGTAAATTCTAAAAATTCTAATTCTGTTTTCCTGAGACAGCTGCAACAGAAGTTTGACCATGTGTTCTCAGAGACAGGATTTGGCTTGACCTATGAAATTCTGAGTAATGGTATTACCTGTTAATTAAAGCAGTACATAAAGAAGACAAGTAATACTCACATTTCAGTCAAATAAAATTCAGTTTCACTTTATTCAAGATTAAGAAGTGGGGGATAGGATGGGGTAGAAACCAAGGGAGCCATGCCATGAAAGCCATGCAGCTGAACAAAAAGAAAATGCACCAGACTTACGAATGCTTCAGCAATTTCTTAGAGGTAATTGTAACCCTTAGCAAACCGAGAACCCAAATGACATTTCTCAAACGTATTAAGTTTACATAACAGTCGTATAGAAGAGGAGCAGTTTTTCAGCACTTCAGTAAAGGCCAAGATACACTTTTAAACACCACAGTGGGCAGAACTAAATGCCTACATTTCAGTTTTTATCGAGATCCCCTTTTCTATTTGCATATACACTTTCAATAAAAATTAACACCTACTCAGCCTTCTTGTTGAAAAAATATGCATATTACAATAAGGAATGAGGCACAGAAGAGTAGACATCTCATACAACCTGCAGTAATCCAGAAAATTACACAATGGCACAAGTCTAAATACCTTTCTCTTCCCCCTGGGGTGATATATACTTAAAGGAGACAACTGGTGTTTGCCAAGAAATGGCGAAATCCTTTCATGACTGTATGCAGAAAGATTAAAAAGAAAACCAAAAAAACCAAACCAAAGTCAAAAGACACAAATTATAGACTAGAAAAGGGACCTATAGAAAACCATACTTTCATTACAAGTGGAAACCAAGGGACATGGAAGAGAAGTCCCACATTGACTTCTGGACATTTTAGACCCTATCTTAAGGCTTTTAGTTAGAAGACGACCAAAATATTTTATAGTTTATAGGAAAAATGCCTTTCTGGGGTAATTGTTATGTTTTTCAAAACACGAGATGCTTAACCACAAATATGAACATTTAAAATAAATCCTTCAACATTAAGAGTTAAATTGCTTAAGAACCAGCTGAGATTTCAGAATCAGAGTTTGTTGACAAAATAAATGCTAGAAATAATTAAAATAGAGGCTCTGTGGAGAGGAAATGTTTAGAATCAGGTAAATGGAAAATCTACACACAAATGGGAATGTACAAAGTACAAGATGTAAGTGAAATTTGCAGCAGGTACTCAGTAAATGCTGGGGATGCAGAGATCACACACTTATCAAGAACATTATGAGGTTATTAAACGAATATCATGCCTAAGACAGAAATGACAGATGAAAAACAAGTGACAAAGAATGATACTCAGTGCACCTGAAACCACCACTTCTCTAAGGCAAAGTATGGAAGTTTGGCATGGTATAACCTGAGTCAATACTCTTGGTATGTACTTGGTGTACAAAATGATTGGAGTAATACCATCATTATAATAGTTTTGAATCCCCTTATAATATTTTTATTAAATTTACAATTTATGGGGAAAATTGCAAGATTATCTGTATTTTGTAACCTGCTAATGGTTACTCAACACCAATGGCAAGACTTACAGTAAATTAAATATCTGCAACTATAGGTTACATGCTAGTTGTTTTAGATTTACAATAACAGAAAAAAATGGATACTTCAAGCATCACCAGCAATGTTAGAATTCTATCCTGTTGCTATAAATATTCCAAACTAATGTTTGGAAATAATATTTTGGCAGTAGGTGCTTTCTATATGTACAAGATATTTTGAAGACTTTGATATGGGAATTTATGGAAACCTTCATGTAACACTGTATCATTTCATGTACTTTTTGTATCAACTGCAGTAAACAGCCGTTCAACAATACTATTACTACTACATCTAAGAAATAAATAGAATTGCAGATAAGCTAATAAAATGCTGCTGCTAGGTATGAAACAAAGAAATTTTAGCAGGTAAGGAAAGTTAATAAAAGCAACTGTGACATATTATATTTATTATTTAATATAAATTTGACTTCAATAGTCACTTGCTTAGCACACAATATCGTGTAATTCAAGGCATTTATATTTGGTATGCAACAGTGCACTTATAACCCCATAAACTCCTTCTTGAGCTGCAAGACTGTTACTAACTTCTATTTAAAATAATAGGCTTTTATTAATATCTTTAGTGCAGAGGTAATTCTCCCCAATATGCATTTTTGTAAACTATTAAATTTTCTGTAATAATTGATAGAGGTGCTGCAACGTTTCCTTGAGTAGGATATAAAAAATTTTACACTAAAAGTGATACTGTACTGTAAATTAATTGTGACCTGGTCCATTCATTTACAAAAAGCCCTAGTACTGTCAACTAAGCAGACACTCGTGACCTAAATTCAAATTCTCTGATCAGTAGCCTCCTTCTCATATTTTAAGTTGTAACATTGGTGATTAAGTTAACATTTCCTTTCACAAAGAAATTTGTATTTCAACACAACCTCAAGTCACATTAAAAACAAAACAAAGTATGTACTGATTTCCACAGTCAAATCAAAACTTCAAGATTTGCTCCAAATAGTATCATAAGAATTATTCCAGAGGTCAATTTCAGTATCAAAGGTTAAGACAAACTCACTTTATACTGCTTATATAAAAAATGAAATCTGAAATTCTTACATTAAAAAATCAAGCAAACCAAGACAAAACTTGGCAGGTTTTTTTTTTCTATCATTACGTAATTTTTTGTAAGCTAACATCATCTACTTTTCCAACAAAGACTGTGGTGACTGTAGTTAATAACTGGACAAATTTTCCTCCCTCTTGTTTTTGCTTTTGTTGATGATATTCAAACAGTTCTGCTTGTGAAAGAGGAAATAAAAGGTAGCTGTTCAGTGTTCTTAATATCATGGTGCTTCTCCATTCATTACAATTTTGGCTGATTTTCTCGTACTTCTTCTAGTTTAGAAAGGATCCACTGTGTGAAGAAAAAAAGTAAAAATTAAAATCTTTCTGTGGTACAAAAGAGACAAAGCAGCTGAAAACAAGACTAGTTTTTGTTACTGCCTTTACTAACTACTACTGCTACTACTGCTCTTTTCCTAACCAAGTTTTAACACAGTGTGAAAAATTCTCCTGTAGAGTATAAACCCTTGGTTTTCTAAAATGAAAATGGAGTCATTTAAGCCCCAGTATTTGACATTTGATACCATGTCTAATTAAACTTGTTTCTTGGTCTGTACTTCAAGATAAGGTTTTCCTCCTACTGCTGTGTAGGGGTAAAGATGGATATGTTACTCAGCATTGTCTGAAATGGAAGAAACGCTAAGAATTATTTCATCCTGTAAAAGTTCACTTGCAGTCAGAAATCCAATTTGGAGGATTCCAAACCAGTATGGCTCTACCTTTCATGCTCTCTGCAACAGAAACAAATAATCTGAGTGAAAAAAAGCAGACAACATTCAACCCCCATTCTGGCTCTGCTTTCATCTACAACTCCAGAGAAACAACAGATGACAACAGAGAAGCAAAGATCACAACAGACAGAAGACAATAATAGGTTGCAGCAGTGTGATAGGTTACTTAGGAAAAAAAGCTTTCTTTAACTACATCTTGTTTCTTTTAAGGAATTTCATATTGGAATGTTTACAGTACATAGAAGTGAAATTATTTTCCCAAGAGTATTAAAGAAAGAAAAAAAGAGGGTTGGGGGAAAGGGCAGTGACATGGAAATCTAGAGTAAGGCATGAAGTTATATCAAGGGTCTGCCATAATAAATGTGTATACCTCTTTGAAGAAAGATGAGTGGATTATTAAAAATCAGAACCTCTTACTGTAACAGGTTCTATCTCCTCATATGAACATTTATTTGTGTTGGTTTTGTGAGGTTCCTGGGACTCTCTAGGAAAATATACACCCCAATATTTTTGTGAAAGGTGTACTCAAGATTTGGGGTATATGTAATAGGATGTTCTAATTTCACTTTTGGAATTGCTCCTGATTTAGGTGGGGCATAGATGGGATTCCTTTCCCAGAGAGACTAATGGACCTCAGGACTGCCCACCCTTGTTCCACCACAGAAAAAAACCAGAAAACTTCAGTACCTTCAAAGATTACAGACAAGTCAAATTCAGCACAGGGCCCTTACCTTTTCGAGGTAAGAGTTACCTGCTATAATATACCTGCAACTAGAAACTACCCACACAAAGACAAAAGCAACCTAAACTGATGAGAAGACGCAAAAGCAACTTAAACTAATGAGAGAATCCAACTTCTGCAAGCTGTCTCAAACTATGACCCCAGGGAACCACACCCCACTGAAATATACACAAGACTCGGCCATTTTTTGTGAAAATTACTAGCTACATTAGCTAACTAGTCTCACATGTAGCTACCTTATAGTTCTGGTAGCAGATCTGAACTATTCCTACCATCTGTTGTACTCAGAACTACGGATGCCAAAATGAAGATGTTATGCAGAAAATGTGTATAACACATTTAGCACCAATATCATATATCAAATAAACTACTGGTATTTTTATGAAGGATTTTCTTTATTCTTAAAAAACCCTGTATTTTAAAGAACAGAGCAGTAACACCCCACCCCTGTCTACCACCTAAAACAAAACACGAAGTAGTTTACAAACTACTATTCTACTAGACTACTTTTTGTTCTACTAAATTGTACTATTTTAATTCATATTCTAGATTGTTTAGTTTTTGTTAGCATTACTTTCAATCAATCTTTTGTCAGACTGCTGTAATTCAGAAGATTTAGGTAGAGAAAAGTCTAGTGCTGGAATTGAGTATTTTTCAAACTCAGTACTGAGTAGATTGTCGCTGTTTCCATGATTTCCATATGTGGAAATACTGAATTTTAAATACACATAGTTTCAGATTAAAAGTATTTGTCACACTTCTAAAGTCAAATTTACCACAATAATTTAAATTGTATTTTGACTTTACCTTAGCATCCTCTGGACTTCTAAAATTAATAATTTTTCCAAATTCTTTGGCATGGAAGACAGACTTAACTCGTTCCTAAAAAAAAACCAAAATTCAAAATTGAAGTTAGTTACTTCAGGCTTTAAGACTACAATGCTATTTATTATCAAGGCAGACATAATGGTTCAAACAGCCACATGTACCAAGAAAAGTCATCTGAGTATGTTTGCATCCCATGCACATACCCTGAGAGAGACCATTTTCTGCATGAAAGCATAGTAGAGTGAACACTCCAGCAGTAACAGACTCCCCTTTTTACTATGGAGTCCCTGGATAAGGGTCTATAAACGTGTGTAGAAATGGAAGGCAGATAATGTACATGTGGTAACAAAATCCATTACTCCCCAAAGTTTTAATTTGCAATTCTCCTTCAAGTCATTACTTGAGTGGACATTCCACCAATACTGACTTGGAAGTAGCGGACATAGGTAGTGAAAACAGAAACTTAGGCTTTCTTAGAAAGAAAAATATAAGGAGTTATTTGCAAAATATAGTTTTCAATCACAGATTTCAATAAAGAGCATACTGCAGACATGTCAATGGATTCTGAAATGACTGCTGTGTAGGGGTAAAGATGGATATGTTATTCAGCATTGTCTGAAATGGCAGAAATGCTAAGAATTATTTCATCCTGTAAAAGTTCACTTGCAGTCAGAAATCCAATTTGGAGGATTCCAAACCAATATGGCTCTGCCTTTCATGCTCTCTGCAATAGAAACAAATAAGCTGAGTGAAAAACTGAATGACGTTGTGCACCATCATGATTGTCCTGACAACCAATATGTGTAATTACACACGTGAAGTTTATTAAAAACAGAAACAAAACACTAACAGACAAATTTATTGAATGAAACTAACTTCAGTTAACATATCAATTGAATTTAAGATTTTTTTTAATAAACCGCCTCTGTAAACAGTCATTGGTGGTCATCTTTCTCCTTAGGTCCTTTGTCACCTTAGCAGGGAAAGGAATTTTAAGGATTTTTTTAAGGAAAAATTGCAACTAAGAGCAACATTCTTCAGCTTGTACTGAGAGGGAAAAATACATGTCATTATGGTCATTTCTGTAGACAACAAAACCTTATTATATGCCCCAGAGAGCACAATAATCTGCAATCTTCTGAGCTTTTTGTTGTAACAGCATTTTCCAGACTATGAATACACCATGAACTGGTGCATACAAACAATAAATTCCTACAGCTCAAGGAATAATCTCATCTGCAAAGACCAAGTCACCATGCTGCTTAAAACAGCCAGAGACTAGTCATCTGAGGAGTTCACCATGCCAAGTTTCAACTCCTTTCTCTGAGTGCATCTTAAATGCAAAGGAGATCAAGAATTCAGAGGAGAGTGAGCAGAAATTCAAAGCTCAATTTCATAAAAAGACAACAGAACACAGTAAGAACAACGTACCTTGGCTTCAATGCGCAATCTTCGACCATCAACGATGAATGGTTCTTTGGTAAATTCATCGTAAGTGTATTGCCATTCACATGTCAGCTGTCCAAACGCCCCTTTTGTCACAAATAACACACCACTAGGCACCAGAAAATAAAAGTATTTTAAAAATTAAAGTAATTTTAAAATACTTAGAAGTTATCATGTTTCCCTTGCTCTAGTGAATTGATTTGTCATTGCAAAATAGGTTTCATCTCATGATCTCTAACTATGGGGCACACTTTCCAAAAGAGTGAATTTTGAAACTCCCCCTAACATTTAAAACACTGCATTTCATAGCAAAGCTGTAACACTACTTAAAGCTGTATTTGAGAAGGATGCCTCATACTCCACTGCTAGACATTGACTGTTCTTGTATTATCCTTTCTTTCCTTTAACACACCATTGCAAGCGAATTCCACAGTTCAGGTGATTTTAGCCTAACCCAGTTTATAACAAATTCTTCTCAGCTAAAGAAATCTTAAAATCAATATTTCTTTCCATTCTTGGATACGACAGAAGTAACACTGAACACTCTCCTGCTGAACAGTGACACTGCTGAAGATGATTGCCAGCACATTAGGCACACCTTCCCCATTATTTTGTCTATATATACAGTGCAGTATTTTGTCTACATATACAGTGCCTACATGACAGTGCAGTTACTGATCAGCAGTCAAGGCATGCACATTTGGATGACTATTTTAAGTACATATTATTCAGAGTCAAAACTGTTTACCTTTTCGTTACCATTAACAGATCTGTACTGTTGACCATAGCATGTGCAATATATCTGAGTTTTGCAAATCTTCCATTTTCAATTTTCTAAAAGAGATAAAAGTTTTATAGCTTTGAATATGCTAGTAATGTACTAATTTTGTGCTTAAAAGGTATTTATGCTACAAAAATATAAATTGTAACAAAACACATACTTTAAAATAAAAGGCTACTTTCATAAAGTCAGAATATAACTAACATCTATAATAGCTAATGTTCATAACTACTTGGTTGCCATTAATACACCTATGTAAATAAAAATCAATCCTAACCAAAACTGACAAGAAACAATATAATTTCTCAAAAAATTCCAGGACTCAGTTCTCTACATACTTTTGGTACACACTGAACTTCTAACTAACACGTTTCTGAGACAACAAACAAAACAACAAAACATTCCTTTCCTGTTTTATTTCATTGCCTCCAAAATATTGACTAACAAACCCTGAGAATAAATCTATACCTAACTGTATATAAGCACTATGATCATGTAGGCAGTGGGACTTAGAATAATGCACTTGAGGCAACACTTAGCATTCCTCTATATTCTTTTGTTTCCCCATAAACTTAACCGTTTCCTACAATTAATTTGAACATTGTAGCAGAATGCTTTTAATGAGCAATATATTTTAAATATTGATGACATATTGCAGAGCAGATTAATATCTTTTTTAAAACAAAGCCCTGTACCTCTCACATGACTTGGCTACCACAGGATTTCTGACTTTCTGAGCAGTGAGTGATTCAACTAGTGGTCAAATTAATATTGCTGCTTCTTGGTTAGGAATAGCAACATGATAGCTTGCATGCTTTCCAGCTGCTACAACTTGGAAGCAAAACCAGATTAGAACGAACTAGTATGATTCAATAAAGTTTTAACTACAAATCTATAGCTTCAGATATGTATGGCAAAGTTTTTAAAATATCTAGATTAGTTCTTAAAACAGTTAAGAAAGCAAAGTCATTTAATGTGTGTTCCCCAACAGAGTAAAATGATAAAGACATTTAATTAGTGTAAAAAACTTGAAATTTTATTGCATGGATAATTCCACTCGCTCAAACAGACATTTTAAAAATTATGTCTTCCCCAATGATACTGATTCTTTTGTGACTAAAATGCATGAATATTCGAGTAGTAACCTGCTACCCTAAAGAGAGCTATCCAAAAAGCTCTTCGAAAGTTCAAATTATTTATCTTTCCCCAGCTCTGACAGGCTACAAAATCACAGCTATTGGTCATCTGCCTACTTATGTAAATCACTGCTTGCATTTATTTCTGCAAGAGCTAGCGTCAGGAGCAGGATTAATTCAGCAAGAAGAATAGCATAAGAAATCAGGAACAAAGGGCTGGGGAAGATAAACTACTTTTTTTTCAATTCTTGGAAACTTCTTATTCAAGCTTTATTGAGGTGTTGCTCTGCCTCTGAAATGTGTCTCTCCCTGCCTCTTGTATTAAAAGCTTGGACTTCAATTAAAAAATAACTAAATAAACTCTCTAAAACGTAGCCCCTACGTTCCAGTATATAACACACTGGATGGTTAGAAGACAGAGGAGGCTGTATGGACAGACTCTGGACAGTGCGGATAGGATACTCGACCCAGAGGTCAGGCTACTGGTCTAGGTCTGTGCTCTGATGGAGTTTCATTAGTGGCCTAGAAAAAAAGACAGGGAAATAGAAGAGAAGGCTGGCAAGAACTTTAAGAAATAACATTTGAAAAGAGCAAGGGTGGTTCATAATAGGTATAAAATACACTTAACTGCAAGACACTGTGACAATGACACACATTTCTCTTACTGACCAAATACATAAATATCACACAGAATGACCAGTATCTCTGCTCCACTCAAAGTAAGTAAAGGTAAAAGCTTTCAGTAATTTAGCCTTATTAGGATGAAGAAAATTTCTCACGTTGGAAAAATAACTTTCTTGTGTTTTGCATAGCACTGAAGTAAGACTCTCAATCAAAATAATAATTTTCCTTTAAGTGCGACTTAGGAAAGGGGTGTTACCTCTTTTTGTCTTCTCATTACCTTGCTAACTAATTTTCAACAAGTCATGTCCCCGTGCTGTAACTTACTCAGTTTACAGATAAAAAATTGGGAATTGTGAAATTTCTTATGGAAGTACATTACTTATTGCACAAGTGACAACCTTAAACAAAAGCTATTCTAACGTATACCAAATTTCACAAGAAGTGTTTCGTTCTGCTGATTCCCAAACATGTGATTTGTGGAGCTCAAAATCATTGTTGGCATGTGGCATACGCTGAGATAATTAGTCCTCATTGTTAGCTATAAGGCAAAAATCAAACTCAAAAATCAAAATTATCTGTGTTTATAGTTTTGTAAACAACAGGAGTTAACTGGGAGATAAAACACATGGAAATGCTGCACAGACTATCTACAAAGGGAACATCTGCCAATGCTAAGCACCAGCTATTTTTAAATTTTCTGCCTTTGGATTTTTCTACCCTTTATTTACAATCTTTATCCCTTTTAGCATTAGACTTATACCTATTCATTAGAAATCATACAGGGAGACTGCTGACAATTCTTATAACAAGCTCTCTAGAGCACTCTGCTACCGAAGTACCTTACACAACTCAAGCATAAAATGATATACAATTGATCACTCAATACAGATTCTCAAAACATTTAAGGTACATAGCTATTGTTTGGAGAAAGACAGCAACTTGGACCACTGTTAGGTGATGCAAAACTATGAAAGATTACATTGATCACTCATTCTTCGTTTAGTGTTAGTTTCAACATTGTAAGAAAACACATATAAATTTTTAAAAACACGATGTCTGTATTTCAAATTAAAAATACTTTAATAATCTGATTAAGTATATGCAAATCTATTTTTAAGTAGACACTCCAGAAGCTGCAAAGCATGAAGTAACACAAGAAGAGCTGCGCTCCTTGCAAATTCTTACCTGTAGTACAATTACTTAGATGCCACTGCAATAATCTAGCAGTAAATCTGATCAGTTATGCATATATATGCAAATATTCTCAATGTCTTAAAAATGATATCTCTGCACTTGGAGAGACTTCTAACCACACCACATCCTCTTAATGCAATGAAAAGCAAGCAGAGAGGCCTTCGACAAAATTAGAAATGATACAGAGCAAAATTAAGTAGTGGAGGCAAAAATTAAAATCTATGATTCTTCTGGTAATAGTTCTAAAAAATGTTAGTAGTAGGTTTGATACTTAAGTCAGAATGATTGATATCCTTCTCGAACTCATCTCAGATGAAACAGTATGTAAAGAATCACTGAAAAGGCTGTTACTGCTTAAAAAGTAGTTATAAATCTGCTGTTCTCTCTTGATGTTCAGATTAACTTTCATCTGGACTACCAGCGTATTTCCCTATGAACTGGTTACTGTCCAAATGTGTGAATTCTGAAGGCAGTCCACTGCTGTTGCTAGAAACTCTAACCCTGAATGCATCTGAATGCATCTTTCAGCTCAAATTATACAGTAACTTTTCCAAAAGCCGTAGAATTGTTAATTTCAGCAGGCTAACCTGGCCAGTCTTCCCCACAGAAACACTCAATAGTTCTAAGTAGTTCCCAGGTGACTTTTTAGATGTAGCTTGAATGAGTGTGAAAAAAGGGGAAAAACTGTTAAAGAAAAAATAACTTGTGAAACAGCCATTTTTCACCATGCAAAATTCCCTCATCATTTATGAATAATAACCACCGATAATCTCGTATTACCTACATCCTCATTTCAGTTATCCTAATGTGCAACATCATTATACAAAATGCAAAGCAATGTGTAATGTCCATGATGCGTTAGAGTCTGTATTCAGGATTCCATTTAGCCATGCTGAACAGTAACTCTGAAATCAACTTTGTTTTACTAAAATCAATGGGAATTTTTGGTCATGGTTAACATTATCTAAGGCCACAGTATGCAAGACAATAAAAATTAGGACAGTAGCTTTCTTTCAGAATGTAAAACTCCTACTTGACAGCAAAAATATAAATTGCCTATGCTGACTGGCAGAATTATCTTAGTAAATTTTTGATCTGAATACACAGGAGAATTTGTTTGAGCAGCTGAAATGGAAAAACAATACTGATCTACACTTTCATCATGATGACCACATGTAGACTGCCAAGACAACCAAAACTCTTGGATTCATACCATTTGAAGCATGATTACAGCATCAGCAAGGAAATGAAAGAATACTGTCTTTAAGCATCAGTCACAGCTTCAGTCACAATCCAGTTAAAATGAAATCATGTAATGCAAGCTTCCATGCTCCTCTGGAACAGCTACTGTTAGCTGGTTTCAAATAGATTCCCATAAATGTCTTCTATTTGGGACTGGGCAATGCCTATGTAACAGTATCCAAATGTTGCATATTTAAGTGGTAAGTATCTTAATTTTTCCTTTAAGCTAGACGAACAAGGTTTTCCAAAGCAGGATAGATCATGACATCAGCAAACTAGATGGCATGCATGAATACCTGATAAGAGTCTGGACAATGTCAAGTAAAAATGAAGTTACTCTGAACTTCATAAAGAATACAATTTTATGAAGTGAAACCTTAGTTTTAGGATACTTAAGATATGGATGTTTATGTTTTGGTTTGAACCCAAGCTCAAGAGTAGTGAGGGAAAGGCAGAAAGGATTAGAATGACATATTTTTCTGACTCAGATGTTCTTCCTGGCAGACCAAAATGTAACTACTAAGGAACAAGGGCCTCAAGTCACTTTAACATCCTACCTGATATGAAGATACCTGAAGCTCATGACCAAAAATAATCACTAAACCAAAAGCTGAACACCACCAATACAACAGGATATGGTACTGAAGCACAGCTTTGAAGGACTGCCTTCTCTGAAGCAACATAATTGTGCAGCAACCTTATGCAACACAGTATAAGTATTCTCACAGAATCACACATTATAAAAGCAAATTTAAAACAATAGTATAAAAAATATTCTGCGTATGTTTTGAAGTTGGGTAGACACTGACACAGAGAACCAAAGACTGCATGGTGCACTCTGATGACTTAGCTTTGAAAGAACAAAACCAGTCCTTCAGCTTTATTCCCTGGTAGTGCCAAGACCTTGCATGCCTATTGCTTCTGGAAATTATTAATAACAATTTATGCATAAGCTGTCTACTAAATGATCCCTGAAACTGTCTGAAGCATCCCCTGGCACTGACTTATGTCTACAGAGCATCTTGAGAAAACCAGACCACCAGAGAAGCCTGAACAAAATGGATGTGCTGGATAGTCTCAAAGGTAAAGAGCACAGCCAGTTATTCACCTCAGCAAGGAGGAAGTTATACAAGTTACTAAAAGAGTAGAAATGAATTCTTGGGAAAAGGTGCATTGTCAATTTGTCAACAGCACAAAATTTAGCAATCTGAGACAAAAGGAGGGCATTTAGACCTGGAGTTTTCAGGGACAATACTGGACTTCAAATTCAATTCAGCAGTTAAAAAGGGAAGGGATGCAGGAATTATGAAGCCAAAAGTTAAACTGTAAAAACACTTTAAATTGAAGAAAAACAAATTGAAAATATCATGTTTCTTTTTTGCTATGTTACTTTAAATCCCTAAGGAAAACAATCTCTAAATGTTTTGGGGTTTTTGATTTAGTTCTGGGATTTTTTTCCATTCTGAAAGAACATCAGTTTCTTCTCTTAGATCTCACACCTTTTTGTCCCATGACCTAAACAGAAATTATATCCCAGATGGTAAAATTTTTTGTTATCCAGATCCCCATATCCACAGATTCAATTATTTTTCCATGTATATTCAGAGATGCCTAGACTAAAGAGATTAACAAGTAAAATACTTGTACAAAATTACTATATTTTCTATTGAAACAAAAACTTCCAAACCAGAGAAAAAGAACTTTACTCCACCAAAGAGACAAAATATTCTAAGGCCTATAAACATATCTTCCAACTCCAACTGGCAAATTTATTAGTTTTGTTGGGCTTCTTTTTTTTAGTTAACCTTCTACAACGTTTTAATCTAGCAAGTAAAGAACGAACTCCTTTCAGTTACACTGCAGTGTAACTTGAATTATTAATATCTGATGTAGAAATACTACCTTTCATGCCTAATTTTATCGTCATATTATGCATAAACTTGTAGAATTGTGAGTTAAAATATTTTAAAAGCTAGGTCAATTTTTGGTAAAGAAATTATTAAATTTCTAAAGCTATTTTCAAATGAGGAAGAAATATGCTTTTTTCACAGAATTCATATTCATTTTCTAGGAAGACTGGTTATTACAAAAGAAAAATAATTTTATAGGATGAAAAAAGAAATGCAGTAAAACAGCAAGAAGTAAAAAGATAATGTTAAGTAACATTGTTCCAAATTTTCAAAACCCAGTGAAGTTAATTAAATGTCAGAGCATCTTTCCATTATGTTATACCTAACAATTTCCTCAACTTTTTGATATCATGTCTCTTTTCAGAACTGAAGAGCAAAATTATTTCCTATGCTCTCCAGGAAACATAGGAGATCTATTTGTATCTGAAAAATTCAAAATCCGCCCCACAGCATTTCAGGCAGTAACTGCAACTCAGCCTTTCATCTGTTTCTGCAGGCATCCTTTTAAGGTGACAGCATTACAAAACAACTAGCAGCACACAATCTGTAGCAACCATAAGCA
This sequence comes from Luscinia megarhynchos, assembly GCA_034336665.1. NCBI lineage: Eukaryota > Metazoa > Chordata > Aves > Passeriformes > Muscicapidae > Luscinia > Luscinia megarhynchos. Next base: position 33,716,642 of record CM067592.1, on the reverse strand, counting down.
TCAGCAACTTCAGCTGAAACCAGCTCCCTATTTTAGTTTATCCCCCTTTTACTCCATGACATACAAGGCAAAGGGTAATTGCCCAACAGATCACCCTATACAGTTTTTGAATGAACAGTGCCAGAATAAGCAATCTTAACAATTTCAACAGTTCTTCCCCCAGAATTCTGATAAATGGAGGCCAACAGATAATGAAAGATGCAATATTACCTTGTAAAATATGCAAGCATTTCAGAAGTTCTTATTGTTTTAGAGCAATGCTGACTGTTCAGATGGTGGCAAAAGAATTAATTCTCATTATAATAGTTACAGGTACAGAATTATCTATTACAAGATATCTTTAAAGTGCCACACAAAAATCTGAATTTAGTAACAAACCACAAAAAAAGAACAAGAAAATTGTTCAAGTATTTAAGTGAATATAGAATAAATTTGTTTTTTAAGAAATCAGAAACTTGTAAATGTATTTGGTAGAATTTATAATACCAAATTGAAGTCGATCATTATTCAGAGTTTCCCCTTACCCCCCATTTCTAGGTAAATAAAAAACTAAATACTTTTGCATATTATGTATATTTTATTACACAGCATCTTGAAGAACTACTTGTATTCTTTACACCTGTCTTTGGTTTTTAATGGGTGGATTTTTCACTTTTTTTTTGTTGCTATGAAAATTAAAATATTGGCTTATGAAACAAATAATTTATAATCAAAATAAAGAAAAAAATAAACTGCTATTTCACACGTTTAAGGATACCAGAAGATACACAAAGTAAGTATTACAAAATTATGGTAAAGCAAATGATGAATGGAAAACTAAGAAGTTTATGATAATATTTCTTGGAAAATGTATGTATGTTATCTGTTAAATACCTTTAAAAGCCATTAAGTGTTCTTATGCTATCTAGTTCCAGGAAACACGTGAAACAATGTTGGAACAGAACAGATGAATCCATTTTAGATATACTTTAGATATGTTTATTGTTAAGAGGAAAAGCAGACAAAATACTTTTGAAATAGTAATCGAATAAAACAGTCAAACAGGATTTTAACACCAATAAGGACTATACAAATCAGTAAAGTTTTACTAAACACATTTAAAGCAATAAACCCTGTTAAACACTTATATAAATGCAAAAATATTAAACACAGCTAATAAAAATACATCTTGAAATAAACTCTAAGTCATGGTATTACTAATTTCTTCATATTACTCAATACTATTTTACCTAATGTCTGGTTTTATCTGTGAGACTATCTTTATTATATTATTTGCTTGTTTGCCTAGCACTCAGCATAATACAGTTTATTATCCCCACATTTTTTTCACAGTTTGAGAAGTAAGAATTTAGCATCACAAAACCCCGATTTCTCAGCGGGAATTAGAGCAGCAATTTTTAAAACTTAAAAGTCAAAAGAATGTGACAAAGGCCATGTATATCTGTTACAATTCACATTATCCTAACTGTCATCATCATCACTACTACTGTGAGCCATAGTCCACTCTTTGTAGGCCTGCCTTTTCTGAAAGCATGGTAAGGAAAGAAGAAAGCAGAAGTATTAGTTAAGTAGTACTAGTTTGCCTGGCAAGCTTGTTAATGAAAGCAAAATAAAACCACAGAAAACAAAGAAATTCTGAAGTTATATCCTAAGTCTAGGGCATAGTATGAGCACACAAAGTAACCTATATCCTATTTCCATTGATCAGCATATAAAATCTCAAAATCACCAAAAGAAGTTTTATTCCAACCTAACCCTACAATCTTTTGAAAATCTACAAAACAGTGACCGCAGTAGGACAAGTCACCAGACCTGTATGCACAGATGCATTGCAAAAGGGAAAGAAATATTTTTATCCACAAGAAAGTATTATTCTATTCAAACTCCTTCAAAGAGTAGACATGCAATACACCGAGTTGCATGCAAAACAAAGTAACAGCTATAGAATCACATATATTAAGAACTAAAAACATTAGTATACTTAAGGGTTAAATTAAAACACCAAATATCCTAAACCAGAATTTAATACATGGGCGAAAAAAAAAGGCAAATCCCTATTTTCTGATTTGACTGTCTACAGGGAGATCTGTGTACTCTGCTTAGAACTTCGAAAACATTTCTTGAAGAGCAATTATGCCTTAGAATCATCAATAGCAAAAACTAATATGAAGATAACAATTCTTCAGTTTTAGCTACTTTTACATGATGACCCCCATCACAAAATACCAAAGGCATTACAAGGCCACACCTTAGTGTTTTTTAAGTTGGATAATGGAACGTACTGTACTCAGCCATACAATACAGAAAAATTAGAATTACATGTTACATGGCATATTTTAGAAAGGTTTCTCAGAAAAAAAAAATACAAACCCAAACAAATTTAAGAAGCAAAAGCAATGTAAATTCAGCTCATTAGACCTACTGCTTGCTAGCATTTGTTTTAGCAATATACTTTAAAACAGAAAAGGGGATGTTTAAAAATTTATTTTCTTAACAAAAAGAGGATAAAGATTAGTAACAAATTTGTTCTGTCCATTAGTAGTAGCTTCTAACTACCAGAGGGCAGAGGATAGTTAAGGCCATACTGCTTTATAACACAAGCGATAAATTGGAGAGCACAGGTTAAAGCCATCTCATCACAAGAAAGGCACAGTTATACTATTTATTATCAAAGCACTACATCACCAGTGAATGGAACAATGAACATAGCTACGGTGCCCCTAACAGATCAATCATGTTCTATCAGAAAATGAATGACAAACTAATGAAATGCAGGCAAAAAAAAACAAGAGTGGAACTCCACATGGAACAAACAGCTGTGGCAATAATCAAAATTAGTCATAAAATGCTCTCCAAAGGCTACTTCATTTTTATTTACTTCTCCAAAAAGGTTATTCTAGTATGACATTTTCATGGCACACTGTGAATCCTTCCCTGTGTATTTTTAAAATTGCTTAAATTTATACAATCACTAATTACTACTTTATTTGTAATGGTTGAACATTTCTAGAAAGAAGTTTTATTTCTAACAAAAGGAAAAAACAAACTCAGTAAGCTGTGTGCGTCACAACTGAAATTATTTCCCTTTCTGAGGGGAATTTTTTGAGTCAAATTTGCTTAAATGGCAGATGAATCATTAAAAAGTGCTGTTCAGCACATACTTCCTGCAAACAGTATTATGTTATGGTTCTGGTTATGTTCTTCCAATGGCTTCAGTATGACATAAATACAACTATTTCTAAGTGTCTTTAAAATGCTGTTTTACATAAAATTGAGACTTAAAAAGTCATTGTTTAAGCTATGTTATTATAAAATTACTGAAAAAACTATGAGTATTTATCAACATTTTTCACAAAAAAATTTAACGGCATAAAACTTTTCATTTGCACATATAAACCTTTTTCTTTTTTCAGAATGCTCTGTGCATAAAGTTTTATAGATATACTGATTTACTTTATGGTGTTTTCCTCAAAAGTTGTATCACAGCAGCCAAATCCCCAATGTGGCTATATGCCTAAGAAATTAAATTAAATTTCTTGACTACTGACTTACTAGGTAAGAAGTAAATGGGAACTTAAAAGTGGGAAATTCTAAAGTATTTATTTCTACTTGAGTTTAAATGTATGTCAAAAGTTATCTTTCATTTTCTTCACCTGTAACATTTGACTTCCAGTTCCATCTCGTAATCTGTAAGGTCTAATAACTCCATCTTCACCAAAGAAGCGAGGTGGTCGCAGGCTTATCACATCTTCTGATGAATCTGCAACCCTGACAAAACAGAAAATTTAAGATGCATGTCAGTATCTCTACTCTCCTATACTTTTTAGCTAAGGAAACAAATTATTTTATGTACAAATTAAATTCAAGCACTTGTACAACAACTGCTGTTGTCTATATACGCATTTTTGTATTGTAACAGACATTACATGAAACAGTACTAGACTCAGAAATCCATTTTTGAGAATCACTATTACCAAATTAGATGGCACAGAGTAGCACACACCTGCAAATATTTAGGTAGTGTCTAACTACTGCACTTCAAAATTTCAAATGTAAAAACAACTGTACATATAGAACTTTCACTCTGATCTTTTTCTTGCATTTCTCTCCTAAATAACTTAAACAGGAAAACAAAAGAGACTAGCTGGCATTCATATGGTAACAGAAGTGTTCCAACTCACTAAGAAGAGGGCCACTGAACAATTGCATTTAAAGTTACTAAGTGCCTTTTCAAAACACTGTCTCCTCCTTCATTGCACGTAACAGTGTGAGATCATTTCCAGCAACGAATTTATTTAAAGTGAGACTATCACAGTATTTAAATGTATCTAAACATAGTTCTGAGACTGGTATCTAGTGATCTTGGAACTTATAAAGTAGTAACAGTATATAAAGTAACTTCGAACACATCTGAGAAGTCCTTTTTTCCTGCTTGTTTGGAGTAAAAGTTAAAATTCATCAATTGAAGGAAGTCTCTTTGCTGAAATATTTAAACTAGTTCCTTCAGTAATGCTCAAAATACCTGAGATTTATGTGTGTGGTTTTGAAATTATATCAAATGTGTATTTTGTTAAAGAGCCAACTATTTATTACATAGATAACACAGAAGTGGTACAAAGACACAAGGTACTACTAGTATTACTATCATCTCTTTCATGCCACATGATATTAATACACTTATTTTACTTACTTTTTAATGCCCTGAAATGTGCTGCTTGCCATATCTATGATTCCACCAGTGGGCCTAGCTACTGCTCCCACTAAGCCTTTTCCAACGCCTTTGAAAAAACCAGCTGCTCCTTCTTCCTGAGCTCCTAAAAGCATTAAAAGCAGCAAAAAATTATAAACCACAGTTTCTCTTAGAATCTTAACAAGTTTTATTACCATTTAATTACAAGTCTTATTTGTTACACAACTATGTATTCTCCACACAAAGTTCATATAAACAACATTTAAACTCTAAGCGAGCAGGAATATAAAATCTCGACAAAGAGTTTGTAACTATGATTTATAACAGCTCATCAAATCAAGACTTTACCATTGCGTGAACAGTTAATGCATCAAGACCAAACTTACCTCTTATTGGTTTTGTAACTATTCCAGTTATCCCACTGACAAAACCCTACCAAGATAAACAAAACAGACATTACAAATATGCTTCCATATAGTATTTTTCATTTCTAACACCTTTTTCTACTTCACTGGTGAATGGCCTCAAAGTACGTATGTTGGAAGTATCCTAGAATTTACTATAAGCTAAGAGAATTCGAGGCATCTGCTTCACAGTTTCTACCTTCTTTTCTACCCTCTTGCATTTTTCTATAGAAGTATCACTCAGTTGTAGCTATATACCTGCAAAACCAAAATTAAAATTAAGAAATTTACAAAAAACTAACTAAACAAATTTGAAAACCAAAAACTCTCTGGTGAACACAAGAAGAACCTGGTACTCTTGCCTGCACAAAATTAATTAATTTTTGTTTTCCTCCTTACAGAAACTAGTCCTTTTCCACCACGAGTGATACCCTCTCTCAGACCAGTGGGTTGTTTATTCATGGCTTCTCTCCTTTTTTGCTGGTAATCCTCATCCATAGTTATTGCAGCTACTCCTTTTGCCATAGCACCTGTGATTCTCGAGGCAGCTCCTGCTAATCCACCTATTGGAATATAAACCAAATTAAAATTCCAATGCAATTTATAAATACTCACGTCTATTGTTTACTATTAGGCAAACTACCATCACAGTGCTGAAACTTACCCACAGCTCCCCCTACGAGGGCTTTAAATCCTAGTGCCATTCCTTCTATAAATTCCTCAGGACCCTGGATGGCTCCCTATGAGAAAAAAAAGGTACATTAATGATGAGCTTTGAATAGTGTGCATTACATGCTTTTAAATCTTAAGATTTTTATTGGGATTTATATGTATCAAAGAGGACAACGGGATGACACTGTGTGATAAAGTGTAAAAGCACCCACAAAAGCTCCCGTGACAGGACAGACAATTTTAGAATACTTATTAATTCCCTGGATTCTGCTTATTTTGAAGGATTTATTTTAAGGTATGAACTGTAGGAAATGGCATTTTGGAAGTTAAGTTAAATGGACTTTTCTGTCCTTTTTAATCTCACTTGATTTTTCCAGGTATTTTCACTTGGAATTTTCAATTCTAAATCTAAATTTAAAACCAAAAACAGTATCAATATAGATTTCAATACAATGTACATCTATCTACAGGGCAGTAGAGAATTTTACCTGGTATGGTTCATAGAAGAAAGCTTCTACTCCTTCAGACAAGCCTCTTATGAATCCAAATGGATTGCCCAACACATCAAGGCCAAGAATAAGAATATACATCTGTTTAATCGCCTAAAATGACAAGTTACTTGTGAAAATATTTTCTAAACTACACTAAAACAAAGGCAAACAGTTTACTATCTCAGATTAAAACAGGTAAAGAAACATGAGTTCAATACAAAACCTCAAAATTGTGCAGAAAAGTAGAAGTAGTGGCACTAAAAAGATGAGAAAATCAGTAAAGTAAACCATATTTTGTCAGCCAAGAAACAAAGGTACTTAGAAGCATTTCAGTAGCCCCTTACTACTAATGATAGATGGATAGAAGAGGACTAATTCTTTTACACAAAGGTATTTTTGTTGGATTCTCTCCACTGGATGACAGCACTTTCAACAGTACACAAAAGCCAAGAAGGAACCATGATTCATATAGTACTAATGTCCAAGAAAATCCATTAGCATTTTAATGCTAATCACATTCCATCAATCTCCATCATGTTTGCTTTCCCTCTCTATTCCAGCAAGCTGTTTTGTTATCCATGACACTTGGCAAGGCAATAAAATTCTATTAATGTGTAATTGGTTTATATGCTTTTACTTAGCCTTTGTACATAAATACAAGGATGAAAGTAATGTTATTTCGTTTAACAGAATCCAAGTGCACAGTAGCACTTTCAAAATATAAATTTATCAGAATATTGACATTTTCTTATTCATATTCTCACCTGTTTTGAATAATGCCTTATAACTGATGATTGGAGCTGTTGTGTAGTACAGAAGTGATACTGGAGCTCAAAAAATGCCAACCTAAAAAAAGAGAAGAGAGAAAAAGTAAGTCCTTACTATGCAGAGCAAAATAAAACAACTTATGTAATATTGGTATAGTTTTGAGTGTCATTTTTACATTTGTACTTTTAACCTACTTAAAGAGAATATCTTGCACATCTGTAAGGGTGGCCCCTATACTCTTCAGCAGGAGATTCAAGGACTGAAATGGTATCAATTCGTTCTTCCTTTCCTCTTTGTTACTATCTTCTCCACCTGTACTGAGTGAAAAGCTCAAGTGTAACTGAAGGAGAAAAACAAGATTCAAAAATAACATGGTTAGTTGTTAGATGTACAGTATTTCTATATTTTAGATTATTTAAAAATTGAGTTAATTTCTAGTCTGACTGAAACGAATCTGACTTTGCAACAGAATACACAAATACATAATGTAGGCCTAAAAAAGTCCATTGACATTTAAAGCTGAAGTGATGAATTTAAACTACCTTTAAGAAAACAAGAACTTGAAATTGCTTGCTTATGTTTTCAGAGAAGGCTTTTGGATTCTTTTAGCTATAATTTAGATTATTAAATCATTTTTAAAACATTTAATTTCTCTAAGTTATACCCAAAATCAAAGTAGACAGAAAATGATAACACAGCATATTGTCCAAGCAAGAATGCAACATAAAAGCTTGAGAACAAATAATTACTAACACAAGTTTTGCAGGTGCCAAATAAAAACTGGAAATATAGGCATACAGGAAAAATCCTACCTGTGCACACTTGAAATAACCAAAGCATTTGTTTCAAAGAAATCAGAACAGAAGAACATTTAGGAAAATTGCTCTAATGGCTTTTGTGGCACAAAATGGTACAAATCCATCCAGCAGTTTTCAAAATCAGATTAAAGGAAATTATGCCCATTTCTGATTCTTTGAAGACAATGTCACGAACATTCATTGTTATAACAGAGCTTAACTATAGCTCATTTCAGTGATACACAGCTCACCTTGCAGAATCATTGTCACTCAAAGCATAATCACTAAAGAAAAATCTTTTATTAAAACTTCAAGCCCATTTATTCCATCCTACTTCCTCTCTGCAATTTTTCTTGCCAAATATAATTTCTAACATCTCACAAGATACTGCAAAGAGGTGAAACTCACTCTCTTAAGAATTGTTATAGAGCCTATCCAGTTGTAATAATGTCAGCTACACATTAACCTCCTATCCTGGCTGTGTATGTTTTTTAGAAATTACATCATTCTCCAATCCATAACACACTGTGTGCACACAAACCAGAGCATTTTTCAAGGAACTCTTAAATAATTACATGAAAAAAAATTACTCATAAAGAAAGTCATAGGAATGTAATAGCAAGTTAGTGGTAACAATGAAAATACTTTCCCAGTACCCTTTTTTTAAATCAGCTGTTTTAACCTTCATTTCCATCGCCTACTATCCTGCAAGAGACAAAAATTTTCAGAGAACAAACTCAGTCTGTAATTTAGAAAAGGAATACCTTAATTGGAGAGATATGGAAGTATTCATACAAGCTGATTTGTGATGTATCCATTGATGACACACTCATTAGTTCTTCTTGAAGAGATTCAACATCCTTTTTGAAATGTTGTAGCTGTAAATGCATTTAAAAAATATATTTCTTCAAAATTTGGAGTATATAAAACCACTAGTCATTTGTCACTGATTCAATACATTGACTATTACTACTTATATGCTCCTATCTACAAACTCCTCTCATTGTCCCTGCACCATTAAGGTTTAAAGCCTTCTTTGCATTGCATACAAGATGAGCATAAAGTAAGGAGTCTACTACCTGTCTCAGGCAACAGCAATGAAAAACCTCATAGCTTCATATTATTCTCAGATACACAGAAATTAACCATTGATATGGACACAGAAAATTACTTTTAGGGGTTTTTTTAAATGGAAGTTGAATATGTACAAGTTTAAAATCTATTCATCTTCAAAAAACAAAAGGTTTCTACCTCTTGGTCACTTGGCACATCAGTCTGTGCAAAGAATTCACCAATGGCATATAGGAAGCCAAGATCTAATCTGAGATCCATCTCTTGAATCAGAACCTTAAAATACCTACACATGAAACAAAAAATCATTGTTAAGTGTTCTACAAAAACACATAACACTTAAAGCTTAGTATAGGGTATTTAGGCCACTTGCACAACTTGAAGTACTGGTTTTGATGGTTTTTTTTTGGTATGGGTTTTGGTTTTGAGGGGTTGTTTTGTGTGTGTGTTTGTATTTCATTGTTGGTTTTCTTTTTTTTATTTGTTTTGTGGTTTTTTTGAGAGATTCATCATTGCTGGTGAAGAAAAGGCTTCCCACTTAAGCATAAGATAAACACATTTCCAAATAACCAGAATGATTTTAAACACATAGCAGCATTTAACACTGTATATAGCACCACTATACATAAATTTTTTTTTCTAAATAAAGATGACTAAGTAGATGCATTAAAAAGACATCTAAAAATCCTTGATTTACTCTTCAGTTATGTGGACAATAAAGGACACTGAGCTTTCATCTCTGTTAAAATGCTCTGAATTTCCAAGACTGAGTTTGTGTTAAATTACCTTTCATTATGTTAATAATCTGTAACAATTTTAATTTTAAAGTCTGATTAAACATATCCAATAGCAAAAGAGATGGAACATGTCAAAATACTTACTTAATATGAGATATTTGTGAGTGTCCTGCAGTTCTCATGACAATACTGACATCAGTAAACGGTTTTGGCGCTATGAAGTTGTCAAATAAAAAGAGATCAGGACAGACTGTTATATGATATACATAACTTCCTAAGATTTTTTAATGCAAATGTCATATTCATTCAGGGTTTTCTCAATCCTGTACAACAGGATTACATAATGGATATGACTGGCAAACAACTAAGACAGGGAAAAGAGCAGGAACAGAAAGTAATAGGAAGACAAGGACGAAATGGAATATCAAATTCTATTTAACTGAAAATGCATAATTTAAAAGCAAATTAATATTGATATAATCTTAGATTTATGTAATTTCCTTAGACGTGGAGTAAAATTTTCCAATGGCTGGTGCAAAAATGCAAACTAAACAAAAAAGAATTCTGCAGATTCATGCACTGTAGCTTAAATGTAGCACTTAGAATGAGCAACTGACATCCTACCAGCTTCTGAACAAAACTGCAAGCAGTATTCTTTGTCTCAATCCAGAATCCCTTTTGACATTACTTAGGTTTTCCAAGTGATTTTGGTGTGAAAAAATTAACTAAAGACTCCAGTTCATCACATAGTATAGTGACGTTGAGTTCTGTGCTCCAAGTGATGGGGAAAGCTACTCAAAAACCATACAAAAACATAATTTACCATCTGGAGCACTTATAAATGGTGCCTCACTTAACAGCTTTAAGCTTAGGCACATTTCCTATTAGTTGAAATTACTTCAGATAGATTGCTAGGTCATGCACTGCGTGATACTAGAGCAGTAGGAAATAGTGGAAGACTAAAAATGAGAAATTAATCCTCACTGTCCCAAAAATCCAAATGCAAGTAGCACAGAAGCAGTGGAACAGATTCACTACCATCAAAATTAAAAATACTTATCTTATGGACAGAGAAGTCTTCTTATATATAAGTCAGCATTAAATTTTAGTAGTGGTCTGAACTGAAAACCTACTTTTAAGCTTATGTAACTTTCGTGTTATCTGTTCTCCAAAATCAATGGCGTAAAGTGCCAAAAAGATGCTCTTGAAAGGCATGATAATGACAAATAACAACAGTTTCTTTTTTTCTTTTAATTTTTAATTGCTGAAACAGCTTTCTGTGTATCTTCTTTGAAGAGGTAACTGCTTCTTTACTCCTACCATTATTATTTGTATTATCTGTAGCCAGAAAGCTCATGCAGACTTCACCTGATAAAAGTGATAAATCTGATAAAATCACTAACTTCAGTACAAGCAAATTATCTTGTTATTTTTACAAAGAAGGATTATGTTAAACTAGAACAAACCTGAATCCAAGGTGATGGACTTTGGAGGTTTAATAGGATAGAACACAAAGGGAAATATGGCTCCAGGAATCTGGTTTTGTATCTAGTAGGGGTAAGGACAGGACAAGGTGCAGCACATTAGCTTTTCAATAGTGAAATATTTTAAAATCAGGAAAAACTCTAGAGATATGATCATTACCTGTAGCCTTCCACAAATTCAAAAAGAGGAAAAAGCCACTATTGTACTTAAAATATATCTGTTTTCAAAGTCTAATATCCAATTCTAATAATTAGAAAAGCTGTTTTAAATTGGTAGTAATAAGTGGTCCACAAAAGTTTTGCAAATGATTTGTTTTTAAAATCTTGAGCATAGCAAGACAAGAAATTTCACCTCTCTTTCTGCTTGTTATACAGAAATGCTCCAAGGAAAAGCAAGATGAATGCAAAATATTTTTTAAAATCAAATTTAAGTAAATTCTTTTCATACATCAATTTTTTTAACTTAAGTCATAGTTGTTTTCCTTTTTTTCCAAGAAGCATTTAAGGAGTATTTTCAAAAACTGAGAAGCATTGATGTAAAAGCCAATGATTACAATTAAATTGAAAACAATTAAATTGAAAATAACACTTCTAGAAATGAACCCAAGTTTCCACAAAAGTTGCTCTTTCAGAATAAATAACAACTAATTTTTTACATTACTCACTTGGATCCTGTAAATTTGAATTCTGAAAGACTTCTGATGTGCAGAGGAACTGTATTCCACTTTTAAAGCTGGCAGATAATTTCTTCTGATAGGAATCTCATTTGGCTGTTGAATCATCATGTTCGTTCCATTAGGAGTTAAGCATACCTATTGAATTATTAAAGAAAATATAGTATGCCAAGTGTTTTAAAATCCTGCTTTATAGAATATACTTAAAAATTTACACTGTTCACCAATATTGTAAAGTTTGGCAGTAGACATTCTGCTGCCTTTAAGTTAGATGTCATACTTTTCCTTTATTTAAAGCAAACAAATTTGGCCTTAAATTTCAGTAGAAATAAAATTACAAATTGGTGCATTCTTTGGGGGTTACTATAATTCAATACATAGCTATCTAGAGGAAAAGCCAAACAGTGCAATGAACTATAAATGGCTGAGATAAAAACTGGATTATTTATCTATCCATTGTTTATTTTCCTACAGCACATTTCTAGGGAGGGTCTACAATTTATCCATAGACAAGGACTGAGCATTTGGAGCATAATGTGCTTATACATTCCAGAATAATTTCCGAAATCTTTTTCTTGTGCATATATATAAGCAATAGAATTAGAGAACTATCAGTATTACCAAAACATTTGACTCCAACTCAATAATCTTATTTTCTGAAGGACTTAGCTCACTGTAATCTCTGAATTCTTGCTCTAATTTATCAATTTGCTTAACACTCATTGGTCTCCATCTTGACTTCCTCTTGGGTTTTGTCTCCCACACCACATCAGAACTTTGAAAACAAAACAAAGAACCAAAAGAGAAGGATTAGCTTTTTGAAAACAAGTTTTCAAAAACACACCTCTTTTAGTGTGACTTGTAATAGCTTGTAAATAGGGTATAAGAAACCACAACATAAAGCACTACTGTAGTAAATAGAAGCACCCAAATCACGCACTGTATTCTTGGTACTAAGCAGCAGCCAGTCTCCCTAATATGACGAAGAAAAAAAAAATCTAACGAGTCTGTGTAACTCCCCATTTCATGAGGAAGGGTACGTAGTGATATTCAAGGAAGCTCAATTTCAGCAGTACTGCCATCCATTGTTCTACAATCTCAATGTAGTTTTTGCTTTTTTGCATTTGCATTTATTTTGGCATTTTAAATTTATTACAAATTGAAAAGTTCAAGCCAAAACAAAAATGCCTCTGGCACTGTGTCTTATTTTTGACAGCTTGTTTATTTAGTCTTTTCATCTAAAACCAATAGGTAGTGATTTTGTTTTACATATTTCCTCTACCGATGATGGGAGTTTTGGGTTTGTTTCTTGACTGGTTTTTAAAAAATGTTATCTTTTCTTGGGTCTCTCAATTTTATTAATGCAAATAATTAATCAAACTTAAAGGGCATTAGACATTTTTCCACTGCTTCTGTGAGAAGCTCTGTGCCAGATTTCACCTTATAGTCAAGCTTAAAGCACAAAACAGGACACAAACCAACACTATATCAGGCAGGGAAGAAGGTCCTCCTTTCCACAAATTACTCTAGAGTACAAATATATGGCTTTCCAGACACAGCCACCTAACCTCTTTTAGCTGTATCTGTGTCTTTTGAGACACATCAACAGCAGAAAAAAAAAGTGAGCTGAGGTTCAAAGCAACAAAAAAAGCACTATCTTAATTGCTGACAGTTTCCCTTTTTTTCCCCCCACCTTTTTTGGCTTTGTTTTTGAGTTTTGGGGCTTTTTTTTGTTGCTCCTAAAGAAAAGAAGCCAATTTCAACACTACTGCCATCCATTTGCAAGAAGTTTGACATCTCGTCAGAGTTTGACAAGAAAACAAAACTAACTATAAGCATTGCTAGACTAATGACTATGGATGACTGCTTTAAAAGAAAAACTGATTTAGTGAAATCTCAACATTTCTGCGAATCTCGGCAATTAGCTGCCACTTTTAGTGGAGTCTTTCCACTGGCTAAATATCAGAGTACTGTTTCTCAGGTGAGGGCAGGGACTGGAATTTTCTTAGGAAATCATGGATATGATTATGTGAAGCCCATGTGTATGAGAAGTTCACGTTTGTTTGTTTTTTAGTAGAATGTGAAGAATTAATCAAGAAAAAAAACTCTCACTCTGTCAACCTCATTACTGTGAATAATAAGTGCGTGGATTATGGCAATTATATTCAAGTGTCCCTTGATGATCCCAAAGAGCCCCTGTTTAAATATATGATAGCACACACTTCCAAAGCATTACATAATTTCTTTTCTGCTTTTCTGTTATGAAATGTTGTAGTAGGAAACTCAAGCAGTAAAGCACTGTATCACCATACTTTATCAACCAAACCTAAAGGGATCTACAAGCTTTTGCACCAAGATTTCCAGTGTAGAATTCAGCTGTTTCTGTAATGAAGATAAAACCCACCGACACAAACCATTCACAGACCTTACTCCTTAAAACTCTATTATCACTTTTCAAACTAAGTGAATAGGAAATATTTTCTGCTCAGTGTATTGGGAAGTCTGCCACACAGAACAAATACACACTCCAAAACCACATTCATCTAAATACACTTAGCATATGCATTAGTACAAAACACAGTGAAAACATAGCAGGAAAAGATAGTGATTAGGTTTGAATATTATTAACCCAGACCTCTTTTGCTCTTTCAGTACAAGCCAAAATAAAATTCAGAGTGAATTTAAACGTTAAAGTAAAACACTTAAACTGAAGTTAAACATCTCAGACTGTTGCACACGAAGTTACCTTGTAATTCCAATGTAGGACACCTCCTGTTTTGTATAATTATTAACCAACGAAATTCCAACATCTTGCAAAGACAGAACGATTTCTTGTTCTGCTAGCTCTGCTTTTACACTTTCATATGTCAATTTAAATACATTCTCATCTTCAGTGATCAGGACAATACGCTGCAAACCTTCATAAAATGACATGAAATAGACAGCTTTTCTAGAATCCACAGAGAGTATGTCCATTTTGTCCTACAAACAAGAGAGAAAAAGTTTTTACAACTCTGTTAATCGTTTTACTTCACAAAAAAAAAACCAAACAAACTGGCATCTTAGCAACACAACAAAAGAAGAAATTCTTTTAAGGTACAGGGAAAACAGTAATTACAAAGTTTTATGACAGCCTCTCATCACACCCTGACGCTTTTCAATTGAAGCCTGCTTACTGTCACAAGCTCCGGCAAACAAAGTATTGTTACTGTTCAGTGTTTGGAACTCACATATGAGACTGCTGATCTCATTAAATACAAAGTTTCATGCATACACTGATGAATAGACATATAAAAAATTAGACACCATTAAAAGGAGATTTTGATTAAAAAATAATACCTCTTTTGGGCCAATTTCCTCGGTTCTATTTCCACATCTCCATTTTAATTTCCTAGATCCTGTTGGATCTGCCCAAGTATACAATACTGCCTTGTTTGGCTGAAGATAGTCTTCTAGTTCACTGAGGGAACTGGAACAAAGTAATTTTAAATTCAAATATCAATGAATATTTTGTGTCAATGACCTTTGCGTTCTAGCATTTCAACACTAATTATATTTTCAAATAATGTAAACAGAACAAAAATAACATTATGCACAAAAAAACATACACAAAAACATTCTCAGAACAATAATAAGAACGAGGATTTGTACTTTAAAATACATACATATACTTTAAAAGTACGGTATACACAGTAGATTTTATATACTCATTTTCCTCCCCATTTTGTGATCAGCATTTTCGGACAAATGTGTTTAAACTCCATCCCCCTTCTCATACAGTTAAAAGTTTGCAGAATTGTCTTCTACAGCTCTCTGCAAGGAGTTACCCTAGGAGAGGAAGTGGAGAGATGCTGATCTCTGTTTGCTGGGATCCAGTGATTTGAACCATTCCCCCGCATCCGTGCTGTGCCAGGGGACATTTAGACTGGAGAGGAGGAAGATATTCTTTCAAAATACTGGAACAGGCTTTCTTGAGATGCAGTAGATGCCCCAAGCCCTTGACTTGGACAATACTCTTAACAACATGCTTTAACTTTTGATCAGACCTCAAGTGGTCAGGCAGTTGGACTAAATGATAGGCTGTTCCTCTCTAAATATTGTAACCTGTTCTAATTAAATTGACACTAGGGATGCTCACAATTCATCTAAAAAGATAAAATTTACTAATCTTTACAGCGAAAAACCATACCAAACAATCATTCCTCAGGCAAACAGGAAGCAAACAGGATGACTAGCAACTCTTCCACTTTCCAAATAAAAATCTTTAAACAACACTGCTCTGACTGACTGAAGGGAAAAAAAGATAGGTTGTTTGGCGTTTAAAAATAAATAGTTCAATAATATATACAGGTACACACTTCTCAGCATTGAATACCATCTGCATACAGTGGCAAAGCATTATAAAGGCACTAAAGATAGAGAATAGAGTAACTGCATGTAAGTGCAGAAGTGAATATTCACTCACTGCAGAAAACTAGTATTTGTTAAAATTATCTTAGTTTCATTCTGGCTTGGCAAAATTTAGGTAACTACCTCTCACAGGCCCATCTCACATAACTTTAACCCATTCTTTCAGCTAAATCTCTTTCGTTACTTATTCTGTACAGTTAGCACCTGTAAAAAAGTGCATCCTTTGCCCCCCACCAGGAATGGAGATGCCATAGGCCCACAAAAATCATACAAAAGACATCACAAAACAGCTCACTTGTAGAACTACCTAGCACAATAAAACATTGATAACAATTCATTGTCTTAAATTTACCAAGGAAGAGATTTTTGGGTGCTCTGACAAAATTTGGCAGCCATTACTTTTAAACAGGCTTCTTTAGAGAATGCATGCTTTCAATACACAAAATTACAGTTCACATGTCTCCATGCAAACATTCACACTAAACCTTTTCAATACGTACCTTTGTCCATACTCAATATCCTCTTTGGTGTGGTTTATCAACAGAAATGGAGCTGCACCATCATGGTAATTAGAAAAGGTGATCACCGTAGAATGTTCAGTCAGATTAACATCCACTGCAATTCCTCCAAGCTATCAGTTATAAAAATTAGTAACAGTGGAATGGATTTCCAGCAAAGCAAATCTAATTTAGATAGTTTTTTCTTATGATGAGAGGAAAAGTTTTTCAAAATATCATGCAGTAAAACTAGCCATTTTACCACATACTCAAAATATTTCCTTGATCTAAATAATAGATAGCAGGTACCACACACAGTATTTAAAATTATGCAGGAGTTCTGTTCTGTGAAAAGTTAGACTGGTAGTAGAGTAACCTTCCTTGTTACAAGCATACACATTCATGCCCTCCAGAACATTATACTACAAAAGCCACTCATCTATTTAAAAATTACTGCTAGGTGAGACTATCTGCTACATACAAGTAAATTTATTGAAGTCAAAGTCACTTTTCAGAGCAACTCAAGTGTTACTTTAGAACTTAAATTAATACTTCTCAAAAAGAATACTCGCAAAACAATCTCTATTTTAGCTCCTGTAGAAGTGCTCCCCAGAGAAGCACCTAAAACAGAATACCTACTTATATCTGTACACACACACAAAAAGATATCACATGAATGCATTTGCATAAACATTCCTCAGCTAAGGTTTTGCAACTCAATATTGCATGGGAAAACAAAGTTTTGAGAACGAAAATGAAAAAGTGATTTATGCTGTTTTACCTAACATGTACACATGGAAGGCAATGTTACCTTATTGTCCAAATGCAATAAAAGACAGTTTTCTTGCCGATCAAAATTTATCTTCTTTGGAGGGAGATCAGAATTTTCAACTCTAACAAGCAGTTTGTTGGCATCATTTTCAGGCCAAAAGGGAATGCACTAGAAAAGAAAAATCACAAATTTCAAAGTGAGAATACAATCGAGGTGTTAAATGCCATTTACATTAGCCCAAAATTAATCTATAAATTCCATCCAAAAGTGTACCAATTAGGATCAGAAACCTTATTAAAAAACCCTAAAAGTTATTACTTACCTGAATAAAACAATTGAAAGCAAGTCAAGAAATAATTCAGACTACTGTGAAGAAAGGAGTTAAGGAGCTAAAGAGGAAACAGTAAAACTTCATATTCACAAAAAGAAGTACATTTAAAATGGAAAAAATACAAAAAATCCAGATTATAAAATAGCTACAGCATTGAAAATGCCAACCTTCGTAAACTGAGAGACAAAACTGTTCTTCCATTAGCAAAAAAGTATAAATTTCAAATCAATCTTACAGTGACAAGGAATGACAAAATGAGAATAAATGCCACCCAGAGTGACTTGAGTACACAAGACATCATCTACCAGCAGTCCTTCTGAAAGTGTTTCATATATATTTAAAAGTACATATACACACACAGGTGTGTGGGTATAAAACACATAGTACGGAGCCTTAGGCAGCTAAATCAGAGAGCACGTTCCGCTACATGCACAACTGAAATCATAACCATAACGGATTTAAAAATCTCAAAGGCAATCTCTCTTCAATATTTATTTTGTAAATGGAGATAACCAGGAGACAGAGAAGACAAAAATTTTAATTTAAACTAACGAAAAGCCTATAATTAACTAATAGTCCTGCCATGAGAACAAGCTATGATTAACAGTAACTGTCAGCTATCAACAGCTAAAGTCTTTTCAGACAGACCATCTTTCCTGCATTTCAAACTGTTGACATGCAGCATCCAAAATTTTAGAACCATTTTTCTCTAACATATTTTAAGAAATGAGACATCCATATTTAATTGCATCTGAATCCTAGAGTCAATTCTTCAGTGGTGAAAGACTAGTTCACCAACTTACCATGCCACTAAGTTCCCTTTCCCATTGTTTCTCACACCACAGGAAGCAGGAAGACAAAGGAAAAAAATATAGTTAAATGGTACGATTGAAGGTGTTATTTACATCAACATGTATTCCACAGACAAAGGAAATTTAAACTGTGTTGTAAGCTATAATAAAACACAGTATGTAAGTCTCAACATGGAACTAATTGAGCCCAGAGGAAATTCAAGGAGAATCAGTCAACAGCAAATGGAAGTTTAAAATCCAAATCAAGTAAGTAAAAAGGATTAGCTAAACAAGACATTACTTAATCAACTACAAAGAACTGAATTTTTTTTGTAGTAGACTTTAGCCACAGATTGTGTCACATAATGTTGTTTTCAAGCCTTTTACCACACACTCGCTAAGTTCTTCACTAGATGTTATATTTATACAACAATTCTGCTTCCACAGTGGGATCTTTGATTTATATTTAGCAGTGACCTTATAAACAGTCTTCAGTAATGTCTTCTTTCTCTAAGGATAGTTGTTGATCAACTGTCTTGCACTGTACATAACTCAAAAGACTGTCCTTAGGAAGCCACTACACACTAATCACAGTCCAACCAACACTGTTGTCATATATGAAGAACAATGGATTTTTCTAAAACTAGTGATTAAGGTTTCTGATACAGGGAAGACATCTCAGAGATTAGTTCTATATAATAATTGCTTTCTTTCCTGAAAAGACAAGATATCTGTTACTCAAAAAAAAAAGTGATTTTAAAAAAAATCAGCAGTAAAGTCTCTGCTTATCTTAAAATAATGTGAAATAGAATAGTGGGAGAAAGGAGCAAGCCAAAATATGCATTAACATTTCTGCATTAGTTTTGAAGATCAACCTAATGTAAGAAACTTATGTGAGAAATACTCAAAAAAAAAGCACAGGCATTAATTAAAAAAAAAAAAATCTACACCTGCAGAATAGCAGAGCTCCCTGTCTCAACAACAGGATCAGATCGAAACTTGCTCCTGGAAATTATTCTGGATTAAGAACAGAGATAGACCTAAAACAGACCAATACAGGCTTGATATAACCTACATTTAGAAGAGATGAAAAACATACTGGTTTAGGCAACTGAGTGATAAAAGAACAACCCTGGCAGGCCAAGTTGTCACAACATGGATTTTTAGAGACTGCCTACCAAAGGGAAAAATATTGACACAATGTGAAAATAGGCTTTAGAAGGGGATACAGATTCTTCTGTTGACCTGCACTGCTCTATTTGGTAAACTGCCATATCTAATCTTTTAGAAGTTTTTAGGAGTGATCCCATGATCATGAGTATTCCCTACTTTATTACCAAAAAGACTAAAATTTATCAATAAAGTTATGAAACACCTAATAACATTGACATTTGTGCGACCACATCCTGTAGGGTGATGAATAAAACAGCCAACATAAGAAACCTAGAGATTATACATGCAGAATGTATTTCATAACTATTACCTTTGAGTAGCTTTTGCAGGAAATTCAGAACTTTCTGCAAATATTTTGGCTTACTCTAATAGCAAAGATATATCAAATATAAACCACAAAACAAGAAATAATACCATCTGACCATACTTCTTAGGAGTAAGAAATTAGATATGAAGGTGCCCATATCACTGCACATTCACTATTGTAGTGATATCGTCGTTTCAAACCTTTATCAATAAACTAGATGAGAAACCATACATGTAAAGAACTTAAAAACTATTTAAGGCCAAGCAAAAGTTTGATTCAGAGGAAAGTAAGAGTATTAGGAAATAGAACAAATAGGTAAGTTTATGTCAAACAGTCCATTGTTGAGTAAAAGCAAAGAAACTTTTTTTGAAAATTATAAGAATCATGGAAAGCTGAACTGACTTCAACATCTAAAGATCTAAACATCTTTACGTACACTTGACAAAAATCACAATGGAACAACATAAATTCAGTAACTGAAATAATGCTACCTAAATGACATGTAGGTAATATAAGCAGCTAAGGAGCATATACTGAAGATACCAAAAAAATAATAGAAAGACCTAGTTACGAGTCTCATTGAATATATTCTTTTAACTTTTGCAATTTGGTTTGCAAGCATTTTTAGTAACTACTTAGACTATTTATAATGCTGATATTGAGGTGCTGGAGTGTGTCCAAAGAATGGCAATGGAGCTGCTAAAGGGTTTGGAGCACAAGTCCTATGCGCAGTGGCTGAGGGAGCCTGGAGAAAGGAGGCTCAGAGGCCACATTATCACTCTCAACAACTTGCCTGAAAGGAGGACATATCAAAGCGGGGGCTGGTCTCCAAGCATCAGGACCCAAGCCTCAGATTGCTCCAAAGGACATTTAAAGTGGCTATGAGGTAAATTTTCTAAACTAAAGGGGAAGTCTGGCATTAGAATGACTGCCCAGGGAAGTGGTGAAATCACTATTACTGGAAGCGTTCAAAAAATTCGTGGATATGGCATTTGGGGATTTATTTTTGTGGTGACTTATTTATCGCAGTGCCAGGTTTGTGGCTTGACTTGATACATTATCTTGGAAATCTTTTCCAAGTCTAACAATCTTATACTCACGGGATTCCAAAGGAAATCAGTTGAGCCTTCAATCCCACTATCCATCTGGCTAAACTCTGTTTTGGATAATGCTCTTGCCAAGGGGGAAGGGGAAGAATTTCACTCTTCCCGGAAGGCACTACAGATCACTTACAGCTTTAAGAAACCTCCGACACTGCCCCAAATAAGTGCTGCTTTTCCTACATGCCCTGCAGAAAGGCACGATGGCCCCAAAACCCAACACACATACAAAAATAACTGTGTGATACTGCAGTGCCAACAGCCAAGATGCACACTGTCTGCAACAGTTTCTGCAGCACAGACAAAAGCCCTAAGCCCATTTTCACACCATTAGGCCTGAGGGCCAGGGATCCCTTTTTGGAAAGTATGCACTGAACACTTAAAAGCAGTAGTGAGACTAAATCTTGAAGAAGCATTTGGATCTCTCTGAACTGATCTACACGACGGAACTTCTTCCCATACCAAAGCAGCTTCATGCATACCAAGTCAGCCAAAATACTCTACCACATACTACTGCTAAACTGAACAGAAGCTCTGTGATACCCAGAGAGATAATACAGTGATAATATAATATAGCAGAGGTTTTTTCTCATACTATTTACGACACGGGGTGACAGAATAAAAAATTCCAAATACAATGTAAACCAGCTGCACAGTATGTCCTAACACAACACTGAAAAATGGTAAAGGACATAGATGGCTTATACAAAAAGCACGGTATAGTCAAGCATTGTCATGGAGCACTACATACGGCTCATATTTTCCATCAGTGAGTGTTCAAACCAGTTTTTTTCTTTAGAGACACAACTTGGAATAGGTTCCATTATAAGTTTACCTGTTGCAAAACAATGGGAATCCACTTTTCCTTGCCTTCTTCAGCTACTTCCAAAGTATATTTACTTCTATTTGAAATCATAAAAAATGGAGTGAAGGTTACAATTCGAGTAATATTGAAACTGCTGTTGTGTATGGTGACACCAACCTGTGAACAGAGAGACATTATTTCAAGTACACTTTTTACACCACATTTTTATCTCCCGAAAATAATGAATTTGAAAGACAAATTTAACTCACTTGGTATTCCTTCTTATGACTCTTGCATTTCACAGAACCATGACTTCCAACAGTGTCCAGTGAAAACTGATCAGATAGTTCACTGTCAGTTACTCTAAGCTGCACCTGTGAAGCCGCACCCTGAATTAATTCTCAATTTACAAGTCACTGACAACATTTAAAGTTGTGTATAGATATATATATATATATATAAAGTAAGCATAAACATAACTTTCAAATAGAAACACCAGTATTTCCATGCAAGACGTAACAACTGCCAGTATCATCTCACAAATGATGAGATGTTTTTTACCATGCTTACTTATGACCCATGTGGAATAAGCATTTTAAGTGTAAGACATTCCAGAGGAAGATTCCTTAAAAAACATAATAATCAAAATTTCAATGGAAAGTCAATGCACTCAGTCAATAATCTCTCTCATATCATTCATCCAACAATAACATTAAAATTAAAAAACTCAGAAAACTCAAATGGTGAATTTAACCTTAGCATTCTGTGAACCCAGAACCAATCTACCAACCACCACTGCAAGTATTAATTTTTTCGCAGAGCATTCACTGCTCAAGTACCACAGCTTTACATTTCCTCCACAATTTCTATATCTTACCTGGAATAAGAACCTTTATTGATCCAATATAAACGTAAAAGGAATTTGTTTTATTTAGAAAACACTTCTCAGTGAACTTCTTTCAAAGTGAGGATCTCCTCCTTAACACCTCTGATAATGTAAATTTCCTATCTCAAGCATCTTTGACACACACCTATTTCAAACATTGCTTTTAGACAGAGATATTATAGGTTTCAAGCCCCTTACAGAGCATAGGATAGAGAAAATACATTTTAAAGAGTAAAAATGCCTTCATACAACAACATAAGCTGTCAAGTTTGCAAAATACAATACCTTATTATTTTGAAGGAAGTTTTTAGGCTGAAAAGAAAAAAGGAGTGGCTTTTTGTAATCCGGAGGATGCTTGCGGTGAATGCCATCCGCTTTGTATTGCAACATTCGACCAGTTTTATTCACCATCCAGTAGGGACTGTGAATTGCTATTATCATCTGCCCAGTTGTGTAGGTCACATGAACAGCAATATCCAGTTCAGTTTTATCCAGCTCTGTGACACAGTGAAATGCTGTGAAGCTGATATCAGGCAGATTGCTTTTTATATGGTACTCGCTTCTCCAGTTTTGATCAAGGTAGTTAAGCAACTGCAAATCTAGTTTTGTTTGGTCCAAGACTGCATTATGAATCTGGGCAGAACATCCTTCTTGCAGAGTGTCATATTTGTTCCCATTTCCCTTAAAAAGACAAGCAGACACCAAACAGGATACACTTACATTAATCATACACAAAATTCATATCAACTTTCATTTTTTAGCTAGCTTTAAAAATTAAGATACAAGCTTTTCAGGCACAATTTCAAAATACTTTTTGTCCTATTTAACTATGTTACTTTCCTCAACATCTAGTTTAATACAGCATTTTGCTGTAGAGAGAATCTTAATGTATTGTCATCAATATCCAAATCGAAAAACCCACCTGTCACCAAATTCAAACACACTAATATTCTTAAATGACAAATTTCCTCAAAGTATTTTCTTCACTAAATTTAAATTTGTGAAAGACATACAGAGCCCATTGGTTCCATATATTTAGTACAAGCCACAGACTCCAGTCCTAGTAATAGTTTATTTGTGATGAAGCTTTAGTATTAGATTCTAGTATTTGAGTTCAAATACTAAATATTAAGACCATCTGAAAAAAATCTGTCTCCCAACTTTATTTCTATTATCATAAGCGACATCAGTGGGACACAATTATACCAGATGCATAGAATGAAATACACAGTGCTAAGGAATCAGTGTCTGTGCTGCATGTTTTAGGTATTTTACTCAAGACTCTCTCTCATCTGGCACTGGAAAGAATGCCTATTAACAGTCAAAATGCATGTGATTGTTTAATTTCATCTGGAAAGAATCTGAAGTCTAGCAGTAGGCTGTTGGCAAAAAGGTAGGCCTATGAGAATTTGTTAAAAGCATGCTACTGCTGAAAGTCAGTGACTGCACATAAAATGCTAACATAGGGGGATCCACTTGAGGCAGTCTTCACAGAAAAAGCTGCTTTATTTAATTAGGCTGGAGTTGCTCTCGTGCAACTAAGTGACTCCCACAGGCCCCAACTGATACAGTGTTAAGTTTTATTTCACATATATCTGAAGTATGCCTTAATGACACCACATTTCACATTCTGTGATAATATTTCAATTCTGGAAATACAGACTTTATTAGACTATGTAAGACTTGCCCTTATAAGATCTGTGAACTTGCTTCACAAATATTCCACCAAAAACCGTTTGATTTAATTTCCATTTCAACCAGCTTTCACATTTTAAGTGGGAAAGACCACTAAAATTCAAGCATTATGTAATTACCTCTACAGAATAAGTAATTTGGTAAGGAAGAAGATTGCGGAGAAGAACAGAAGGCCATAAATGAACAACGTATGGAAAATCCCATTCATCTTCTGCACCTAGTGAAGTTGTCAATGAATCTTTTACAGGAACAATATTGATGATAAGTGATTGGTTAGTTGACGTCACAGATTGGCATTTCCTCTGTAATAAGCTGTCAACATTTTTCATAATTTCATCAAACGTAATTCCTTCACACATATCATATTCTCCCACTCCATTTTCATTGGCTAATGGCTGCAAACTCAATATGGATCTGTAAATGAAAACATTTTTAGACACTTAACACGTGACTGAATGTTTCAGTTATAAAAAGTACTATGGAACAGGGACATTCTAATATTATTTTTATTTTGAAAGATTTCTAGGAGCAGATCATTGCCTGCCTTTATCTAGATTAAACCAGGAATCAAATGATGGCTTGGATCCCAAAATTTCATACTATCGTAACAGTAGGGTTTTTTTGTTCCATACCTCCACATGCTTCCCTTACAAAGAAAGGGTTATTAAAGATTCTTATTAAGAGACTACTGAATTTCCTTACAAGTGCTGCTCTGTTCCTATTCCATGCTAAAGGTTTGGATCAACAGCTTACTCCTAGAACAGATGTGCAGAAAGTGCCCTTCTTTTCAGTAACATAAAGCAACAGGTTAGTTCATGGATTGTTTACACATATGGCTTTTATAAGACAATGGCTTTAATTTAATACAGCTGCTCCTGAGTGAAATTTTTGTTTTAACACATTTCCTGTCTAAGGGAACTCATCTGTGCAATGAATCAGAACATCACTAAATTTTATACAGATGGTTAGATATATCAATGAATTAATGAAAATACAGTAAAGTGCAACTTAAGTAAGGAAGAAAATACAAAGCTTTTGCTGTAAAAATAAGGAGAGTGTTTGGGAGAAAACAGAAGGAAGAAGTCCTGCAACCATAAAAAAATCATCAAAGCAAACTACCTACCTAAAACTTAGTAACAGTTCAGCTTAAATGTACATTCAAATTCATTGCAGTTTTCTTATTAGCTTGAATGTGATAACAGCATAGCTATGCTATATGCTAAATTTTTCTAAGGTTCATCAGTCTTTTTTCACATCTTTGATAAACTGTATAGCTTTTAATCTTATACTTCAGAATCAATCAAAAAAAGCCTTTTAGAAAAAAAATAAAGCTGCACTAATTCACCAAACATCACCCACTAAGAAATGTATCACGTACACTTTACATGGTACAGACTTTTTAAGTAGCTTAGCTAATTAAACTTGTTAATAAAAATGGATTTCAAAATACTTCCAATTCAACAATGAAACAGTACTCTGTTTAACTCAGGTTACATGCCCTGAGAAGATCCTACCTAGTAATGACAGCACAGTATTATTTCAGCATTAGGTTGTACCAACGGTGCAGGGGCTTTGCACCACCTAATTAGTGGTTTGTCTCAGTTTTGTCTGATTTTGCTTAGAGCTAGTATTAACAGAAACATGATTGAAACAGTTTTTCTTGTGTTTGGGCTTGGATGTTTATTATATTTTATCAGAAAGCAAAGAGTGTATGACAGCACTTCTAGCTACCTGCTAGAAGTGAAGAAAAATTGCTTGAGATGAAGCTGGTATAAGGTTTTTTAAAGCTAAACAGTTCAACAGAGAATTAACACCTATATTATTTACATTTTTGACCCAATAACTAGATTTCTATGACTCTTAGAGTGACACTGACTGACCAACCAGAAATTATTACTTGAAACAGAAGGAGGAGGTAGGAGGAGGGAGGAGGAGGAGGAAGGAGAAGCAAACAGACACCACCTAAAATTCAAGAACCTTAAATTTAAAACCATCACCATGTGAAAGCACACACTTTTAATTCACTACATGTTATGATTTTAACTTTTTATTCATATTTTGAAGTTGTTTCCAAGGCCTTAAGTCAAAAGTGCTACTCTCCAGGGGGTCCAGGCCTGAAAGCACAGAAGGCTCAAAAACCCCACGTTTTTGGGATCCAAAATTAGGTAGCAAGAGTAAACAATTTTTTAAGCATAATTACATGGATACAATAATCAATAATGTATAAACATATTCTACAAAAAAAAAAAAATTACAATAAAGTACCTGTAAGAGGAAAAGGGTATGTTGAACTCATTCGCTGGTGAAGCAGTCCCTAAACATCTTCCTTCTTCAAAAATATTTAACGGGATTGAAAAGTGATTCCTTATCTATGTAAAATAAAAATCCAGCAACACACATTAGGAAAAACTGTAAAGACAAAGTATAATTTTAGTTTAATAAAGCAAGGATGAGAAGTCTTGTTTTTCATCTTACCCATACACCATTCAATGTCAGTATTTCAGAAGAATCTTTCTAAATGATCTGGTAGTGCAGTTTAATGCTACATTTTATTTATTAAATAAATATATTAACTGCAAAATGCCTTTTAAGGAGAGTCAACAAGACTTTGAAAAACCAAAGACAAGTAAATCTCAACTACATGGTAACTTTCCAAAGTCTCCTAAAAATATAATAGATACAAGGTTCAAAAATCCATCTAGTAAAAGTGTAAGGGAAGTCAGAAGTTTAAGGTTAAATAATTAATGTCCATTATGGGGCACATAGTTATCTATCCTGCAAAACTCCTTTTCATTTATGTCAAGGTAAATTTAATGGCATTAATTAGCTGTTAGTAAAAAAAAAAATAGAAAATAATCAAACAGTAAAATTTTGTTATTCATCAAGTCATAAACCACTTTGAGTGAAAAAAAGCAACTGAAATGTAATGGGAACACTATCTCTATAAAACTGCAATATCTGATTTAGCACTGCAGCTATAAACCATATAATGTCTATCAAAAATACTATTTAATCAAAAGACATATACACTCAAAGGTCTCACTTTTCAACTGACACTAAACTTGAAAATAATGTATCCATTGTACAGGATGAAGAAAACTAAATAACCTGACTGAAGGATAACTTGAGGAATCAAGGTAAGATTAAAAGAAGTTTGATCACTTCATACAAAGCAAATAGTTCAAGACCAAAATTCGAGCCAATATTAGTTAACATTACTAATAAATTATCCTGATCTAAACTCTCATTGATGTCCACCCGCATCCAACCCATCTCTCACTTTGAAAATGCTTTTTATTCTTGAAAAATCAAACACAAAGCAAAGTTATATGGACCAATCAGGTAAGTTTTTAAAATATATTTTTAATGCTTATTTAAAGACTACAGGACCATTTTCATTCTTTAAAAAACTAAATGTATGGATATATAATGACCTGAATAGGGGAACGTATAGTTATTATCTTGCTTCCTTCAACAGTGTCAATTTGACTGACAATGGACCTTTCAACACCTGATTCCTCGTGTCTCACTTTGTAAATACATCGACCCACTTTAGTCAATGGAATCTTTTCCACAGTAGAATGATTATGCGGACCTAGAATTTACAAGATGAAACATGAAACACTCAAAAGGAGCATAAAGAAATAGTTGAAAGACAAAAACATGCATTCAATATAATTTTCTGTATCATTCAATCTAATAATAAAAAACCGCCCACCGGATGAAGTACAATTAGCACTCTTAATATGCTGCTCTTGCAGTGTTACTAAGGAAACAGCAAAGATTCTTTTCTTGCCACAAGGAAAAGAGTAAATGAGTTCATCATTCAAATATTTAAGTGGGTTTTGCTACTGCAAATAAAATTAGTGCCTCACAGGAAATGTTTACAAGACGTAACTGCTTATTAACAAGGTACAGGTCTCATATTGCAAAAAACAATTCAACTAATACATCATATAGTGGAGATTGAAAAACTGCCAATTGCTACAATAAATCAACTCAAATTGTAAAGACATACACTGTTAAAAATAGCTAAATTTTAATTTTAGCTTTAGCTATGGTTTGTTTAAAACGATTTAAAACAATATTTTTAAAAACAGCCATCTTAAGAGTAACTTTTGTAAAGATACATATGATTGCAATTTTGAAACAAAAATTATTTTGAGCAGCTGAATTCTGCAATAACATATAAACGCAAACAAGTATCTGACTGCAATAAAGGTTATTACATGAATAATTTATCACAGTAGAAAACCTATGCTGCAAAAATTAAGAGGTATGATATTCATAACATTAAGCTGTAAAGGCAGGATTTCAAATACTGCCATGCGTCTAGAAGTCAAAGAGACACTTCTTTCATGTTATGTTGTCCTTCAAAATTTATTGACCTGTACAAGACATTGTATTAAGCATGATAAATATTTACAAAAACAGAAGATGCATGAAGTGTGGAACTTACAGATCTGAATGTAAAATCTCTTGCTACTCATTGTTGTCATTGCTGTGAACTGGTCACTCTCATCTCTAGTTCTGACAAATTCCATATTTAAACTCTCTTTGTCTTCTAAATGAAATAGTTTTGCTCCAAACTTAACATTAAGGACACTAAAGGAATCACTAGGCGAGACTGTGATGGGAACTCCTAAAGAATTTATTATTACAAATGGTGCTCGGTCTTTTTTGAAGATGTCTGAAGTTTGACTAGCGGCTTCAGCAAATGCCTAGAAAGCAAAGAATCGATACAAAACATAAACATATTGAGTAAGGCTTCACCAAGACGATCTCTGCAAGTATTCATCTAGCAATTCTAACACCACATAGCTAAGAAATTTTTCTTACCGTGCCCAAGTTATTTAACATCTGCAGTCCTAACTTGGACAGTGTGATGTTGAGCTGGTCTTTTGAGGAAACATTTATTACTGTTTTATATTCTGGAACTTTGTAGCTCTCTTCTTCCTCATCATCTGATTCAAACAGTGCTTTTTTAGCCTTCTTCATCTGAAAGGAGATATTTAAAGAACTCTTATCTGACCATTCATTCCGTAGAAGAAAGTTTCACCTCAAGGCTCTCTGTGTCTCCCTTTGCCATTTCTATGTCCTGGCCTAGCTTTCCATTTTTGTGTTGTTCATGTTTTTATTCTCAAATAAAAACCAAAGAAGGAGAAAATAAGAGAAGAGACAAATTATATATTCAGGAAGTAAATGAAATTCCAGTAACAGTAGCTAAATTTATGATTATTCAGAATTAAAGAAAATATATACTAACTAGTAATATATCCAGTAAATACTGTGTGTTAACATTTGTCTTAACCTCGAGTAACACTGTATAAAATGTTACTCATAATCGACTTCCTAATGTTAAAACAGTCCTCAAATTTAGTCTTTATGTGTTTCCAAATCAAATACCTATTTTGTTTTTATTTGTTGAAAGAAAAAATAATAAAAAAAACCTGATGGAATACATTTCTCTACCCTTTAACACTTCTGGAAATTATGTATTTCCAAACGTTATATTTCATATCGGGGTGAGAAGACATGAGGTTTGACTCACTATCTTCTACCTGTTTCCTGTAGTCTTTCTTACACCTTTCTGCAAAATTGTCAGGGGTATTTTTAATAGCAGTTTCTTAACTGCAGTATCTCAGTCCATAGTCTTTATCCTTCTGAGGCTATTACTGTGAAAAGCTTTTGATAATGATAGTCCTAGGATAAGGGTGGTTCTTTACTTCAGAGCAAACTCTCAGGTTAAAAAAACTTAAACAGTTTCGAAAAAGTCAGGAAACAATTAAATGAAACAGTTAAGACAGAAGACAAACAAAAGGTATCTCTCATCCTTTGGTAACAACCTTATCTAGCTTGAGACCACAATCTAGACTATTTCCAGGAAAGTTGCAAATGAAGTGGTAAGAGCACAGCTCCCAGAGTACTCTTTGTGCTACTCAACAGCTATCAGTTTTTCCAACTCAATTTTTGCTACTATTGTGGAACAAGAGCAGTGGCTTGTCTTTCCAAAGTCCCTGAATGCATCATTAGCACATGGTCTATAGGACAAACTGATATAAAGCTCTTATGATTACCCTGGTAATCTAGTAATCTAGTAAACTAACCTCAATATCTAATAAATACTCTATTTATTATTAGAATAAAATTTTTGCCACCTGAAAGACAATATTTAACAGATCTGTGAATCTGGATCTTTCTTTGTATAAGAACTGGTTTCATCTACTACTTGGGAAAGAACTTTCTGTAACCAACAAGAAGGAACAAAATTGTTAGATTAGTCTAGAAATGGAAGGTGGAGAGCATTTGTTTTTTCTAAGGTACCATAATATTATATTTGAGTTCAGCTTTGGAAACTATACCTTGATATCGAGAGTCCATGGCTTGAATAAGTCAGTCTTCTCAACTTCTAGTGGTTCAAGCAAAGGTTCCCACACACCAAACATCTCATTAAAATAATGTACCTATCAATATCCAGAAATCAATTAGGAATTTACATAAAACATAAATTAAAAATTCAGATTTAGACGTATATTAATTATTTTAGTAATCTAAAAGATTACTAAACAGATTGCACTTTCAGCTGCTACTACAAAATGAAACAAATGCATTAGAGAAATAAATGAGGCAGCTAAATCTCTACTATGAAGTGAGTTCTAAATAAGTAGTAAAAATCGTGACACTTAAAACACAATTTTGGCTTAAATAGCTGGTGCACTGGAATTCAAAAGCACTATAAATAAGGAAGAATCTACCTACAACAATCACTGAATTTTGTCACTAACTTCCAAATATGAGACAGTCTGGATGTTTTATGAACTTGTACCACATTGGATTTTAAAGAAACAACACATTATATATTCTACTGTAATATTAGGTGAAGATTATTAGAGACTTTCAGACAGTTGCGATTCCAACATTTAACACTGATGTAACAGCTCTTGAGGAACTTGCAAAGAGTGAGGCTGCCTAACACCAATTGCTGTGCCATTAATTAACATTTCATCTTCATGCATCAGATTTTCATTTAAATTCAGGTATCATAACCCCTCATTCCCATCATGCTCCCACAACATATATCTGCAGGAGTTTAGTATCAAATATATGGGTTATTTTTCTTTTATTGTCTAAACAACCTGTATATGTAAGATTTTGACAATAGGGTTTAGCATCCTAGGAAAACTTCTGTTTCATTATGTAAGATTGCTCACCTCTAGCTCAAGACAAGAATGTAGGTTGATTAGAGTACTCCAGTTCTTGACTTCTCCAACAAATGAGGACTTGGCTAAAAGCATTGGCACTGTTCTGTGCCCAACTCCAGCTTCAAGTGTTAGAAAAACAGACTCTATATTAATTTTCAAAGACTCTCCTGTGGGAACCAGTTCAGTGTGTGGATTTTTATCTTCATTTTCATTAGTCTCTTCAAGAAACCACAACTTCAGATTTTTTATATCTTTCTTATTCCATAAGTCAGGAGGAATTTGACTAATCTCTTCATTTGTTGTTTCTGTAGTTTGATAAAGGGCTGATGTAATAGTGATTACAGTGTTTATGATTATTGGTGAAACCTACAAATAAGAAATTGGAATAACTGGAAATGAGTATCTGGTACAGAAACAGCTAGTTTCAGATACAAAAGCATAATGAGTATGTTACAATAACAAAATACTTCCATTTTCTTCAGGACTCTCATTCGAACATACCTCCCTTCCACATGCAATAGTTCATTTTTTTCAGATTTGCAACCCCTGCCTTATTTCCAGATGGAATGTTTCTAAACTACATCATTCAATGATTTATCTCTGCAAACTAGCCATTTTATAAAACAGGGATTTCAAAACTGAAGCATAGTGACACAGTTGTTCACTTTCAGTTTTATTCATTTTGATATGCTTCATCATTAGGTAGGTGACCTAATGATGAACTGGAATGATTCCCCACTTCAGTCATTCCTGAAGCAACTTCATAGCCTGCTCAGTGGGAAGCAGAAAACTAAAAACACAATACAAGTCTACTTACTTCTATTGTTAGAGATTTAATGGTTAGATCGGCTGTCTGTGGATTAGTACTTGACTGTTTCATTTCAAAGAAGAAGTCACAAGGCTGCAATACCTACACAAAAAAGTAAAAACACATGTCATATAGAGAAGAAGATATTTTTGAAAAATTACTTTGAAACCATACACATAAAAAGTAGTAAAAGTAAACTTACCAATATTTGGCTCTTCAAAAATTAAGAGAATTCTGAACACTAACATGTTGAAAGAAATAACAAGTATCCAGATGCATCATCTCAGGCATTCTCAATCATTACAGACTGAAACATCAGCTACAGTAAAATACATTACACTTCCATAACTCCATTCCTACAGTAAAAACTACAGATACCTTCAATGCACTGCACCCTCATGTCCCTGACTTTTGAGAACCAGTTTTTCAGTTGCAACACAGCAAGGACACAATTACATTTTTCCTGAATAACAGTGTAATTGTTGGAATCACAATCACTCAGTTCCAACTTTGTTTTGCAATCAGTCTCTGAACATTTACACTTGCCAATGTCTACCAAATCAGAGGTATGCCATAAACAAAACCAGAGCTATGCTATTAATACATAGAGAGCACCCAGATGTATTTAGACTCTGACATTGCACAGACAGGAAAATTTGCTTTCCAATCCCCATCTGAGATGATCACTCTTTCAAAAACTCAAATTTCAAACCATACAGATTGTACAATCTTTTCTGACATCTCTGTACATATCTGAATCAGATGCTGGAGGCATAGATATACCCTGAATCAGTTTGACCACACTTTTCCCAAATGAATTTGATCTAACAGAAGTTTTTGTCCATAATATTATTTTTTAACCTATTGCTCAAATTACCTTTTTTCCTTACACCATATTACATTCAGGAATGAAAAATTACAGATTCCTCTTTAGACCAACACACATATAAGAAATATATAAAGACCCCGTCATTATTTATACTATTTTATATCTGCAGGTTAGTTTCCCTGCTTGGCATCTGGACATGACACTTGGGGATACGGTTTAGGGGTGACTATGGTAATGTTGGACTGACAGTCAGAGTAAATGATCTTAAAGGTCCCTTTCAGTTTTGATGATTTTGTCATCCAAAGGATGAATGCATCCAACCCAATTATTTTCTGTCCTAGGTTGCGATGTAAGGTGCATCCAAAAGTATGTATTCTATTACCATCTTCATAAACTCTTAAAAGCATGTGGGGCAGTGTTCCTTATCTCCTCTATGACTCATCCCTGGTAACTCCCTCCAGGAAGATATCTTCTGATAACAGGCAATCAAGCCTCACTGCATGACTGATAAAATTACATCATCCCAATGTGAGTTACTGCACCCAGGGGGAGGAAACAAGCATTCCTATCTGGATATAATCTGAGGTTTGGAACACCACAAGCGGCCTTATCCACTGGATTCCCAGAGGACAAGAGCCCCATGACCACCACTGGGCCTTCAGAGGAAGATCAGACCCTTCCACAGGATCACTGCTTCAACAGAACATCATCTACCACTTCAAAAGCACTGCAGCCACCATTTAATCAGACTGCTACCAACACCCTGACCGACAGGGTGTCAGGTTGCATCCTGACTCTGTCAATGTTTCTGTATTATTGCATTTATTTTCATTTTCCTATAAAATTGTATTTCTGACTTGGAATCTCCCACTGGCTTGCTTTCAAACTAGTACACTTTCCCCAGACTAAAATTAGATTGTTTACAAAAAACCTGGGTTCAGAGGTTTGCCTACACATGTTTTCAAAAGGAGCAGTTATGCTCCTACCTGCAGGTAACTTTTTTTTTTCTACTCTTCTCAAGAACTATCTGCATCTTTCAAGGAAGGTACTGTTTTAAGCACTAAAACTAGTGTCCTCTGAAGTTTTTTTCGCTATGTATAGCACAAGCATCCTGTCAGATTCAGATCCTTCCCCCCCGTTTCTACAGTCTGAGATAAGAGATTCCATCAGAAGTTAATCCTATAAGAGGGACAACTTGGTGTGAAGCCTTCCAATAGCTTTCTACAGAGAAAGTAATGTTTATGCCACATTTGCCAGCTACAAAAATGGAAGTTGAACAACTTTGCATTATATTGTGGCTATCAATGCTACTGCATCACTTTCTAAATGACTAGAGTAACATTTTAGTGAAATTAGAGACTGTTTATACCCAAGGAGTAAACTGAGGTGCTATGATTCTACCTGAAATTGAGACGAAAGGGAAGCCCCAGTCCTTTCTACATATAACATTGGTCTTTCCTATATCACTCCATAAGTAAGCAGGCATTAACAGAGAGCTGAAAAGATTTGCTCTTCAAAATTCATCTGTGGTCTGAGGACATGGGTAACTGTTGCATATACAGTCAATTTGAATTTTTTCTCTGATGCAACAATATCACAGAATTAACTGAGGAACAGTCTGCTGTAGAGCCAGAAAAGCTGTAAGAAACTCAAGGAGTCAATGCACTTCCACCTGATCAGTAACTAACAAGTCTGATTCTGTTGCCAAAATACAAATAGCCAGTTTTTACATAACAGATATATGGACCTTAAAATAAAGGAATTTATGAACAGTATACAATAAGTAAATTATTTCCTATACGCACTTTTTTTTTGGTGACACTATTATTCTCTTACATAGCTATTTAATGCAAGGTTTTAGATTGATAGCACTCCAAATTAACCATACTGCATTTGACATAGCATACACTTACTATTTAATTGGCTTACATGGGATATGAAAGATAACTAACATTTTACTCCCTGGAACTCTGAACTGTAGCTTGTTACACAAACCAAACCCCACTATCACAGATCAAGATGATGCTTTAGGCATATCAGACAAAAGAGAATAAAATCAACAAAATGTTAACCATAAAATTATACTTGTACTACTATACTGGTATATACATCTTAATGATGAACATTTCAGAAATTACTTGTATTTTAGTAGTGTAAGTTAAACAGCACCTTAAAATACACATTGAATGGTTGCAAACTCACCGTAGTAATGTTCTCTTTCCTTTCTTCTGGAAGAAATGGGCATGCTTTCATCTGTATCTCTCTAACAGCAGCTGTCATGTTGTACCTTTCAGGGCTACTTTTAATGAAGACCTCACACTGCGTTGTAACCACCAACGCAGGAGCATCACTTCTTGTTAAATCGGCCACAAACACAATCTCTGGATTTTTAACAACAATGTTCATTTCCATCGTAGATACAGGCTGCACAGATGCTTCAGAAATATAAATTACATTAGTTTAATTGTTGAAAGATTAGATTTCAATTACTCTCTTGTTGTGACTTAATTATTAATATAATTAATATTATAATCAACAATATTGATTATAATAATTATTTAATTCTTGTAACTTATAGGGAGGCCTTGACTATTTAGGGGTAAGATCTAGCATAACTAGTGCTAGGAAATCTGTAGATACCTGCAACCATCATTTCTAGGCCCTTCATTGCAGGCACAAAACCATTTAATATCTAATTACTCTTGGGTATAACAAAAGACTTCAGGAAGTTTCTCTGTCAAAATGAAGCGGGTTAACAGTATCACCAATGTTACTTTCTCTGGCATTAACAAATGTATCAGCTTCACCCCATAACTACATCTGCCAACTCTGAATACAGTCTTAAGAAAATGCTCGCACATTTTCTGCTCTCTGGAGTAGCAAACCCCTATTTTTCCAAAGGACAATAATGCAGCATTACTGATGCCTAATGTAAACACTTGCAATAAAAATATACTTTTATATAAGACTTCCTTATCTGTTCAGACTTTGATCATCAGCAAATACTCACAACAGGCCTGGCTGAGAGGGACACAACTACGATACTTAGGAAAATAATACCAAAAACCCTGGTACTTGCTTTGGCATACATGATGAGAACTACCTGAGGCCTGGAAGCATAAAAATAATATTTCCTATTCTAATGAACCAATTTTTGATGTCAGGTAATCAAGCTAAAAGTCTGGTTTTTGATGTAGGAAGAAACGCAAATCAGCGGACAAATGAAGTGACATTTCTAGGCAGCAATATCAGACAGGCTGATTCCATGTGTAAGCACAATATAATACACTCCATTATTATTCCCATTTTATTTTAAACCTACATTTTCAGATGTCTTCTTTCTTTAGTAAGACCAGACTTCATTTGGAAACAAAAACTAAAAGGTCATGAATCTATTTCCATGATGCAAAGCAAGCAACATCAACAGCTGCAAGCTGTTCATACATATAAACATAGGAAATAGCATAAAAGGAGTATTGTATTTTTTGCATACTATTACAACATCAAAATTAAGCTGATCTTCAAATACAGATTTTAAACTATTTCTGGTGTATACTGGTATATACCTTGGTCCTTTACAGGTAACGACTGTTTGAGATTTGTCTGTGCAGCAGCACTTTCTGCTTTAGCCTTTAGAAATATATCTGCTACAGTAAGTAGAAACTCCATGCTTGCACAAAGGTATATCTCTTGAACAATAACATCAAGAACAGTGCCATCTCTCCCCTGTTTGTAGTTTACATCCACCATAACCTTCTTTTCAAATCCATGTTTCATTTCCACCATTCTGAAAGATAATTAAGGAGGCATTTAATGAAACAATAAAAAGCCAGCCATGAATACTGACAACCAGTTAAGATTCTCATTTCAGATGCAATACATTAACAAGACCAAATTTAAAAAGCAACGCAAATAATTTTAGAACATGACTGATACAAACATTAGCACTAACTTTATATAACTTTAAAACTAATTGGAATCCCATACACTGGTAATTAAAGGTATTAATAACAAGACAAACCATCGTATTTCCTTGCTTTCACATCAAAAGTACCACATTTTACTGAAGTTTGTTAGTATTCATGAAACATCATCTCAGTCTTACTTAGAACTCCATTAAAGTGGAAAGTGAAACTGTTTTCTATGCAAGTTTATTAAATTTGCATTTAAAGCTCAGTTTATTTATTTTTTTTATATTTAGCATTGGTCGCTCATAAATATACAATGAACAAAAGGCACATGAAACACATAAATCCACAGTAATATGTACTTTAAGAATTCCAACATTAAACAATTGCAGTTTTAACAGAATACTAATAAAAACTGAAATGTTCTAAATTCTTTGTCTAACTCTAATAAACAGCAATTACGTAAAATTACAGACCTTGGAGTAGCCTTCTGGATCGATTGTCTTTTATCATCTAATGTACAGTTTGCCAGTTTGACTGAAGCATTCATTGAACCATCTGATAACATTTTCAGAGCAGCTGACATGAGAACTAATTTAAACTCTGCAAGCTTCAAAAGGTCATCTCTTTGATCCAAACTGTTAACCTGTTTAAATGAAACATTTGTACATTTCATTACAGGTAGCAAAAAATATTACATAGGTGTGATACACAGTTTTATTCTAACTGATCATATTTTCAATAATAATAAATCAAATAAACCAACTATTAATTCAAAAGACAACCACAATCAACAACATACAAGAAAAACTTTCAAAGAGCGATGCTTTGCTGTTCTACCATCTTTCTAAAGCAAGCTTACATAAGTGAGAGATCTAAGTTTACAATAAATTGCAAACTTTTAGTCAGAAATCTGGTGACAAATTTTGTATGTTTAAACCACGATGAATACAAATGCACTCCTGTTGACAAATTTAAGAATCTTTCTCCTCCATTTTGTGTGTGTCCATGTATCCATCTCTATGTGTAACTAATGAATATGTTTCATTCCTCTGCATCTTTTTCTTCTCAAACTGAATTTTAAACTGATATAAATCCTCATCAGATATTTAGTCAGATGACAGAAGATGCCATATATTATGGCTACCACTGGCTATTCTATTTCCTGTAGTATGTGCCGAAAGCAATTTAGCTAAAATAGATGTTCTGTCATTTCCATCACATTTATTATTATTGCTAGAACACACTCTCTCTGTCATAAAATAAACTATTTTTTTTTCAGAATTTCCAGGACTCTAGATAACCTTAAAGCTGCTGATTACTCTTAGTAACCAAAATTATACTTACCTGTTTTGAATTTGGACTATACAACACTAAAGTCAGTGAGTCAAATCTGAAGTCCAGTTTTAGTGTTGTTTTTATTTTCATAGGTGAATGCAATTCCACAACAGCTGATGTCACAACAGTTACACCTTTCAGGAACGAGAAAAATGGTTAATATTAAAAAATTGCCTGACTGCAAGTAAGGAAAAATACAAAACAAAACATCCTCATTTACAACCATAAAGACAGCAACTTCCCTTTTTCTCCACATGTAAATCCATCCACACTTAGTATGTGTTTATCATGCTTTATGTAATTACTTTTGGCAAAATCACACAATGTTTGAGAATATAATACACTTTCCTTACATATTCTACATGAGATTTTTACCATCTTTCAAACACAAATGCACAACTCCCCCTTAATATTGCATGGTACTGTACACAAGAGTGTTATGAAGAATACAAATTTATTTCCATTCTCATTTTTTTATCTGCCACACTGCTGCTGGTTAACAAAGGAATTCAACCAAAGATGGTTTTCTTTACTTGCTTTTCTTTTTAGTGTTTGCTAAACAGTCGATAGGCAGCGACATATATTGAATAGGAACAAATTTCAGGGGTTTCATTATTAAAGGACAAACAGATCTAAATCAGAACAGCAACAAAACCATCATATACAGGAAGGAGAGTAAAATGGAACTTTCCCAAGTCAGGATGTTAACAAATGTAGTCGACAGACTTTTAAGTGCTGCTTTGCATTATGGCCAGGAAAACAAGACCCTTACATTACCTGTCACGTTCCAAAACTCACTACAGTGGCTCAGTTGCTCCTATTCGTTATTATTATTGTCAGATATAGCTCAAACCACAATGTCAAGATAATAGGTCCAACTGACCTCATTAGCCAAGAAGGCTGCAATGGCAGCAGCAGTAACAGCCAACAGCAGTGGCTACAGTTGCAGAGCCTGGTAGAGGGTTCCCAGAGTCACGGAAACCCAAGAGGTGGCAGAGACCTGGCAGAGCCCAGCTCTCCTAAGTGAAACCTTTGCCTTGAGGGCCTTGCCAGAGCAACCCAGGGAGATTTAAACAACTCTAGCAAGCATGAGCAACACGGAGCACAGTGAAAAGGTGGGCAAATACAACGTGGCACATCAGAAAGATGTGGCACAGCTGCAGCAGTTCGTGTGGGCAGGGAATGTAGGAGGGCAGAGTGGCACCCCCCCACCAGCTCCTGAAGAGAGCTCACCTGATGGTTTTCACCTACCCCATGGGAACAGACACAACAGTGATCTCCACAAAGCCAAAAGTCATTGCTAGAAGGAGCACAGCAACCCAGACTAACCTCCCTGAGAAGAATGCATCTGGTCATGCCTGCAGTTGCAGGCAGTGAGGTCAAAAGAGACTACAGTTCTGTGCAGTGGGACCAGGTGGGTGACCTGCTGAGCTTAGAGAGGAAGTAGAGAGCCTGAAGAGTATCAGGGAGTCTGATAGAAAAATAGACTGGTGAAAACCCCTGGGAGAAATGCAGGGGGTGGAAGCTCAGCACAAGCCAGAGGAACTCCAACACTGTTGTCATCAGACAGAAGGAACGGATCTAAAAGACAAGGAAACAGGTCCCTGCTGGGGGCAGCAGGAGAATCACCTCCCTTGCCTTTACAGGCAACCTTAGGAAATAGGGATGAGTCTCCACAACCTAAGTGTGAAGCAAATGTTAATGAAGGTGAAGGTCTACCTGGCAAGATGCCCAGAGAAGGTCAGTCAACCAAATGCATCACAATTTCAGGTTAAGTAAGAGAGAAAGAAGAGTAATTGCTGTGACTCTTCTGAGAGGAACTGAGGGCCCTGTATGCCAGCTGGACCTGCTGCCTACCTGGGGCTCAGGTAAGAAGAAGATGGGACCTGGAACACATGTTATGTTCTCTTCTGTCTTGTCAAGAAAATCATGCAGATGAGCACCTTGGAACACAACTCCGTGTTGCCATCAGAATTTTGGTTTTGTTCATCATGGGTCAGTTTATAGAACACTGAGCCTGATGGCACCAACCAGGATCCTCCTGTCTCAAAGGGGAAAATGGACTTTACCTCAGGAGTTAACAGGGCTTGTTAAGAGAGCTTTGAACCAGATTTGAAGGGGAACAAGAACACAGCCACGCTCAACAAGAGAAGGTGTAGGAAGGGGAGAACTACAGTGACCACCCAAGCAAAATGAGGCTTAAGAGGGAATACATTCAGTGAGTACAAGCATCTGAAGATGAAATCACAAGACAGACTGGGGGGAACCCTTTGCACAATTAAATACCTCTATAATGTGCCTGTACACCAATGTACACAGTATGGAAAACAATCATGAGAAACAGAGGGCTGATGTTTCACGATTATAATGAAATCCTGGGAAATTTTAACCTGTCAGATGTCTTCTGGAAATTTAACACAGCAGAGCGGAGGCAGTCTAGGAAATTCCTGGAGTACCTGAAGATAACTTCCCAACACAGCTGGGAAGTGAGCCCACCAGGGGAGCTGCCCTGCTGGATCTGCTGCTTCCAAACAGAGAAGGGCTGGTGGGAGATGCCGTGGTTGGAGCAATCTCGAGCATAGCGACCATGACACATGAATTTTCAATACTCTGGGGTGTCAACAAAATCTTGGACTTCTGGACTTTGTCCTGTTCAGGACACTGGTTGACAGTTCCTTGGCAATAAGCCATTAAAAACCAAAGGGGTCCAAGAAGTCTAGAAGTACTTTAAGACGGAAATCTTATAGGCACAGGACCAGACTGTCTCTATGTGCTGGCTTGGTTGAATAGGGAGGAATTCAGGGGGGAAAAAAATCAGAATTTATGACCTTTGGAAGAAGGAGCAGGCAACTGGAAGAAGAGTAAAAGGATGCTGTTAAGTCACACAGAGAGAAAATCAACAAGGCTAAAATTCAGCCAGAACACAATCTGGCCACTGCTGTGAAGGAAAATAAGAAGAGTTTTTATAAATACATTAACAAGAAAGAGCAGGCACAGCAATAATCTCCACCCTATATTGGATGTGGACGGGTATGCTGCCACTAAGGATGGCTGAAGGAAAAGGCTGACGTACTTCATGCCTTCTTTACCTCAGTCTTAAAGAGTGAAAATGATTATTCTCTGGGCAACTGGCCATCTGAGCTGGTAGACAAGGTCAGAGAGCAGAAGAGACCTGCTGCAATCCATGATGAAGTAATTAGTGACTGCTGTGTCACTTAGACACTCACAAGTCTATGGGGCCAGACAGGATTCAACCTAGGGTGATGACAGAGCTGGCAGAGGAGCTCACCAAGTAACTCTTCACCATTTATCATCAGTCCTGGTTAACTGGAGAGGTCCTAGATGAGTGGAAGTTGGCCAATGTGATGCCCATCTACAAGAGAAAGATCCAGGGAACTGCAAGCTGGCCTCAATGTTGAGGAAGGTTATGGAGCAGATCATCTTGAGTGCAGTAACATAGCACAAACTGGACAACCAAGGGATCAGGCCAAGGGATCAGGTCCAGCCAGAATGGTGTCAGAATGGGTTTAGGAAAGGCAGGTCCTGCTTGATTTCCTTTTTGACCAATGACTCATCAAGTGAAAGAGAGAAAGGCTATCTGTACATTAGTGAAGTCTTCAATACTTTCTCCCAGGATGCTTTATCCTGAAGAAGCTGGCAGGCCAGGGCTTGGACAGGTACACTCTTTGCTGAGTTAAACACTAGCTGGATGGTTGGACCTAGAGAGTGGTAGTGAATGGAATTATATCCAGTTGGCAAACAGTCACCAGTGGTGCTCTCCATAGCTCACTATTGGGACCAGCTCTATATAAAAACTTTATAAGGGATCCGGATAAGGGCATCAAGTGCCCCTCAGTCAGTTCACAGATGACACCAAGTTTGGCAGGAATGTTGATCTGTTGGAGGATTGGAAGGTTCTGCAGAGTGGTCTGGTCAGACTGGATAAAAGGCTGTGGCCAGTGGCTTGAAGTTCAACAAGGTGAAGTGCCAAACCCAGCACTTGGATCACAATAACCCCAGGCAGTGCTACAGGCTGAGGACAGTGGCTGGAAAGTTGCGCAGGGGAAAATGACCTGAGAGTGCTAGTCAGTACTGGCTGAACATGAGCCAGCTGTGCCCAGATAGCCAATGTCATCCTGGTCTGCATCAGCAGTAGTGTGGTCAAGGACCAGTACAGTGATTGTCCTCTTGTACTCAGCCAGTACGCAAAGTAAGACCATACTTCAAATCCTCTTTCCAGTTCTCACAAAACAAAGACATTGAGGTCCTGAAACGTCCAGAGAAGGGCAATGGAACCACTGAATGGTCTGGAACATAAGTTATATGAGGAGTGACTGAAGGAGCTGAAGATGCTCAGTCTAGAGAAAAGGAAGCTCAGAGGGACCCTACTGCTGCCCACAACTACTGGAAAGGAAGTTGTAGCAAGATGGGGGGCTGGTCTCTTTTCATAGACAGCTAGTGAGTGACCAGGTAAGATGATACAGCCTCAAGCTGAGACAGGGGAGGTTCAGGCTGGACATCAGGAAGGATTTCTGCTCAGGAAGGTGGTGGAGTCACCATCCCTACAAGTGCCAAGAAGACCTAAACATGGCATTTAGTGCTATTGTTAAGTTGACATGGTGTTTTTTGGTCAAAGGCTACATTTCAGGTTCTTGGAGGTCTTTTGCACCTTAATTATTCTGTGATTCTACAATATTGATATACACAAAGGAGTCTGGCATTCATTTTTAAATGCAATTCCAAAATAAGTTTATATATTGACAATAATACCTAAAAAAGCCAAACGATGTAAGTTTGGAAGATATTACCTGCAGAGTGGTGAGCACCATGCATTTCAAAAGAATGACTAGTTGATGCTTTTGATTCTTGCAAAGCTGTTGATGCACCAGAGCCTTCACCTGCATTTTCATTTAGTGTCCTCAGTATTGTGGTAATATCTTCCTGACTGAGGATTAGCTTTAAAAAAGATTGGAATGGAAATCAGAACAACTCTGTTTGTGCAACTTTTGGTAAGTAAAATCTAAGCTTACAAATAAACAGATAAATCAAATTGATCTCATCTGAGTCTCTGTTTAGGACGTTGAACATTTTTTCTCAAATTCACACAATTCCTTATTGTAATTTCAAGAAATGAGAAGTCAGTCACACATTATTTTGTTTTCATCTACAAACTTTCGATACCAAGTTGCAATTTAGAAACTGGAATGTCAGAATATGTACACATACAGTTTGACTGACAAACTGCAAGTCAACTGTAAAATTTTTATCTGCATTTAGTCACAAGGCACTTTTACAGTAAGAGTTATTTCACAGCAATACTTATGAGCTCTATTTCAAAATCTGGCAAATCCATTTTATTCACACACTTCACAGCCTTCATATTTTTAATGTTAAACTGTTATGTTTAAATTTTCATTCATGTTAAATTTCTTTTTTTATGTTAAATTTAAATTACCCTAGGATGCATCCCATCTGGCCCC
Source organism: Luscinia megarhynchos (assembly GCA_034336665.1). NCBI lineage: Eukaryota > Metazoa > Chordata > Aves > Passeriformes > Muscicapidae > Luscinia > Luscinia megarhynchos. The sequence continues at coordinate 33,672,522 of CM067592.1, read as the reverse complement.
ATAGATCTGTGAGTGTCTATGTGGCACAGCAGGTCACCGATAACTATTCAGGCTTGTCATAGGTACAAATTCAGCACTGCTACTGAACAAACCAATAAACCACAACTTTTCCAATCTTTCACTAAAAGACACTGACAAAAAAAAGCTAGAATAGAATAAGCCTTTTTAACTAGCAATAGTAAATTCATAGTACAAAGTCTGCCAGCAGATAAAATACAGAGCTTAAATTAGAACAGAAATCTACTCATTTCCTTCTCCCCTATGAAACAACAAAATCTATTCTACCTCCGTGTCTTGAAATCAAACAACACCTGAACTACTGAGCTTGGACTTTTATAGAGAAAAATGAATCTGTTTTCCACAAATATTTTAGCACTTGCTTTCAGAAAAAACTGCTTACATTCATAGGCTTGAGTCTGCCAGATATTTCAATATCAGGAACTTCATTATACCACGCAGCAGCTAAATTTCGTTCAACAGCTAATTCCAGACTGACTGGCTGCAGCAACTGTACTTCAGTTTGCAAAGAATCTTGCTCATAGTAAGATCTGTGAAAAGAAGCAAAATATTCTCAGCTTTCGCATATTGCACACTCTTAAAAAAAATTCAGTTTTTTCCTCATCTTTTAAAATAATGCTATAAAACTGCCTTTATACTACTCCAAGTAGCTCTATTTGAAGACATCAAGTAGACTTCCCTCCTTTGTAGGGAGGAGATATCAGGCACATACCAGGCATGCAACACACAAACGTGTTGCAAGTCAGGACCTCTTACCTGCCCTCCAGTGGTCAGCAATTTCTTCTTTCTTCAGTACTCTTCAACTGTGTTTGAAAAGCCCCTTCCATTCCCTCTCTGCACATGACCCCTCTGCACCAAGAGGCATTTTCAAACAGTCCTTTTTGGCTGTCTAAATCAGTACCTTTGCTTCTATGCATAGCTTGAAAATCCCATCAAAACCAGTCTAATACAAATAGATATAGCCTGTCTTAAAATAATGAACAATCATAAATCTATAGTACTACACAATTTACCCTGAACAAACATTTGCCTCTATTTAAAGATGTGCAGATTGTCCTTTATCCTAAACCACACATTTTCATTGCTTTAAAAAACTATTAGTTGGCTGTTATATTCCAAGATAATAGTCTGTCAATCACCAATCATTACCTAATTATTCAACTAGTCTTTGAAGCTCTCTAACCGAAGAATCCCAAAAGGAATAAATTAATTTCAAAAATATTAATACAACATTACCTGTATAACTTCAGTTCACTCAATTTCACCGTCATAGAGTCAATAACAGGTGGGACACTACACCGTGTTTTTGTTTTAGCAATAAAGAATTGGTTCTTCACCGTGATTAGACCAAGATCAGCCACCAGGACATTTGCAGACATTGCTGACTGTGGAATTATGACAACAGGTGCTTTGATATTGATATCTAGTGCCGAACGGGAACTACGCTCTGCTAACCCTTTTACACCTGTAGCTGCTTTCTCTGCTGTTCGAACAGTTGCCTCAGTAAGAGCTTCCTTGGCAGCTTGAAAGTTATTTATAAAAGCCTAGGAAAGGAATACAGGAATTAATTATTAAGAATTACAGTACTTCAAAAACACTAAGAATCATAATTACTTAAATAGCGAACCATCCTAAGATGCTATTTTTGCTATACATTTTGTCCAAATTCTTTAATAGGATAATCTTCCCTCAAATATGATAAATTATGCATATATGAAAATAAATTTCTATACTAAATATTTGGAAAATTAGATGGTAAGATAAATGACCTCATAATACGACTTGCAGGATTTACATTTTATTTAATCACATGAGCAGCAAAAGATTGATTTACTTAGCCGAAATTAAGGAAAGGGCATGATTTTCATGGTTTCTCATTACATTTCAGTGTTATAAATAATGAATGGTATGTATATCCAACAGATGCCACAAATCATCTAAGAAAAACATTACCATTAACAATAGTAAACCTCTTCACTTACTCATCTGCTCCACAGGAACAAACAAGAAAAATAAACAACCCAAGCATCAATCCTAGTAAAGTTTTTACAATAGTGTATAAGAGCTCCTACACAAATAGATAACCTGGAACACTCATCCCTTTCTTGCTCTGACAACTTCACCTAGATCCTAAGAAACAGTATCCAGAAAATATAACTTACCAAAATAGATGAAACAAACTTGTTGACAAAAACTACTTGAATACACCCAACAGTTAGATAAATGTGGTTGTCAACAACATCCATATTTGTATACGCAGTGCCATCCGTAGCATTCACATATGACACCATTCTGAAGTTGAAGACTTCTTTTCCTGTGATGTAAAGAGCCTTAGGAAGAAAAAAAAAATAGTATCACTACTGTAAAAACTTACATACTGGAGAAATTTAACTTCAAAACAAAATGTAGTACCTCACAGCATTAAGACGTTTTAGTTCAAGTGTCTCAACAATATATGAAAAAAATTGAATTTTAAAAATCCATTGAAATTGCTGAAAATATTCAGTTGACATCTCAGCTTTGAATAATTCTCTTCACTAAAGTCAACTTAGTAAGAAGCACAATGAGTAGCTAAATATCACAGTTGCACAAATTAATGTCAGTCTAATAATTACTGGTTGTGGGAGCAAAATCAATCTGTCACAGAGATATAACAAATACATCAAACATGACTGAAAAAAGTCACAGTAGAGAGGAAAGTCTAAAAAGTTTAATTTAGCATCCATTAAAAAAAAAGAGAAATCAATGATACATTCATATGCCTACCTTTTTATACAATGCTGTCTCATCAGAATCCACAATTATGATGTTCTTCAATTTTGCAGTCATATCAGTTGCTGATTTCTTCATGATCACTTGGCTATCCAGACCTCAAAAACAAGACATACAAAATCTATATACTATTACGGTTACAAAGTTTTGTACCTCTGTGATTAAAGTTTTGCTCCTACCTTCAATATGAATTTCAGCTATTCTATGGCTTTTCTCTCTGATAAAAATACTCAAACATGATAAATCCGCACAGATAATGAGGTCAATAACATCTTCATACTTTGATTTTTTTGATGCTATGGGAAATAAAAAATAACAAAAGTTAACATTCTTCAAAAAGGATGTACAGTTTTGGTATCCCTTTGAACTGCAAAGCAAAGCAAGTAAGAGGTTAATGATCCTCAAGTATAAGGTAATCACCACAAGGCCATCAAATGTGTGGATTCATATCAAGAAAAAAACAATAAAAACCTGACAACAGTTTATGGGTTTTCCTTTTACATTGACTTAGTGCCTTGAACACATAGCAACAGTATGCCTTGACCTATATGTCAGAAAACTGTACACGGCTAAGGGCACAACCCTATAAATACACACAATTTTAAGCAAAATTTCTCATATCAAACATCACTGACAAGTTTGCAAAGACAGAAAATACATTTGTTTTATTCCTTACTTAAGTGAAGAGAGAGGAATGAAAAGAGGAAAAATTAATTAAGAAACTTACCTAATTTTTTAAGAACATCCTTCTTCTCCTCTGTTTTTTCATGGACTGGTTCTTCTGCAACTTTAGTTCCTTGTTTAGGTAAAAGATTATTCAGATAGTTCATAGCATTCAGCAGAGCTTCAGTATGCAAATGAACATCTAGAGAAGAAAAGTTCACCTAAAAGAAAAATTTTTGTTTATCCATATGCCTCTCCTCCCAAACTGAGGAAATTATGTTATAAAAAGATATCATACCTTTATTTTCTGTAGAACATTCTGATAGATAGTCTTCAGTTCTGGTCCTTTAATATCAGTCTATTTCACCAAAAGTGCACATAAAACAAACAAATCAGAAGTTTGTAAATTCCATTTACGAAAACTTATTTACAAAACCACTACAATTTAAGATGTAAAAATTATTCTGTTGAAAGAGCAGACAGACTTTGCACATGACAGTCAAGATGTTAAAAACATCAATAAGTAACAACATCTGCTGCATATTAATGTGATGTTTATGACATGCTTACAATTCAAAAGCAAAGTCTACTCTTTCCTAACCTTAATATACTCCAGAGTGAGAAGATCATCTTCTACATTATCCAATGTAGTAATTATGTAAACTGGCTGGTCATTATCATCTAAAAAAAAAAGAAGAAAAGAAAAAATTTAAACTTTCTTAATCTAAACTGCCAACAAGGCTACTAGCTGTCATTTGTTTAATCACAAAAACCTCTTCTGCAGATGTAAAATGGTTAAACATCTCTCTACAATCATCAGCACCAGAACATATTTACCGAAGCACTAATAAGAGGATGAGCTCCTGATTTACTTGCCCTCTGCCCTGGATTTAACTTAGGATGCAAATCTTCCTTATTTGACAAAAGCTGTATAGAGTTTTTGAAGACAAAATGACAGTGTTCTTTGTAAATAATTCCTTGACCAGATTATAAATACTTACCAATATACTCTGGGCACAGAAGACCAACTTCACGAAGGAAAGCACTCCCAGTCATGTCAAATGTTCTCATTTTAAGTTCAGTACCTAAGCCCAAAATATCAAGCTGGAGCACAGGCACCTCAGCATCACCAGTAAGACGGCATAGTGTAATTAAGACCTAAAAAAAACCACAAAACACACACCCAAAACCAGTAAGGGATTATAAGAAGTTAAAAAACCTCTTAAGTTTTTATACAGAATATAATACATTCACTTACATTTTACTGGTTAATGTCTATTTGTGTATTGATAAGTTAACTTTATATAGTAAATGCCTTGGAAAAAATAAACAATTCAACAAGAAGTACTGGCTGCTGATATCATAACAAAAACTTCAAACATGCATGTATGCAATACCAAAGAGACCATTACACAAACTAAATTATTTTTTTTAAAAATCCTGTACAGCACTCAGCAATGTTCAATAGAGTCAAAACTACATTTTCAGTCAGCACAAAGTGTTTACTACATTCACTGGAATTTCTCTGAATTTTCCTGCTAAGAGATTCCCCAGCTGAATATCTGGCAAGAGGATTTACTTGATTTTCACCAATGCATGACAATACTGTTGTTAAATAAATACGTGGCTGAGCTGCTGTATCCAGCTTTGACAAGAAACAAATACATGCATTCTTCCTTTCCATGTAAAGCTGTCTACAACCAAGGAAAATCAAAACAAAACTCTGTAAGTAATTCTAAACTATGAGGACAACACAGGTGATTTCTAATAGATTCCAAATTTAATTTTTTTCTTAAAGATTTTAAGTTTTCATTAGAAAATAATGCAAAACACAACATCCTCCTTTTAGACTACTAGTTCTAAATAAGGTCATGTCATCACACAAACAGTACATTTCAGTTTTATTTGTAGTAAAGGTGTAGTATATAGCATGCTACAAGCTAGCTGTGGTGTGTTGAAGACATTCTGTGAGCTCTACCATAAAACAAAATTTGTAAAGTTAACTGAATTTGTACCATTTATTTTTAAAATAAATGTAAGGTAAAATACACTGAATTGCAGAAATAACAGTGGCATAGCCATGATGGTGTAATGACAAAGTTAACAACAGTGTTGAGAGACAACCTCCTTTACTAGAACTGATACACTTAGCATTTGGATAAAATACTCTTTTTTCCCCCCACAAGCTTGAAACCGCAAGAACACAGAAAACTCTTTCAATGAAGATGTTACAGATTTACATGTGTGGGCAACAGCATCTGGGAAAAACTATGGTGGTTGTTACAACATAAAACATTAATGAAGTTTTCCCATTGACCACAGTGGTATCTGCAAAGAAACATGTCACAAATACATATTAAGCTAAAACAAATATGTAATGTAATTTCTGAGACATAGGTAAAGAAAATTCAGTGACAAAGTGAGTTGGGAAATCAAAAGGATAAATCAAAGCATTTCAGTGATGACAAGGATACAGAAGTACAAATATGACTTGGAAAAAACATTGAATATTTACAGGGAAAAATGGATATGGATTTATAAACACAACAAACACGGAAAAAATTAAAGTTCTGCTGTGCTTCAGGGAATTTTAAAAAAAAAAATTTACCTCAGCTACTTCAAACTTCAGCTGGAAATCCGTCATGTTTTTCAAAGATTCTTGTTTGTGTAGGGTTTTTCGCCTTGCACTGACAGCCTGCTTGAGGGAATCAGTTGGGACTTCAAAAAATGGCACATCTTCCACAGGACTGCTTAGTGCATCATAAAATTCTTCTTCTGATTCTACAGATTAAATCACAACAACATTACCTATGCAGCCAATTTACACAGCCAATATTTTACAAGTATCTAGCTGACAACTAACAACCAACAAAATCCGTTTCCATAACCATCTCAACTCCTGCCTCCAAAACTTTACACCCCACCTACAACTGCCTCCATCATGTCATCATAACTTCAGATCTCATTAGCTAATTCCTTTGTTAGCATTCTCTTTTGGCTTTGCAAAAGATAGCAAAAATGATGCTTGTCTTTGTCTTGCCTTTGGTGTGAGCTAACAGCTTCATCTGTCTGCTGATTAGATTGCTGTTAACAATACAGGACACTGAACTGGTCTCAACATCAGGCACACTACTTGGGATTTCTCCCTGCTGTAGATCTCCCATTTCAGAAAGACTATCAAGAACTATCAAGCTTTCAAACTATTTTACATTAGTGCAGAAATATAACCAAGATAAACAGATTGCAATGTCTTGTGAAGGTCTTCTCCTTCACCTAAAAACCATAAACACTGAAATATAGGGTAAGTGTGGAAGAAAAATCCTTCTAAAAAAACTCAACAAATTACATGAAGTATTTTGTAAAGCCTAAAAGCAGTCCTGAGTCTTTGGAGGGTGAAGGATAGAGAATTTAAATAAATCACTTAAAAGGACTGTATAGCTGCATGTATACTATAGGTTAAAAGTCAGATTTGACTGAAATCTAAATCTAGCTATTACTTTCTAAAATTACTTGTTGCAACAATGCATTCTCACTTCAGCCTGTTTTTTAAGAACTGAAAGACATTTCCACTCTACCTCTGGACACTTAAAGGAACTCATATACAAACAGATGAAGATGGACAAATACGTATTTTTATGCATAGTGCACACAAACTGAATTTAAAGCTATAAAGTACACCTAATAACTTTGCTGATAATTTTGCTAGTGTTTGCTAACCACACAAATCACTAACTTGATAAAGGAGTAGTAGCCTGGTTTTCTGTTTCTCCAGTTGAGTGTTTTGGCATCACAAACACGACTGACAGTGAAATAACACTGATATTTGATTGTTTTTCTAATGCAACTACTAGATGAAATGCTAGGCTCTAGCTAAGCTGTTTTGAACAGCTAGGCAGTATTGAACACAACCGGCTCTCCCACAGCCAATCTTCTGCTTTATCCACTAGAAGTCAAAATGTTTGTTTATAAAAACACAGCAGTTTCTAACAGTCATCATTTCACTACTTGTAACTTAAATCCACCTAAGTAGAAGAGAAATCCTTCACCATAAGAAAATAATTAAAACCATTATCAGAGGACTATGTACACGCGGAAGTTAAAAATTCTATACTACTTCAGATGCCTTCACAAAAATAAACCCACCATACCAAACAAAATTTTCCTGCTATGTCCTCAGGAAGAGAATGACATAAAACAGCACACAGAATTTTATTGTTATGAGAAAATACTCAAGTAGTTTGTGCAGTATGAATTATAAGCTAAACAGAATATAAACATTACTCAGCCTTCAAGAACTTGAAACAAAGTTCCATATCCCTGCTTACAGCAAGAATATTAAATTAGCTCAAAGAACTCAAAACCTTTCAACTTTACCCACTTCTTAAGCAAGACTTTAAAACAGATTATATTACCTGACTCAGCAAATGAATGAAGATCCAAAACAGGATACACGCCTTGCGATGCATGTGGTGTTGAAAGCACAGGGGTCAGTACAGCCTGAAACAGGAGATAACAAAATTTTTTCTTGTCTTTATTGGTCATGCTGTTGCATGCATATATGCTGCATCCAAGCTTTACAACTTAGGGAAACTCAGCTTAAGTGCAAATCAAAGTTAAACACTTACATTACTAAAATTATAAGCACGCAGAGAAATTAGGCCTAAAATAGGCAGAAGCAGCAGACATTGCACTTGCATCTAACCAGAGGGAACACACGAGGAAACACAGTGAAGAGGTTCAAACATTTGACTTCTTAGATCAAAAGATAGTCAGAAATGGCACATAATATGAAAAATCATAAAAGACAAAACCTAGTCCCTCAAAGGACTACAGTACAGCAACTTCAGAGGACCAGAAAGATCAACGGCTCTTTACAAAACTAACGTACGTGTCAGGTGGGGAAAAAGAAAAAAGAGATGCTCCAAACATTAGAACAAAGAGGACTGCCTTGTATTTCATAGAATCATAGAAGCATTTAGGTTCAGATCACTAAGTCCAACTGTAAAGCTACCGGAGACATGATTTAGTGGCAAACTTGAATGCCACATCCACGAGTCTTTTAAATTGCTGCAGGAATGGTGACTCATCTACTGGGCAGCCTCCTGCAATGCTTCACAATCATTTTGGTGAAAAAATTTTCCTAATTTCCTATCTAAACCTCCTCTGGAGCAATCTGAGGCTATTTACTCTTGTCCTGATACATTTTACTTGGGAGAAAAGACCAAGACCTCTGTCTTTCTTGCAGTCAGGAGCCCAAAACTGAGCACAGGATTCTAGGTGCAGCCTCACCAGTGCCAAAGACAGGGGGACAATCACTGCCTTGGCCCTACTGGTCACACTGTTGGTGATACAGGCCAGGATGCCCAAGGCTGCCTTGGCTCCCAGAGCACACAGTGGCTCAAGTTCAGTTGGCTGTTAACCAGCACTTCTAGGTCCTTTTCTGCTGGACAGCTTTTCAGCCACTCTGTACCCAGCCTGTAACATTGTTTGGGGTTGTTATGAACCCAGTGTGGGATCTGGCACCTCTCCTCATTGAATAGCACTGCTTCAGACATTAGGGAAAAAAAATCAACTGGTAAAGCACTGAGAGAAGGCCTCACAGTAGCTTCCATCTTTCTCATGAGAGGAAGCAGAGGGGCAGACACTGATCTCTTCTCTCTGGTAACCAGTGACAGGACTCGAGGGAACAGCATGAAGGGGTGTCAGGTAGGAAAAGGTCCCTTTACACTAGGAAAAGGTCCCTTCCCAAGAATATGTTTGGGCACTGGAACAGGCTCCCAAGGGAAGAGGTGACAGACCAGCCCGGGAGAGTTCAAGAAGTGTTTAGACAATGCTCTCAGGTATATGGTATGACACCTAGGGATGGTCCTGCGCAGGGCCAGCAGCTGGACTTGTGATCCTTGTGGGTCCTTTCCAGTCAGGATAATCTATAATTTGAGTCTTCAGTTGTAAAATGCAGTTATGCACAACCCAGAGCAGTAACTGAAAATACGTGAAATGCCACTAGAGTGCACTCTAGAACATGAATTCTCCACTCCACATGGTTGCATATATGACAGAATTAAGTTCTCTTAGTAATGGTATCCAAATGATTTATCATCAATTCTCAGAAGGCAATCTCAGCAATCTGAGTTTGGTAAAACCTCTCACCTGCAAGTTCCACATGCTCATGTATTATACATGCGCCTTGCACAGAGTATCAAAGTAAGAGCACTGTGCACTGTGACTGTGTATCCTTTCTTCTTGAGTGCCTTTGGCTCTGGATTGCTGACAGCAGTTCTTTCCCCACACCACCACACTTTCTCCCCTCCCTTGTTACTGCACCTTTTAAAGCTCAGGCACCAACAATTATTCACAAAAATCACAGTATCAAATCTATATACATTACGGCAACGAGAAACATTCATCTTGAACATTGTTTTCAAGCCCACATTTTTCATCTCGCTCTCAGCATTCCCACATCTCTCTTGGTCTCCAGCCTAGGTAATCGGACTTCACTGAATATATTCATGTCTACAAAGTATTTAAGAGTATTTAAGAGTCTTGTAACTGTGAAAGTGTCTCATCTGTAATACTTCCACATTCTAAGAAAACAAGGAGAAAAAAAACTGAAATTTGACTTCAGAGTACCAAATCATGAAAAATAGCCTTACACACTTAAGTGTCTTGTTGGACTAAAATGCTGAGTGCAAAAATGTAGAAGGATCTTTTCTAAAACGTCTTCTGTTTTTACAGACCAAGAACACATCCACCACTAACTCAGAATGTAAAGAAGAAAACAGTAGTCTGAAAAAAGATTTCACATCCTTTTCAGTTCAAAATTATGCGATGCTAACGAATTTCAGAAGAATTACAGTGGAAAGGATGACAGCATGGGAGTATACCTGCCACCATCAAAGCATAAAATCCACTCAAATTAACTGAATTTAACACCAGCCATTAAAGTCTGTCAAGTTCTGAAGTAAATGGAAGCTTGGGCAGACAGGTTTAAGCATAAGTTTTGATATGGATTCACATATAATGCAATTATATGTATCCTTGGTCCATAGTTTTTTCTCACCTTATCTAGTGTACATCACAACTAATGTACAGGTAATACTAATTACTTCAAGGTCACTTAAAATACAGATGTCATAGTTGAATTCTGTAACTAAATTCAAGTACAGTCCATGTTATAAAGCACAGGACTATCTTATACATGCAGACTCCATTTATGTAAAAGTAAAAGAAATAGTCATCTGTGATTAGTTGCACAACACAGAGACTAAGGCGGCTTTAGTTTTTTCTTGGGTATACTATGAGTATATGAAGAGTGAAAGAAGTCAGAATTAGCTAAAATTTTAATGGCACCACTAAAGAGACTGCAAGAATCACAAAAAGAAAAACAGTCTTCACACTCTACATATATATAACTTTCAATTGGAATGCATGTCTAATTGTGGCATTTACTGTTAGAAAATATTATGCTAATATAAGCCACAGAAAATACCAAACTACAGCAACAGCTTTCCAAAACAGTGCAGAATAATTTGCACAAAAATGGAAATACAGCTATCAAACAATCTAAAAAAATCCCAAATACAAAGATGACCACTAGTCCTGTAGAACCAAGTGCATGAGTTACTAAATAACAGATTGTTAGAAGTATTTACAAATGACAGAAAAATGGAGAGACAAATTTCATTTGACTTTTAAGATTTTACATGTATTCTAATGATAGGACTGCTTTATACATGTGTAAAACATAGCCAGATCACACAGACTAGTCATGTCCAAAATTAGCAACTGTGAGTTAATTTCCTAATTCAGTTAAGAACATCTCAAAAGGTGAAATACATTTTTCAATATACTAAATAATAAGAAGGGGACAAACTTCTGTTCTGAAGAAGGTATAAACCAGTGACCCAAACCATATTCACCAAGGAAAGGGTGAAAGATCAAGAACCCTTCTCCAAACTCCTGATCATTACAAGCACAAGGAAGAACTTCCATTCCTGAGCTACATTGCGTAAAGAACTTGAAATGGGAAAAGCACTGAGGTGAGCTGAAAAAAACCTGCTACTTGTGCCAGGCAGACATTATTTATAAAACAGATAGTGAATATTTTTTGTTTGGCTTTTGAAACTCTCATCTAACATCACATAATACTTGAACTTCAAAAATTCCAGCATTTTAACGTTTTCTTCACTACACAAAGCAGCCGAACCCAAATTCTGCAACTCTATGATACACATGTGAATTTGAAGATAAAATTAAATTAATCCTCAACAAAACTGAGTATGTTTGTTAGTCAAGATTATTATGAACTACAATTTAATTCCCATAGTACTAAAACTCTGAGAAATTCAATTTAAAATCCAAGCACCGGACAACTATTTCATTATTATTGGATAAAGTTCATAACAAGCTAACTAAATAGCAAGAAATTTTTCTACCGCTTTAGAGAAAGAGCTAACTTTTTCAAGAGGCACTAAATCAATGCTTGTTCGTCACTTTCTTGAGCACCTTTCAAAACTGGAATGCTAACACCAAAAAGCATTTTTCTGATAATTTTTAATGAAATCTCTTTTAAAAACCTTACCTCAGTCATTTTTGGAGGAGAGCTGGTAGCAGGGGCACTTTCTGGCTTAGGAATGCTATCAATTAGCTCCAAGATACTTGTCACCTTCTGGTCTGATATTTGGATAGAAAGTAAAGGCAACTGTCCTGACAGTTTGAACCTGTTTTTTAAAGAACCAAAGTCAAAAGTTGCACAGTTAATACATCTTAAATATTTTCAATCAACCTTTGCGTTATTTTTGTTTCTGGAAACCACAAGTCTTCCTGGTCAGAAAATTCTTCATCTAACCATTGTATGTAGTATATGTACATGCCTATGCATATATATATATATATATATATATATATATATATATATATGCAATCATTCTGTTGCACACAAAAAAGCTGCTTGATAACAAATACCCACTTAGTAGCATAATTTATATTTCCATTTGCTTTCCAAAGCCTTGTGGATCAGGACTACAAATGGTACTAATAACCACTCCTGGTTAGGTTATACACGGCATATTTTCCTTACAACCAGAAATTGCTTTCTCATGTTCATGCATTTAATTACTTTCAATAAATCACATAACTGAGCTTTTACACAAAAGAGAAGGTGGAGGTGTTTTTTGCATATGATTTAGGGCTCAAAACATAAAAAAAAGAATACAAAATACTTCCTAAAATTCATATATAGTTAAGAAGACTGTAGCAGTAGCCTAGATATCTAAAAAACTAATATACAGCAATACAGAATATTGAAGAGTAAAACAACCATTTTTTAAAACTAAAAGAGTAAAATATATTTTAAGTGTATTTGAACAAGAATTGGCAAAAAATAACTAGAGTCACATCAAACACACTGGATTTTTAAAGACATAAAACACAAAACACAACTTAGATCTTCATACAAGAAAGTGTAACAGATGTAAACAGAAAATTTGCTCAAAGAACATATTGTTTTATTACAACTTCTATTTAGAACAGTTAGAGAGGTCTGTTCAACAGGTAATAGGTAGCACTGTGCTTAATACACAGTATGTAAGGAACAAGACAAGCTCGCTCCTTCTGATGAGCTTAACTCACATCTAAGTCTTCAAAGTGACATAAAATATAAAGTGAAGAAGACGTGAGAACAAAAAGCTCCACATTTTCAATCCATCTTAGTAGCTTTGATACTTATAAATCTTAAAAAACAGCTTTTGACACTTAAGGAAGCACAAAATTGCACATGTTAAACTGTGACAGTAACTAGTTTTCTTCCATTTATAAACTTCTTCGCATCTTTAAACTTACAGGATTAATTCTCAACTACTACTCTTATTCTTAACTTCAGTTCTATCAGAGGGAGATTTAGACTCTCTCTCTACTGTGCTCCTCAGTTGCTGGAGGAGAAATAGTAATTAAATATACAATAGCAATTCTCACTTTCATTGCACTTCAACCTCTCTACAAAAATTTGTGTATGCTGTTGAGACATTTTTGATGAATGTTTCTACAACAGACAGCCCATACAGTTAGAAGGAAGGCACTTTGCAGATACAAAGCAGACAGCTGGGCTCTCTACACTGCTCTTTAAACAGAAGCTTTTAAGGTCTGGGAAAGCTCTGTATAGAGAATCAATTATACCCCATTTGTAGAGAATGAGGCACGGAGAAGCTAAGTGCTTCAATTGACAAGGAAATCTGTGCAGAAACTTTCTTCAAGTTCAGTCTGGAATGCCACCATCAAAGCTGTAAATAGCTACATTCATTCACATCGGAATTTTTACTGTGTTTATAATGAATGCTATTATATAGGATGCTCTTAACATTGCTATCCTAATACTTTCTTCATACATCTTCAAAAACTGCATGACAGACTCTCAGACACCTTCTCCAGAAAATGAAAGAACCATACAACAGGATAAAACAAACATTAAAAAAAAAAAAAACCTTACACAGACTATAAAACTACAGAATTGTATTAGTGTTTCCAAATGTAGAGTAACAGAAAGGAGAGTCCTATTACCAGAAATGAAAGAAATTCAGATATTCATATCCAGAATGAAAGTCCATTTTAAGGATTAGGAAATATGAGTAGATGAAAACACAGATGAACAGAGAAAGTCCTTTGATACAGTAGTCATTAACAAAATTACCTAAATTAGTATCATCTTCAAGGCAGCAACATAGAAATGTTACTTTCTAAACAAAGTCAGGACAAAGCCTAGTAAATTCATTACTATTTTGAACAGAATCACAAAGAACACAAATGAGCTCAATGGTCACTGAAAGACATACAATCAAAGAATAGCTTCTCAGATGACTAAATGTAAAACAGGGGCCTTCCCAACCAAGAAACTAATTTGTAAAAATTTACTACATTAAACACCAACTCTGGTACTAGGTTTTGCTGTAAAACTAACATCTTTCCACTCATTTTTCTCTAAAGGACTATGCTGTTCTATGCAGACAGTTCCAAATATTAATTTTAAAATACTCTGGGAAAATGATGCTGTACAGTATACATGACAATATTTACCTGACAGTATACTTACAAAACCCGAAATATAAAGGAAAATATACATTAAAAATACATATATATACATACACATATATATATACATATATATACACACATATATATACATACATATATATACATATATAAAACTGATGTGAGCATAATACCATATTCAATTACACTAAAATTTACAATTTGAGGGATAGTTGCTGACATAAAAGCTATATTTAACCTTTATCATTTGTGCCCAATGTGATATAGAGAAAAATTTCACAGAAATTTTCCAGAATCAGTTTGGACACATTAACTGCCAAAGCACACCTGGTAGCCAAGACAATTAGACAGGTAGTATTGCAATACTATAATACGTGTACTCATTGAGAGAAGACACCCTTAATCCAGGCTATACCTGTGTAATTTTTGAGAGATGTGAATTACAAACCTACATTAAAATTATGTAATTCTGTTACATGACCATACAAATGTAATCTCACTTTCTAATATAAAAGAGATTCCTGTGAATTGCATTAACCTTATTTGATCTTCTTCACCAAACAGAGAAAGAATAAGGAGGGAGAACATTAGGATATTTTGTAAGCATCAAAATTCAGAATCTGGCCTCCCAGGTTTCTAGAAAGTGGCAGCATTACAAAATGCAATCATTCATTGTTATTAACAGTATTCATTATTTTCTTCTGATTAGTACAATTTCCATAACTAACAAGATTTTGCTAAACAACTCCAGGTGCAAGCTCAAGGCATTAGAGTTGTTTCTTGGAGAAGTGATCCATAGCAGATAAACTAAATAGAGCAATAAGGAAAGTCAAAAGAAAACACATTACTTTTCAAAATATTTTTTGGTATTTATAGAATTGATTTTAAATTCAGATTTTTTAGCTCCTTGGTATTTTCAATGAGAACTGAAATATAGCTATCAGGAAGGCTGAATTAGAAGAGGCAGTAATATCATTAATAAAATTTTTTAAAATATGTTTAACATACTTGTATAACATTCTATTGCCTTTTCAGTATCTCAAAATTACTTTAAATTTACTTCCTATTTTTCTAGATAAATCCATTTTACTTCCTGGATTTACATATATCCAACTCTAAAGTGCATAGTTATGACTAGATCTTAATTTTTTTCCCTCTTTTTCCCCCTCAAAAAAGTCATTAACCATAAAATTTCAAAACTGGGAAAAGTACATACCTAGGCATTCTTGCATCTGTAACAACCATAGCCCTGCTAAATTCCAGTTTTACATCCAAGGGCTGCAAGATACAATGAGGTGAATTTTTCACCTTCCGAGCTTCTCGCCAGTTCTCATCTAGAAGAACAGATAAAATCTACTTGAAAGATTCCTTCTCAGTGCACATAACAGAATTCAAGTATCTGATATTACTATATATTGCTAAAAATTCAGGTGCCACAATCTCTTTTACAGTTCTATCAACATATGTATTTATACATGATCTGAACTTCAGACACACAAGGCTAATTAATAATTTCTTCTATTCTCATCCACACAGCTATCCCATCCATGGGGTAGACTTCTAAAGACCCAATTCTTAACATGCATGGTACAGGGAGTTTAGACTCTGGATTCTCCCCTAGAACCAAAGGATTAAGAATTAAATGCTTAAATTTTCTGATTATGACTCACTCTATGTTGCTAGTTTCCAAAAAACTAAAGTTTCCTTTGATGCCTTATTGAAGTAAATTGATTCTGAATCTTGAAGTAGTTTGATTCTCATAATTTTTTTATCCTCAAAGAAATGATCAAACCTACAACTACTTTGGATTCTGCTTTAAATCTGTAGAAAAGCAAAGGCATTGAAGGAAAATACCACAAAGTAATTACAGTCTTACATTTCTTATGCAACAAATAAAAGGAGATGTCTTCAACAAAAAGAATTTTATTATAAATTTGCTAAGAATGGAATTGAAGTCCTAAAGGTATGTTTTGGAAATTCATGACATGTTCACAGTACTGAATTCAGAACACTTAAGTTTGAAGAAGTACATTCCAAAAGACTCTCCACTGCTTTAGCTAAAAATATGAGGCAAAACAACCATCACATTATATTTAGTCATACAAAGAAAGATTACTTCCATGAATACTTACCATGTTTACTGTACAGTAACTGCATACTGCTGAGCTGGACATCAAAACTGTCATAAGCTCTTGACATTATATCTTCAATTGAGGTTTGTCCTGCCCTGATTTGTGATAAATCAGAACGACTTTTGCTTGTCATCTTATAATAGGTAAAAAAAAAAAAAAAAAAAAAAAACCACACAAAATCATAAATCAATTTCAGAAATACTCAAAGCACTAACTCTACAAGTACTTGTTCCTAGCACAACAAAGGATTCAGTCTTCACTATAGGTCACAGTGTCTTACAACTATCACAGCACAGCAAATATCTAAAATTCCTAGCCTGCACCAAAACAAAAAACAGTATTAACACGATTTCTTCCTCAAAGAAAGAAACAAAAAGCAAATGAAAATATACTATATACTCTGCACCAAATAATTTTCTTTAATAAGTGGCTTATACTCCAAAGCATAGTCACACATGCTTTGTAATCACTAGAATAATTAGAATAATCAGAATTTTTATATAAAAATATTGCTGCAATAAACAACTCAGACACGTGACATTTATTTCTGAACCCTGTTGAATTCACTTGTTAGAGACAAAAAGATGATTTGGACTGCTCATCATCAATGTCTTTTCTTTAATATCAGTCAATATTCCTTTGATTAAGCTTTGGGACACCCATACTTCTTTGCCATTTCACATTTGAATGTGCCCTCTCTGACGTCCATCTCTGGATTCATATTCAGTTTTGTCAAACTCAGGTAATATTCAAAAGAACTAAAAGAGGTTCAAAAACTACCATCTAAAACACAGCATTTATTTTTCAGTACTGCTGGACTCTAAGTACATTGTAACTTCTATGTTAAAAATAACTTGGAAATGCACATTCAGAATTACTAAATTAATTACCCTATTTATCCACTGAGACACAGTTTTAATTTTACATGCCATTTTTCCTCCTGGGGCTTGATCTTTTCCAGTACACAACTGAGGGAAAAAGACTATTTGTTTTGTTTTAGGCATAGTCATTGAACAAATGACCCACCTCTCACTTAAGCATATGTCACTCAGAATTACTAATCATATCCTGAGTGGCAACTGAATTTTCTGTTATGGTGCTTGGAACTTCTATTAAATCAGAAGAACCAATCTAGCAGTCACATTCACTACAAAAATTACTCCTCCAGTTCAGGAAAAAGACCTCACAGGCACCCTGAAGTCATTCTGAAAAGTGTTCTTCTATGTAATTCTTCCAAGAGTAATCTTGTATGTGTGGAAAGGGAGCGGGCTATTAGATCTATGATTAGATCCAAGAGGCCGTCTCAAGCACACAATCAATTATGAAGTGCCAACTCTACAAACTGCCTACAAATGATCAACATTCAGAAGAGATGGAGGAATTATTTGTCACTGAAATAACTTGGATTTACACACAGATCACATAATTTTTAGTATCTACAGAGCAATCTCCTTAACTAATTCTACTTTCTGAGGCAATACAACTCACTCTTTTTAAACATGACTATTGCATTCACCTGCAGCTGCACTGGGGCAGCCCCTATTACTAAAGCATGGTATCACCATGGCTGATGTACCTGATCAGAGCTCTGGTGAGAACATGCTGCCACCCAGGTGCCAGGCTGCAGGATGTGCCCAACTCTTATGCCAACACATGACAGCAGCAGTGAGCACACCTGCGGGAGGTGTGCCCAGGTAGAAAATCCCTCTGCTTAGTGACCAGCTCAGGGAGGAGGGCAGCAGGTCGAGCTGACTGACAGCTGTCTGAATGTAGGCCAGTGAGTGCCCAGGCGACCAGAAGCCATAGTGTGGCCAGAAGAACAAGGGAAGGGATTGTACTTGGCACTGGTGAGACTGCACTTTGAATACTGTATTTTATTTGGGGGTCCTCACAGTAACAAAGACATTGGGATGCTGGAGCATGTCCAGAGAAGGGCAACAGAGCTGCAGAGGAATCTGGAGTACAAGTCCTGTGAGGAGTAGCAAAGGGAGCTGGAATTCTTCAGTCTGGAGAAAACAAGGCAGAGCAGGGCCCTTACCTTAAAGCTATCCAAAAGGAGTCTGTAGCTCTTGAGGATGTAGGCGGGGAGTTAGTCTCCTACTCCAAGAAGCAAGCAACTAAACATGCAGAAAGAGCCTCAAGTTGTACCAGGAATGGTTTAGAATGGATATTAGGAAAAATTTCTTCATTGAAAGGGTTACCACGCAGGGACATAGTGGAGTCATTGAACCCAGAGGAATTCAGAAGCCATGTAGACATGGCACTTAGAGACATAATTTAGTGGTGGACTTGGCAGTACTGAGTTAACAGCTGGAGTCAAGGATCCCAACAGTCTTTTCCAATCTAAGTGATTTAGTAGCTCTGTGATCAATATAGGCTGCTGACAGTGCGACTGAGAGTTGCTCTAGGGTCTGGGAGTGCTGGTGGATGAAAAGCTGGATAATACCTGGCAAAGTGCACTTGCAGCCCTGAAAGCCAAATATATCCTGGGCTGCATCTAAAGCAGTGTGACCAGAAAGGCAAAGAATGGGATCCTGCTCCTCTACTCTGCTCCTCACCTGCAGTACTGCAACCTGTGCAAGCAGGTCCAGAAAAGGGCCAAAAAAGTGATCAGAAGGACAGAACACATCTCCTCTAAGAAAAAGGCGCAGAGAGTTGGTGTTGTTCAGCCTGAAGAAGAGAAGGCTCTGGGGAGAATTTTCAGCAGCCTTTCAGTATTTAAAGTGGGCCAAAAAAAAAAAGATGGTAACAGACTTTACAAGGACCTGATCTGACAAGTCAAGGGGTAACACTTTAAGAGTAGATATAAACTAGATGTAAGCAATTTTCTTACAATGAGAGTGGCAAGATACTGGCACAAGTTGCCCGGAGAAGGTGTGCATGCCCATCCCTGGGAACATTCAAGGTCAGGATGGACAGGTGGCCGAGGAACCAGATCTAGTTAAAGATGCCTCTGCTCATTGCAAGGAGGTTAAACTCAATGGCCTTTAAAGACCTCTTCCAAGCCAAGTCATTCTATAATTCTAACTGAAATCACATGTTTAAAAAGTAATTATGAAAAGATTACATAGAAAACTAACTCTCTTTAGCAAGATTTAAAGATTTGAAACACATTTTTACTAAAAAACACACAGCAACCTAAACAGATAGTAAGTGGCAGAACCAGTCTTACCTAGAGTACAAGTAAAACAAAAAGTAAATTGCCTGTACACATGTAAGATCATTTATGAACTAGAACACTAGTTCATCAGTGAGTAAGTAGATTGCTAATAATGTGGATGAAGTCTCTTCTACTTTATTTGAAGGTCTATTTCTTTTTCATAGTGATAAATTATAATTTGACATACTTCATGCAAGGGGAAAGTCAAAAAGATAAATCATTATCTCAAACATACCTCAAATTTTATCCAAATTATCTTAAAAATTGCCAGTATGTTTACTTTTCTCATTTTGAAGTAAATTCAGTGATTGAAGGGTATGTAATAATAATATGAAAAATAAGAATACCATTTAATCAAAAGTAAGAAAGAAGTTAATTATTTTATATTGTAAGGCAATGTAAAAAAATATTAGACATTTTCCATGTAACAGTCCGAAGTATCAACAGTAGTTTCACACTAGGAAAGGAATACTTTCTAGCAATTCTTTTGCATTGAATGAATCCAATGAGAAGAGTTCAGTAGCTTCTGCCTTGACTAGAAAGGACTTTAAAATAAATACCTAATACATAAACTGCAAGAAGTATTTGCACTTAATCACTACCACAAAACTCCTATTAAGAAACTGTGAATCAGGTAAAAGCTGATAATTTTTTTTTTTTTTGTAAATTACTGCATTAGGTAAATACATACTTTAAAATTACCAAGATCCAGAAGTAGTAAATTTGATGTACGATCATAGAATCCATTTTGTGGAACAATGATGTATGAAGCCATGAGGTTTATTTTGAGGTCAAGAACTTTCTGAGTTTCAATAATATACAACAAACCTGAAAAAATAATACAATTATTAAATATAAACAAATAAAAGTTCATACAGAACTTACAGAATTAAAAGAAAGTGATAAAAAGAAAATCAGATCTAATTTTAAATAAACTCTATATGCTAGATAACTAAGGTACATATGTTCTTCAAATTTTTTATTATTTTTTTTATTCATTATAGACACTCCTTAAAGAAGCATGAAGTAGATGAAATGATGATAGCAAACAGTGCTAACCGACAAGTATAGACAACAACATGATATATGCAAACTCAAAAAAGTTTCCCACTGAGCAGAGATGAAATGAGAAGAACCGAATGTGAACTGCAACTCCGAAACTACTGACTTAACCCACTGGAATCATAGATTCAGAAATTCGATTGCTCCAGAATTTCTTATTGGGAGTATCCAACTACAGTGGTCAAACTGCTAGTGTCTGTTGATACTGAGATACACAAGTTTACACTAATTCTGCTGACAAACATCTCCATCCTGAGATACCAAATATACAAAAATAAATAATCTTAAAAAATGTACGTTTAAAAATCATGCAATTAGTTGGGAAAATCAGACAGTCATAAGATTCAAGAACAAAATTTGCTGTTTTGCTTTGCTGAAGAGGAATGAATGGTATTGCTTTAAGTTAGCTCCAGTGACTGCCTTATGATGCAGCTACAACTCACAAAATATTTACCATTTATAACAAGCTGATAACCACAGAAGTAGACATAATGAATTATGAAGATGACAACATGTCAGTCAACACATGCACTGGTACGAAAACAATTAAAATTGTTACATTATCAAAGGTTGTCATGCCACAGGAGAGCTAGGCTAATCAGTAAAGAACTGGATGGCAACATTTCATGACTTGCAAGACAAAACAACTCGGAATAACAAAAAGAGCAAGATTTTTTCAGTTTGCACTGCCCATTGAATTTGAGTGATGTAGAAAGGTGAAGCAAATATTTTCTTGTTTCTTTTATTTGGGAAGAAAATGTAGTGGAATCCATAAATTGAGCTCTGGTAAACCAAGCTTTAGTAGTATCTTTCAGTATTAAAAATCGTAACTATTCCAGTGTAGCAGGTTCCTTCAATTTTGCAGTTCACAGTTCCCCTATATTTTCCAGATATCTTCTATTGCTCCTAAGAAAAGTTTAAAGACCTCATTCTTGAGGACCACAGGTCTGAACACATTAACTGCATGTACATGTTGGCCATTTTTCTTATTCTGCAACAGAATATTCCTCAGATCAAGTATTTTTTCTCTGGCAATTTTCTAAGACTCAGACAAGATTCTACAAGCAATGTACCGCATATTTTCAGACTTCCCCATCAAATTTTTCATTTGTAACTGGAACAAAGTTTTAGGTTACTCTGGGCAACTCAGCATTCTTGTGAGGATACAAACAGTATTGGATAAACCTCTACAGTAATGATATGCTTAAACTGTAATAAACATGGAACATGATTTCATATATCCACAAAAAAACTAATTAGGATCCAAATCACTACATTTGGTGATAATGAGCAGGGAATCAATTATTATAGCATACTATATCTGAGCAAATTTAAAATTTCATCTCAGAAATGAACAATGAACCGTTATATCAATATACTCAATACTCAAAAATGCTCAAGAAATTCCTGAAAGAAGACAAGCAAGCTGATACACATAATTCTCATTAATCTGATATTAATGCTTAATTAAGTAGTTCACTCAATGAAGAACTAATGAATAAAAATACTATTGATGCTTAATTTCCCTCCCAATACTAACCTCATAAAAGCAATCAATCAAATAAATATTTTGCTTCAGTTTTCTTTAAATCATTATCACCCGAGTATTCAGACTTTTTATATTTATAATTTAATTATTAATAAGTTATAAAATTAAAAGAGGTTTAAGAAAACATCCATTGTTTGACTTTCTCCTTTTAAAAAAAAATTTATATGAAATCGCCCCTCTGCATCCACTCCCATCCACAGAAACATGGTTTATAAAGCCTCAGACATCCTTACTGGAACAAATTAATTCCACTGATCTCAGTGTTAGTCTTCACAGTATTCAGCATTTGCATGCATGTCTTAAAACATAAGCTCTCTAGAGATAAACAGGATGTAATGAAAATTAGTGAAATGGCTGTAAAACTGAGCAGCTAGAAGGCAGATAAATACAGTTTATATAACTTGAACTGAGTCAATCCAAATCAAAATCAATATTCATCAGGAAAGTCAGAAAATCAAAAACACCTATACAAAGGCATGATGTCCTGAAAAACAAGAAATCTGAAAAGGATTTAGAGGTTAAATTAGAGGACTAATATCTCGGAATCAGTATTTGAGGAGTATTAAATAACTAAGGCCTTTCACATATCACATGAACAAAACAGAAGATGTAACACTCTTTTAACTCTGTATGGAGTACAATACTGAAAGACTATCTATGGCTTGGGAGCATATTTACAAATAAGCAGAAATAATTGAAGTTTAGAAAGATACAAGCATAAAATTATTCAATACCTAGAATAAACACATCACAATAAGATTGAATAATTCAACTTATTTAGGTGGTGTGTTAGAAAGCTATGACTTGGATGCACACATCTCCATAGGGAAAGACACAGTTTTAACACTCCTATGACCTAAAATTCGACTGAGTGTGTCATCAGAAGAGCATGCAGCACTTGCCTGTTGATGTTTTTTCACGGAATTCTTCAAGTTTCATCAGAGTTGCTGATGTCAATTGCTCTAAATGTACATTTTTCGGAGGTCTGAAGAAATCCACTAGGCTATTTACTGTTATCTGTTAAAAAAATCCCCCACATGGTAAATTTACTATTAAGTAGGATTTTTGACAATTTATAACTTATTCAAGTATTTACTTACTGCATCATATATTATTTCCAGTGGTTGTGATTCTACTCTAATTCTCTGATCTGCTTTCTCATCCAAAGGATTAGTCTCAAACATTATGCTTAAAAGTGAGGTACTTTCATCCGAATAGGCCGTTCGAGAAGACAGGAGACGGGGTGTACACTTTTCTTGAGACACACCTGTAACTTCAAGTGAGGTAATTTTTGTTTCAAACCTGTAAAGAAATGTAAGCAGACTATTCAGATAAAATATCCATCTGACTAAGTACAATTAGATGGTAAGAGGATAAAAAATGAGATGGAAGAAAGCCAAAACACAAACTAGTACAATAAATTTCTACCCCACCTTAACTTTAAATAGCTTATTCTAAGGATTTAAAACATACAACCATGTGTTAACTGTTTTCCATTTCATTATCTTTTGTGCCTCTTAGCTGCCCTGTCTAAGTACAAAACGGTGTCCAAGCTATTTCCTGCATGCACTTTTCATAAAGACAGGTGTCAGGGCAGTTAAGAGACACAAATGGGAATTCTTTAGTATGACCTCAGGAATTAGAAGGTATATTTATAGTGGGAAACAGACATAAATCAGAGAGAAAAGGCTTTTGGCACAGAGAAATGAAAGAAACAAAGATAAATAGCCTCATTACTCCAAGAAGTACTTTTTAGTTCTTGGATTTTTTTTCAATAAGCTATCCACCTCTGTAACAGCTTTCAGTTGAAGATTTTTTTACCTCCCAAAACTGTGGTATTTTTCCTCTTTTTTTAAGTACAATAGCATTGTCAGGACCATTTAGATGCACAAGAGTACTAACAGAAAACACCAAAACAAAACTAGAAAAAAAATTATGCATAAAACTAATCAAGATCAACAGTATCTTAATATCATACATGGATTGTACTTATATGTCTCAAAGTAGAGAGAACAAGATTTAAAACAGGAGGGTTACCGTCTCCGAGAATTTTTAAGTCATTACATTTGAAATAAATTCAGTAGATGCTTTTCACCACCTACTGTGAGGGTACAAAACAAAGGAAAAATCATCAGTGACATCTTTCTTCTACAAATCAAAAGTGATCTGGGAACACAAGAACATTTTAGTCATGTAAAGTGCCCACAAACAAGTGGTTGCCAGGTCACCTTGCTCAGATTAAGTTTCAAAAGGAAACTTAACAGTCACTTTTCAAAGCAAATAACAAGTAACTGTTAGTAACTGGATTGTTTGCACATAACAATGACAAACTGAAAAAAAAGGAGTATATCCATATTAGCACAAAAAGCTCAGAAGATGCAGAGAATTCAATCACAGAAAGAGTATCCATGATTCAGCCTTAGCTGCAAAACTATTCCACTCCAAACTGCACAAGAAATGACATTTAAATACCATAGCACAGCCTTAAAATGCCTACTAATCATCATCATCATTTCATGAAAGACAAAACCAGTTTGATAGAGAAAGCTCACCTTATTGCTTGTGCACCTGGTCGTTGGGTAAATACTGTACTCAAGTCAGTTAACGCAAATTCTATTAGCTTAGGAGTTTGCTTGTTTTCTCTTATTGATATCGACATGCTTAGTAAGTTCACAGAGAACTTCATGGCTTCATACTAGATATGCCAGAAAAACAACACAGCAGTATAAAATATATTAATACACATCTTGATACAGTTTATGAAGAGATGAAAGCTACAACTAAGTTTGAAACTATTGCTTTCATGTACAGCTTGTATCATACCTGGTGTAAAAGCAACAAACTAAACTAAAGAGTAGACTATCCTTACAAGCACTGCATCTTTGATTTCTTTACCACATTTTATGATAAAGACTCTCTGATGTAGAGCTAGAAAGCAGTTCATCATATCATCCTTGGTATCTCACAGTAAGATCATTTATCAGATTATTTCCAAATAGTTTAAAATGTTGCTCTTTCCCATTTTAATCCTTGAATTATCTTTCTTTATATAATCACTTATTCTACCTCATCTACTTTCACTCATATTTTAGATTCCAGTCACTTCCTTATCCTTTATTAAGATTCCCTCGTGAATTTTCTTAAAAAGCTGTTGAATATTGAAAATAATCTATGAATACTTCAATATTTAAAGCACAATACACTAAATCTATGCTCTTATTCTTGTTACAGCAAGAAAAAGTTTTTTTTTACCATTTCAGAATATGCAAAAGTAAGCTTTAACCACTATACTGAAACTGCATCTATGGATGCTCTGTTACACAGAAAACAGCATGCAGTAATTTCATTAAAAGGTATCAGAACAGTATTCAAATATAGAGATAGAGCTTCAAGTAATTTAAAAGTGATCTCCTATCATCTTTATAGATCTTTATTAGTAGATAAAGCCTACCAACGGTTCATTATCATATAGCCAGCTATGACTTACAGATTTTGGAAGAGTTGGATCCACAGCTGTTTCACTATATCCAATTGCTGCATAAAGTTTAGCCTTCTCTTCCTGTGTCATCAGTTCTTCAAGACCTGCCATATTTCAAGAGGTTAGTTAAACTCAGTATAGGTACCTGAAAAATGCAAATACTGTTATATATTTCCCTGTACTTGGTAGCTCTATAATATACAGTAAATACTGTCAACATTACTGTTTTGAATTAGTAGAAGCAAATACCCTGGGGTTTAAAGCCAAGTCTTGTGAATCTAAAGCATGCTTTAAAATGCTCTTGTAATTTTTTCCTAACCTATTTTATTTCCTAGCTTGCTAACAACAGAAGCAGCCTTTCTGATTTATTTTCTATTTTACTTTCTAAAGGTTATGTTCCATAACCTTTACTAGGTGCCGCATAAATCAAACAACATTGCATGAAATAGTCCAATTTTAAAATGAATTGAAATAAAATTGTTTACATTCCATAACTTCTACTGTAGTGAATGCGGTTCAGAAGGAACTATGGAAGGAGTTGTACAATTGTACAGCACTGTTATGTATAATTAACAATTACATCAGCAAAAGGCTAAGAGAAAATGTAAACAGCAATAATTTGATAACAAAGTTCTACTGCTAGTGACCTAGGACTCTAATAGAAACCTAGTAACAGAAAAAATACCAGTAAATGATCATACTTGAACCCTTTATTTCTTGGTCTTTATCCTTTTTTTCACCCGACCAGCTCCATATCCAGCTAAACCAGCCACCAGAATTTTCATCATCTTGTTTTACTCCTGGTCTGTAGATTTTCAATCCAGCCTTAGTTGCCTTAAATTTAAAAAATATTCAGTTAAGTAATTTTCTTCATGTTTTTTTCTCCATTTTTCTAAGAAAAATATAGACTCGGGGCAGCTCTAACATACCAGAACATCATTAGACAACCATTAAAGAGGCAAAATGTGGTTTTTTAGTTTCCTTTCTAGTCAGTTTTCCAAGTACACAGTGCAATGTTGGACTGATTTTGTTTTGCATAATAACAGCCACCTTTACAAAAGAATAGAGCATGTAAAAGGTCAATTAATATTTCTTACATAGCAGATTTTCTCTCCAGCTTTCACCATAAAAAACGCTCAACATTACATGCAACAGCTTTCTAAAGAAGCATTTAAAATACATATGTAAGCTAATAAACAGTCATCACAGGGCAAATTTTACTATAGCCATATATTTTTCATTTCAAGATGGATATCCAAGGCAATTTTAAAAGTATTTACTCTCATAATACAGTATTTACTCTAATTATTCCTGCATGTGATACATATAGTTGGAACAGTAAGGAAGCCCTCCCTTCTCTCACATTCATTATTTCCACAACTAGGGGATGCCCCATCTGATACCAGTGATGATTGCAATACTCTGGGTCCTCACAGAAAGTGTAGACTACATCCAAAATTGATCACTGAAAGTTTGTCATGAGGATGGCAAACAATATCAAGTGATCCAAGGGACAAATTTGTTCTCAGACCTGTAGTGATCCACGCAAACTAACTTTGCGACTAATACAATCCAAAAATACACTAACAGTTGCAGATAAGCTGTAAACTTAAAGATACTCTAGTCAAAGTGAAACACGGATCCCTTCTCAGCATTCAAAACCCAAAGACCTCTGCAACACAATTAGGATATAAATCAGTACTCTGTAGGGACTTGTCACATCTCCATATCTATTGGCAAAAGGAAGGCAGGACTCATCACAAAAACATAAAGGCTTCTGGAATTATACTATTGATTCACCTCAGAGAGATGACGCAGAATGTCAGCTTAACAACATAAAGCTTCAAAAAGCTTGAACTAACTCCTCAAAAGTCCTCTTTATAAAGGTTATCATGTTATCAAGCAGATGTTACAAAGTGAATGATCCAAAGAACAAATGAATAGGCCTTAGATAAAAGGAGATTAAGTCTGTGAAATTACAGGTTTCTGGGATACTGATGGGTGCTGAAGGACAACTGCCCTGAAGAATAAGTGATGTTTGAAGCTATTACTCATAACATGTCCGAGGCAGAAGTAAGCACCAGAGCCCAGGGTAAGAAAGACTGCAGACAGAAGACACTTCTGCAAAGATGAAGAAAAAAATCTGTGCAGTATAGGAACTACGAGTATTTGTTGAAGAATCCTCTTGAACTTTCTCTGTCCTCCACTTACAAAGGTTTAGTAATCAACACAGTCATAGACAAAGCTTAATTAGCAAGGTCGACTATACTGACTAAAAGAAAGAACTATCTGAAAGGCGAGGGTAGCCAGGTAGGTAAGTCTCTTCTCTCAAATAGCATGCAACTGAACATGCAGAAACTGCCCCAAGCTGTGCCAGGGAAGGTTAATATCAGTTAGTAGGAAAAGTTTCTTCACTGAAAGGGTTGCCAAGCAAAGGAAAAAGCTGTCCAGGGATGTGGTTGAATCATCATCGCTAGAGGTATTTAAAAGGCATGTAGCTGTGGTGCTCTGCAACATTGTTTACTGGTAGACTTAGCGGTTTTCTGTCAATGGTTGACCTTGGTGATCTTCAAGGTCTTTTCCAAACTCAATGATTCCATGACTCTATCCTGTCTTCTTACTTAGGTAAATCCTAAATGTCTGCCCTAGGTTGAAAGGATAACGTTTCTCAAGCTGACAAAGAGACTTGACGCTTTGCTCACAGAAGCCACTATTTGGTACTTCAAGCATTCACGATAAAGAAGCAAAAGTGGTCTGAGGTTTGGAATATAAAGTTTTGGCTACAAAGTTGCCTGAAAATCAGCACTGTGATCTCAAACATGATTTCTGAGGAGCTTGATTTCAAGGTCTAGATATAAGTAAGCCCTTGAAATTCAACTCACAGGTATGCTTTTAAGAAACAAAAGCTTGGTAAACAGCAACATCATTTGTCTGGCCTTACTCAGCCCAGAACTAATGGGTGCTCCTTTAAATTCCTGGCAGACTTAAGGAAAGCAGGATAACAAACTAGTAGTAAATTTGTCCCTTCTAAGTCCTTTGAATCCTTTGTCAAAGGTATGACCTGATAACAATAACACAGATGGGTCCTGACAGATAGGTGGAGACAGAACACAACCTAGAATCTCTGGGAGCTGATTTTCAATACTTTGAAATATATTCAGGTAATCAGCAAGCACATCTTTCAAGATGCACTTCTAACATTTTTCAGTTACAACACTTAAAGCCCAAACAACTGAAAATTCATTTTCTTGCAACCTAGTTCTACCTGTTACAGAAATGTATCTTAAAACTCAGGATTTGAAGGTAGTCAGGAATGCAGTATGACATAACTTTTTGTATCAGTATAATCACACTGGGGAAAGGAAGAATAAAACTAGATAGGAAATATCTCACAATTTCCATCAACCTCCAAAAAGTTGGAGGAAAAGATAAAACCAAGCGGAACTATACAGTACAAGATAAGACTATTCCAAAACCAAATGAGAACTAAAACAAAACAAAACCTTCCCCACCCCTTGAAAAGCACGGCAACTTGGACAAAATGGAAGAGAACAGTCACGAATGTTTCTTCTGGTTCTGTCAGTCTGGATAACAGTAAGATGAGCATCCAAATGGGGGTGTACATACAGACATATAGAAGGAAAAATCGAATTCATAGATTCCTCTTCAGAGTATTGAATTAGAAGCACAGTATTTGTGACTGGAGCAATTGCATTTATACTATATTTAATATACTTCACACATACAAAAAAAAACCAACTCAAATTGTTTTCAAGCACTGCCATAAGCTGTAACTGATATATATAAAGTTTAATTATTAATTACTGCTTTCTTTCAGATTGCAAACTTCATATTCTACTTACTTTGAGGTGCCTTGATTATTAATGGAGATAGATCATAGATTTCAGAAAAACCATAAATATTTCACATCAGTGTTCTAGAAACATGCTCAGACACTCTGTATAAAACTAAGTAGTTCATCAGCCTAGGAAAATCAAGGCTAACAAATCAAGTGTTGTCGCTACCGCGCTAGAAATCGCATATAATAACGACACGGACTTCTCCAGCTAGATGGCTAAAGAAGCCATTTATTGAACAGCCGAACCACGTTTATAGTGTGGTTCGCAAACTGCAACAGAACAGCAGTCCATTGGAAAATAGAAGAAAACAAAACTTTCTCACAAACCGTGAGAACTGTTTTTCAGTGAAGCCCAGGTGTTAATCTTGTTATTAATTCCTTTCTGTTTTTCCCAAATGTTATCATCCTGGGAAAGGCTCAGGCTGGAACTGAGAAACTGTCTCAGCCTGGGAAAGCTTCCCTAGCATGAGAAAAGAGAAAAAGGTTCCAAGCCTTTGCAATTTTCAGCCTGAGGCTTCAATGGTGTCCACAAAGTGTAACTATTCAAGTCACACTATCCTGCCTAATTGCACTGATCTGCTTAAATGTATTCTGCATTTGCTCTATTCTATGTAACATTTGCAAATAGAAACACTACAAAGAGTCAACATACTAAGGTGACCGCTCAATGTAACACAGTATCATGGAAAAAAGGAATAAACTAATAATCTAGACTGTTGTGGGTTGGAGGGAGGGACCATCCATCTGACAGTTTTGGGGATAATTGTTTCCAATTTGACTTCAGTCATCCTCTGGCCACATTTGCCCACCAGAAGGGGAAAAGGATTTATCTCAGATCAGTAATTTTGAAGAAAGAGTATATGGAGTTATTTAATTTTTATTTAATTACAAGCTGAGAAACTAATTATGCTTTATAATAAAAAACCACAAACACAGAAAATTGAAAGACTGCATGATACACAATTCAATCACCATAGCTAAAAGGCGTCTGCCTAAAATCTCCACAACCTCATGCTTCAGTTATTCAGAGACTCATTTAAATGATACAATTTTACCTCAACTTCTGCTTGCTGCCTTGCTAGAGTGATGTTAAAAATATCCAAGGCCTTTTCGAATCCCTAGAAGAGAGATAAGAAATTATTTTTGACAATTCGACAATTGTTACATTCCACAGGTCAGTTTTACAGGAAACAACAACAAGCAATTCAATTTACACAATTCAAGTTAATTCACTCAATCTGAAAACTTAAAAACAAACCTGGGGGGAAAAAAGCACATCAGCTTAAGCTGTTCCTTATTGCAGTTTCTAATTTAAAGATTTGCATCATGTATTTGTTAATACTACTCACAGAGAAAGGCAGTAACAAAGCTGCAAGTATGGCCACTGAAAATTTTAACATAGAACATTAGGAACATCTTAACATTTAAGCTTGAACAAGTATCAAGATGAACAATATTTAAGCCTTCAAGAGAAAATTACTAACCTCTAATAATTTTAAGATTTCTTCATTAGGTTTTTTTGATGTTATCTTTGTTTTATACATCTCTTTATAGTTCTTCACTTGCTTCCTATGATGTGAAATATGTTCCCATGACCACATTTGGAGCTTAGGCTGAACATTTACTTCAAGGATGCCATCAAGAACATATTTCCACCTAAAAGTAAAGACAAACACAGAGCTTATCTTTCTTTTGGTATACTGAAAAGACTCCTAAGACTTTGCAGATTCTCTAAATATGACTTCAAGTTGCCAAGAGTGAAATCCCCTGACTGATACTGCACTTCTGATCAGCAGAGAAACCTAAGAATTTTACTCTTCTTCCCAACATAAAGTTGACAGATTGCTATTTTCTAAAATTCAAAGGTAACTGTGTATGAAAAGTACCCAAATCTATGCACGCACATGTAAGAATAACAAAAACATATTTGTAAGGAAACTTCTGAAAGGAAATCAAATCCTTGTAATCTGTGTTGCAAAGGTTTGCCTTTGCAAGCTATGTTCTTGTAATACTATCTAACATATAACATTTAAACAAATTTATAATACAAAAATACTATCAGACTTAAGTTCCTGATAATGTTCTTCAAGACCTCAATTACAGTTTTCCAAATATTGTGTTCTCAGCTTTGGTTTGTGTCCTGAGGTGGCTTTGTGATGTTGCATCCCCATTTGTATGTTTAGCCCAGAAATAAGTTTTGTACCTACAAGGCTGGATTTGAGAGTGAAGGGGGGCTGGAGAAACAATGGAATGTCTGAGGTGGTTGTTTTCAAAACTCAGAAATAGGAGTTTCATCGCTTTGTCTCCTGGATGCTGTCACTGTGCTGGACAGCAAGAGATCTCTCTCCTTTGCTTTTACTTAGTTTCTGACTAACTGAAGCAGAGAAGATCCGCGGAGCGTTTTTTCCTTTTTTCCTGGGATTGTTTGAACCTGCTCTGGACTGGGGACCCGGGGGAAGCACCAGGAGCTCGCACCTGCGGCCAGCGGGGCCTGGCCTGGGCAGGGGCTGAGAACAGCCTGAGCCGAGCCGCCCCACAGGAGAGACTGTCTGAGTTTGTCCTCTCCTCAGAGCAGCAAGAGGCTTTGTTGTTCGGTATTGTTCATTTTTTGTGCTTTGCCTGTTGGATAAACAGGTTTTTTCCACTTCTCTCTGCGGAAATTTCTTCCCAAACTGGTTGGGGGAGGGGTCGCTTGGGTTTGCTACCTGGGGGGGCTCTTTGGAGGTTTTCTTCCAAATTTGCTCTAAACCAAATCCTCATCAACTTTTTACAATACTACCTTAAGAAAAAATAATAAAAACAAAAGAGAATACTCCCTTTCTGAAGGAAATGAGTTCTAACCCCCTTAAGTAAAAAGCAATTCCTTGGTAATTATTTAAAGAACAAACAAATTATTTTCAAATTCTAAGGCTGCTTACCATATCTTGGCGTTGTTGTGCACTGGAACATCAGGTCTGTACTTCCTATATGGCAGATTTCGAGTCATCATATCAATAGACTCAAGAAGCTCCATAACACTGAAGTACTAGGCAAACAAATTCAAATTGAGCATTATTATTTGAGAATAACAGGTATCAAGGTTCTCTTTGAAGAGAAAATCAGTCACAAAGAAAAACAAGACTAAGCTAACAGATTATATACAAACATTATAAAATTTCAGACTGCCTTTCCTATTCTTGCAAATTAACTTTTTTACTACATTACATATAATTTCAGAAAAATAGTTGGTACCTGTGGCTTATTGAATTCAACAGTTATATCCTGTAAGTTTACGTCTAAATCTATTTTCGGTGATGAAAAGTCAACATCAGATCGAGGATTCATAAGGAGTTTGGCTTTAGCTGAAATTGGGCGGAACACTAAAAAACACAAGTTAATACAAAAAGTGCATTAAACTATTTAAGACTGCAATAAATTATACATATACTTATCTTAAACTATGCCAGATTATTAGTTTTAAAATGCTAGACTCGAAAAACATGAACTGCACCAACACATCTTAAAACAGAATACAATCTATACTCAATTTTAAGTTTCACCCTGGTAACATTTATCAAACAATTTTTTGCAGCACCATACATGACCATAAACTTTCCTGAATGCTGAATTACATATAGATATTTCAAGAAATAGTTTAAATGTGTAACAAATGTAATATTTCTTGGCTATGATACATCTAGAGAACAAGACAGTTTCAAATATAGCATTTATTTTACCACAGGAACTCTTACTCCGTAAGATTTTTTTTGTTTTGCTGTCATGAATGCTTTACTCTTTGATAAATTATACTCATAACAATGCTTAAAACCAAACATTCCATACTTCTAATTTCAAATAAGCATGGAACAAATCAATATGCATTCTACATAAAAGTGAGGCACATCACAAGAAAAAAAACATTAAGAACAGAAATATTTTATCTGTTCCATAGTTTGGCATTATATCAGGCATTTGAAGCTATGTTTAGTTCAATACATTCATCTCTTTCAGCAATTAATCCAACAGTAAGAATTTTTAAATTACTTGAGTTTGTGCAAATCCTATTTTTATCAATACTATTATGATACTACTATTTTAACAAATACTAGTATTTCATCTCAGCAAAAATACTGATATATTACCTACATATCAAATACTCCAAATTCTCTGAAAGGTTCATACTAGTGGAAGCATGCATTTTTGCAAGAAGACACTATGAAACTTTTAGCTACACCTCTATATGGTAGCATTTAAATTAGTTTTCTCCCCGTATTTAGCCTCCTAAACTTCAATTTTTTATACGTAAGTATAATGTTTGTATTTACATGAAGTGATAAAATTAGCGTTTATGCTTATTACCTTTCTATCAAAGTTTTAATCTAAAGAGTTTTATTAAACCGAACCAAATTTTCATTTACCACAGAACACCAACATGCTCAGCATCTCTGATGGCACTGCTGAATTTTAAGAGTGTAAATCTTTAATCCTAAACTTCACATACACCTATTTTGAACTTACTACATAAAGATTTAAACAACTTATAATGTCTAACACTGGTTTGCTTGCAAAAATAATCAAAGCCAGCAACTAAAAAAGATGGGTAAGAATCAGAGGAAATTACTGGACAGTTCTTTGTCAGTCAACATAGAGACTCTTTTAGGGGAAGGCAGCAGCATAAAACTGACAGTGTTTTTTTTAATCCTGGTTATAGCTTTCTTGCTGGAGAACAAGCCACTTCCAAGGCTATTCTGATTTGTGAACAGTTTCTAAACAATCACACAGATGCACATGATAAACACAAACCATGCATTTCCCATACAATGGAAAGCAAACCATCATGTTTGAGTGATGTCAATGCAACTT
The DNA here is from genome assembly GCA_034336665.1 of Luscinia megarhynchos. Taxonomy (NCBI): domain Eukaryota; kingdom Metazoa; phylum Chordata; class Aves; order Passeriformes; family Muscicapidae; genus Luscinia; species Luscinia megarhynchos. Next base: position 33,637,944 of record CM067592.1, on the reverse strand, counting down.
GCAGGCAATACTCAAGCAATACTCAAAGCAATACTCAAAGCATAGTCTCACAAAAAAAGTTAATGCTTCAAAGTTGTGTGATTACTGTTTCCACCTCTCATTAATAAAATATACTTTGCATAAAGCAGGTGACCTCAAAAACATACTCAAACTAATCTGAATTCACAAAACTTACACAGTGCGTATGTTATTGCTAAACTTCTTGAATAAAGGAATTAATGGATGTTAAGAATGAGGACCTATGCATGACATTCCATTAGAATGATACATGACACAAGACTTTTATCAAGGCTTTTTAAGGCTGTCTATACAATACATTATCCACTCTCAGAAAGAAAGTAACTCTTCCAGGCTTAAACTGCACTCCTTAGTAAGATTTTTTAATAACAGCCAAAGTTACTTACAACCTCTAAGATGCACTAAAAATTAGAATTAAGAATGCACATTACAATTACAAATAACACTTACCAAAATCATAACCGTCTGGAACCACGTTGTGGCTGGCAACTCCCTGTTTTAAGTTAACCTACACACACAACAGAGTGAACAGGAAGTTGCATTTCTATTTCCAGATAAAGTTTTAAAAGTACAAAATGTTAGCATTCTTAAACAATTCTCAGATAATCCCTCTGACCCAAAGTAAAATTCAAAGTACTCATCTATGTTTTAAACAGACTGACATGTCCATCTTTAGCTAATAAAAATCACTGAATAGTGGTAAGATGACCATCAATTGTCTAAATTCTGTTAGTGGCAGAAGACTGGCTTTTTTTTACTTTCTCAGGTGGGTGTTATACCTCCAACAGATAAAAGCCTTAATATATACTATTTTTTCCTAATAAGGCTTTTAGTTACAAACAATTCCCCAGGACACTGACATAAAAAGAAGCAGACCTGAATGTGAAGCATGTTTTCTGCTTCCCAGTTTCAACTAGCTAGACCCACTATCTCATGCTTTACTTACCAATGATTCATCATAACCACCATGGTAGAACATCTCTGATTTCACATTCCAATAAGCAAAAAGGTTATCCAGTCGCACAAGCTGAAAATACAACAGAACACATGCACTAGTATCTACAAATTTTAATTATTTGGATTTCACAAAGTCTGGATGAATAAAAATATTCAGATCGCTACTTTTGCTATAGAACCTATACAGTTATATGTTTTCTTGATCTTACTTTCTGTGGAACAAACTCTAATGTAGTTTGTTTTGCTAGCAATTCTTTCCTTAGCATACAGTTTATACTGTACCTTGTGGAACAACTTGGCAGTTTCATCATGTAGACATGGATTCCAATTCTTATCTGAGGTCTGAAATGAGACAAAAATACTCTAATATCCATAATTCACCAACATGCTATAATTGAAACAATCTACAAAAAAGAAAGTAACATCATCATAATTAAATGTCATGGAAAATAATGGGATACAATCTTCTGATTTAAGATGATTAATCCACTACTTCAAGTGAGAACTTGAAAAGGCTACTTCCCCCAAAAAACATGTAAATGTATGTACACTGATAGGCTGCACACAAGAACCAAAGATAATATAAGATTCTGCTTTCAGTATTGTAAACTGTTTTTCTTTACACCAATAATATTTTGGGCAAATTCTTTGGACAGAGATAAACAAGGGATTGAATTATTTTGTAATTCTGGAAGCAATTACTTTTAGTTTGAGCCTAAGAAAGACTCTTTAATGTGCTAGGAACAAGCATTCAAAAAACCACCATTTCATTCAAGAAAGTCATATTTACTTAAGACATACTTTCTTCAAGACTAGCAAAAAAACCTACTGAATCAGCAACTCAGCACAATCAACATATTGCTCCTACTAAACAGTCTTCCATAAAAAAAAACTCATACCACCTGTGATTACTACTCTTAGCACCTTAAAGTGCAGTTCACAGATTAAAAAAACAAAAAACTAGCTGCAGTTGAAAAAATAAGTATTTTTTTTTTCCCTTTTCCACCACTCCCATTATCACAGGGAGTGATCTTTTTTCTTGGAGCTCAAGTCAGTTTTGATAAAATATTCAGAATGAACAGCCCAAATCCAGGAAAGTGCATTGGAAACCACAAAGTGCAGTAGGCAAAAGAATAAGAATTTCCTCCTAAAGATCTACTTTAATGCTAGCATTTTATCTTTAATGGCACACCCACCACAGTACTTAACACTGAATTTGATAAACCAAGTAGTTCTCATTGTGCATTGCTGATGATTATAGGTATACTTTCCGTTAGACAGTACGTTACCAGAAAGCACAACACACAAAAGCACAACTACACCTCTTGGTATATAGTAACATGCTTTTAAAACAAAAGGTGAGAAATAAAATTACCTGCAAACTTAGATTCTGAAGTGAAATTCCAAATGACAAGGGGTTATCACGATTTGTGATCTAACAGAACACAGGAAGGACAAAAAAAAAAAGAATTATTTCATACTCTATAAGCATATATTTGGCTAAGAATTTAAGTATCTTTATGTTTTGGTCCTAACTTTTTTCAGTTTGTTTGGCTTTTTAAATCAGACTAAGAAAATTCCACAACTTTACTAGTATTCTCTCAGCATGAAAAGCAACTACAAGAAATCAGACAGGTTCCAAATTTCATGTTACAGTGCACAGCCCCCTTATGCTGAGATACACAAAAGTACTTACATCATCTTCATAGCGAATATGGATGTTGGAAATTTTCAGCTGAAGATTTTTGATGACCTGAGTAACCAGCTTTTCTACAAAAGTGTCTTGCTTCTCTTTCTTTACTTTATCTATGTTAAAGGAAAATAATTATATATGTTTATATAACAATTATATGTTAATATATAGAAATGTGTATATATATATATATAATGTTATATTTATATAACAATTTATATGTTTAAAAACCAATTTTATATTGTTTATATGTCAGTATTTTCAAAATTAGACAAAATAATAACATAATAAATTTAGCATGGTAAGTGTTTGAATTTTCTATTACTTTGTACTCCAGTTGATTAAAAACATGTTTGCTCTGTATAATCTACATTTATATTCTCAGATTTGAAGTTTTCTTAGCTTTACTACCTTCTGAGTGAAGAATCAGGTAGTTCAAAGTACGACCAGCATCCACCAATACTCAAGGTGAACCAACTATATTTCTTGGAAGTACCAGAAGTTGAATTTAAAGATAAGAATTGAAGAACAAATTGAAGCAAACCTTTAAAAAGCTGTATTGGTAAAAATACTTTGATACTGGAAACAAATTCTTACGAAAGATAAAGGAAAATATCAGGCGACACATGATACTAAAGAAATATTTCAAAGGCCCAATTTATAGCAGATCACATCAATGCCCAAACCCTTTTATTTTCAGAATGCTGGTTCTGCAATACTGATGGCAATTATACCTAAGAAAACATAACTAGTAGATTTTTAAGTAACAAGGAGAAACCAGTAATCTAGAACACTTTGAAAAAGTCTGCATCTTTCTGGATTAAAATTAAGAAAGAAGCAGCATCACTTTCATTAGCTTTTCCCACTCTTACCTCGGTCAGCTATCTTCTGCTTTGCTTCTTCTATTCTTTGCAATTCCCTTTGTCTTGCTTCCAAGAGCTGCCTGGCTTCTTTTTCAGCATCATATTTTATGCCTAAACACATAATGCAAAAAAGTATAATACCAAAAAATCTTACATATTTTTTAAAGATACTGTTCCAGAAGCTATAATTTTTATATTTTGGGTAACAGTTACATAACAGCAAAAAAATTAGGTGACAAAATGTAAATTACTGAAAGACTTCCACTCCACTACTTAATTACAATTGCTAAAAATATCTACTAGGAATAAAGCTCATAAAAATAGTATCAACCCATTCCAGATAATTCTGAAATCCCACCAATCTATAGTCACTTCTTCCTATACATCAACTTACTGGCTGTGGGCACAATAAGCAAATAAACTCCATCAAGGACTGCCTCAACTGGTTGAGTATAAAGGTTTTGCCATGGGATCTGTAGGTTAAGTTGACCTACAAAGATGAAAGTATACGGTTAAATAGTTGACAGGAGAAAAAATGCAAAAATAATTGATATTAAACACAAAATCTCTTAATTATTATGCTGGACATAAAATACTCCAGAGTATTTAAGACAAAAGATGCCTCAGATGGGTTGTATTTATCAAATCTACAGTATTTCCTCATTCCTTTGAATTACATTCCTCCTTCTTGGCAACAATGTCTCTCTCCTTGGAAATCCACTGCAGCATTTTCAGAAACAAGAAAAGCACACGGCAGCTCATATATCATCAGCTAAATACTAGGTTTTGTGAACACAGGTTACGGTGTCTCTCCTTCACCCAAGTGCAAATTGTAATAAAATATTAAATCAGTCACAGAAAATACATTCTTACAGCACTGATTTAAAGGAAACATAATGGCTTTAGACTTAGTTTACTTTAAGAAACCACTAACTTTTACAATACAATCAACTTGCAATGAGAAAATTTTATATTTTAGCTAAAGCAAGGAAGGAAGGAGATGAAAAGGCAAGTGAAAGGTAAAGATCAGTTGTGGAGTCTTATTCGACAACGAATGAGATCCAGTCCTGCCCAACTGCTCATCTTTGCTGTGTTAGGCTATTTTCTTATTGAGGTGATTAAAAAAGACTCCTGTATACTTTAACAAAAGGAGCTTCTTCAAAAAGTTTCTTTTCAGAAGAGACAAACTTCAGAATGTACAAAGTATACAAATCAACGAATATATATGGAAATTACTTGCTTAGAATGCACTTGCAAGGAAAGGTAGTATGTTTAGAAACTCCTGCACATGTACAAGATAAAATGCAACTTACCAATATGTCCTGCTTTAACTTTAAATGGCACATCCAACTGACTCTGAAAGAAAGAGGTTTAGAAAATTTAAGCTCAATTCAGCAACTTGGGAAATGTTCCAAGGCAGGAAAAGATATCATGATAACCTTAACAAAGTTACCTGTCCATCATAAAAAAAAAAAACCTCAGTATAATGGATAAGCATTGCCAGTCTAGACTGTTATGCCATGTTAGACTAAATACATTTCCAAAAACAAAGTCCTAGCTTCATGAGCTATAGGAGAAAAGAAAAAAAAAAGTCTTTCAGTATTGCTTTTGACCCAAGCAGATTCTTTTAGCAATTGTTGAGAGTTCTCTTAGGGGAAAAAAATGCATAGGCTTTCCTCTTTAAATTTAATCTCAAATTAATCAGATAATCTATACAGGTGAAGAGAAAGCAAATCAGTAAGTTTCTACTTAAAAGAAAGTGTATCCTAAAATAAGAACTAAAAAATGCACATTAAATCTAAAACATAGCTCAGGAATCATTTTTGCAACTATAATTGTTATTTCCAGTAGCTTACCAGTGCATTTTCTTTTATTTCCAGATTCTTCAGTGCTACAGCTCCTAAAAAGAAAAGAAGCAAACAAGTAAAAACTGGAATAAGCAAAGCAGTAGTGGTACACACTTCAAAGTCTGAATCAGTGGGTTACAGAAGCCTAGAAGATAAGGAGGTTAATGTATATGTCGCAAACACTAATGGAGGACAGCAGTGGAGTCCACCAAGACTCATTGGTAAGAACATGCCATGAGAAAGAATGGAATGTGGCAGGAAAAGGCAGCCATACAGACACAAACCAGAACTCTTCTTGGACAAAGGCCTATGTTCTGGCTCCTGAAGTAGAGCATAAGCAAAGGAATGACGTCAAGAAGCAAGCATGGACTGTCAACCTAAGGTCAATCCAGTACAGAGGACTCAAGACCTCCGGAGACCCTCAAAGCCCTCTGACCCATTTCTGGAAAGGTCTAGAAGAATGAACTGCAGATGATAACTCATTGCATAGTAAACAAGCAAATTAGCTCCGTGGCATGGAAACTTTAACTGTGTAAAGGTACCCACACTAAACCTGGGCAAATATGCCCCAGGACCCTGGACACTCTATCTGCTGCACCGACACTGGAGTCAGGACTGCCAACTTTTCTTCCTTTGTTTCTCTGTACTGCACTTTAATTTCTCTGTCTCTCTCTCTCTCTCTTCTCTTTCACTTTCCCTTATCCGAGATCTACCACCACGTGTTTATACTGCAAGGGACTAATTTACACCAATTTCCACACTGTGTGTATCATTTAATAATAAAACTTTGTACGTTTTTACAGACACTCTGACTTTTGTTGCTCTTTTTTGACCATGGATACCTACTAATTTTGGGTGCTCCCTTCCCCTTCACAGTGGGACACCCCAGTGGTCCATGACCTATGGTTCCCAAAACTCTTACTGTGGAAGAGATCCACAGCCTACACATCAAATATCTATGAAAAATTATTAAGACCACGAAAGATGATTATTTTTCATGGACATGCAAGCTTCATGAGACAATCTCAAATACTATTTTGTAGAATGAGTAATCTAAAATTACTCAAAGTCAAAATGCTGAAAATCCCCATCTCAATTTTCTAAGGACCCATTTTGAAAAGTTAGCTTCTTTTTCCTCAACCATCTGTTTCCTATGCTTGTAGAAATCTAGCAACAGTAAATGTGAGTGGAATTTTAGCCCTCAAAAGATCTTATTCTTGCCAGTTTTATTTATAGGCTTACAAAAATTCACAGGAAGTATTTCAGCAGTCTATTTTAAGAGAGAAATTCAGTATACTGTGAACAAAGAAAATCTGAATTGCAAGATAAATTTTACAATATACTTCACATCAAACACTTGCCATAACAAAAGGAATACTGGGACCAAAAAACTAATAACTTAAACATACACATAGTTCAAAGCAATGTCTTCTGCAAAATCTGCAAGAAGAATGGAGCTTCTGTGATGGTTACTTTCAAATTAGTTGTATAGCATTAACATACACATGTGGAACTGACACCTGATACAGGTGAGCAGGAGCATAAATGAGATTCCAGAAACCAGAAGATTACAGGCCTGGAAAGGAATACAACTTGAGGCTGCTAACAAAGATTTTAATTGACCCAAAAATGCTTTTCTTTCAGGATGTATGCTAGAAATAGCAAAATGTATGAGGAAATGGGAGCTCTGATTGCAAGAATATTCTTGCAGTTATATAGTGCTAATGGCAATAAACAACTGTTCAAAGTACCACCAATTTTGGGAAACTGGACCCAAATCTCAAAAGTGCACACATTAAAAGAGTGGGCTCAAGTTGTTGAACTGATATGAAAGAGCTGACCAGGTAAATTAATCCATCCATCTCATAGCACTTACAAAATACTACGAAGTTTTTAATGTTTTAATTTATTCATTGCAACAGTTTATAACCATTTTCCAGCAGAAGTCTAGACATCTGACATGCGCTAACATCAGCCTCTCCAGAGAAATACTACATGCAGAAGGATGCTTTTTGATAGCTGATTACACTGCTGTTAAGCCTTAAAATACACACACATTGCCAGGAACCACAGAAAGGGGGGAAAAAAAAGGCAAAGAGAACATTCGCAAAAGTAGTTTGTAACTACTCTAGGAACTAGAAGGATATAGTCTTTGCAGGCAATAACTAGGTGATAGTTTTAAATATCTTTGGTTCAATTCCATTCTAAATTTATTCCCGGATAAAGCTTACTCTGCAGAGACCATTTTAATACTAAAAAACTCCTGTTTGCTTCTTCCAGAAGATATCACTAATTGTAATTGCATTCAGAGCGCGTAATTCTAATGGTATCTATCCAGAGCAATGGTTCAGGTTCGTAACCAAGTTACCAGGTGCAATTTCTTCAGGTCAGTTGAGCCATGTTAAAAACATTCACAAGGAAACTGTAAGACTACGTGACACACGAAGCAGTTTGACTGGGTTGAGTTTCTTCACTTTCACTGCTGGCTATGTAAACATTCCCTCTCATTTATCAAGATTCCGACACATGCCACAGTTCCGCAGAGGCATTCAAAGTACAATAATTTGGCAGCCTGGATGCTTTCAAAACCAGAGTGCTGCAAAGTGACAATTATCTTAAGCACTTACATACAATATTTTGTGATGGCAGAACTATTTCTCATTTTACCTGAGCACATCATAATGGCAAATAATAAACACAGAATCAATACTGTTTCAAACAGGAAGACTTTGAAATTTCTATGTTGAATGCTGGACTTTCAAAGTGGGGTACATAATTCTTCATTATTTTTCTAATGATTTCGCAATTTTTGAAAATCACTTATGATTTCACAATTAAAAATTTAATATTTTAGTTAAGAATCACCAGAAGAAATACATATTAATAGAAATCCAGGCATCAGAATTTTAGCATAAAATTACTGAAACATGTCTACTAAAATATAACAGTTTACTTACAAAAACCTTTATACAGTCTGATCACAGCAAATGGACCATCAAGTACAAAAAAGGCTATAAAAGAGGCATTAGATTTTGTGCATTGATGTAACCTTTCTTTTTCCTATACTTGAGAGAGAGCCCAAGAGACTGACTAAACATTCCTGCAGTAAACAGGAAACATTTCCAAAGCCACCACACTTACAAAGCATGCAGCCAACTCAGATGCTCAGGATTTGAAATTCAGTTATTGACCATGGCAGTATTCTCTTTCATTATCAAAATTTAGTCTCAACCATGTAGCCATTTCCCTTGCAATGAAATGTAGATCTAAATGCAACTACACTGAATCCTGACCATTCTGTTGGGGATGGGAGACAAAAAACCAAAAGCCCCGCAAACAGAAGCAGGAAAACCAGGGAACAAACCCTAGTTACAGGACATAACGCAGCTAGTGAATCTGTCTTGGAATACTGACAGATTTTAATTGCAAAAACCAGAAAATACATTGAGATTTGACTGTCAGTTTTGCTGATGGCTGGTTCGGGGTTTTTCTGGCAGGGCTGGTGTTCCTCTGTTGGGAGCAACGAGATGTTTTGATGTCAGAAATGCATCCAATACATGATTAAAAATTACCCAACCAAGCAACCTTAGAAACTGTATGTACAAATAGTTAGAGTTGTTTAAATATCTAGGATTAAACATGCAGGCCACTAGCCAAAACAATAATAAAAGCAAGAACAGTTATAAATATCTATAGCAAAGTCTAGAATTTATTTAGCCTACATTGTAAAGCAGATTTTTACATTTACTGATCCCTGAGCAATGTGAATAATCCAACAAAATCAAACCACTGTCAAAATTCTAGAAGAATAGGTTTACAGTCTTAATTTTAGATACTCAAAATAAATTCACGAATTTGAGTGCATGAACCAACATCTGTTACAAATGATTCAGCTTGCAAAAACAGACCTAGTAATCTATTTCATCAAAAAGGCCTAACTGAAATTTTGTTATGGTTGAAAACAGAAGATAAAGGGGGGGGGGAGAAAATTAATCTCTCATCTTATCAGTACCCAACATCCCTGTTCAAATATTTTAACAAAATTTCTGCTTTTTTCCAACAGCATTGGAAAATCCAAAGCTTGAGAACGCCTCTGATCCCTTAACAAACAGCTGCCTTTGCTAGTGATTTCCCACTTGTGTTCATGCTGTTAATTATTTCTGTTTAAGCATACCCCCTAGAGACAAGTTATAAGCCTTTCAGTATCAGTATCTGCCAAACACCTCACCTACTGACATCTATTGTAAAACAGATCATGACAGACAGCAAAACCTACTGGATATTATGTACCCCTCAAGTAAATTCAAATAACTATTATGTAAGGGGCGGGGAGGAGGTTGCACCTGCTATACCTAGACAAAACAAGGTACACAGGAGTAACTGTCTTTCCCTACAACAGTTGTAGCCAAAAAAAAAGGTTAGTGTGCTCACAAACATGCCCATTATCTGCCTATATCATCTTACTAATACAGCTGCCCCAAAAAGAGACAGCTACTATCCAAATAATAAGTTGTGCTAAGTAAGACATGCTTGAGACATCACCTAACAAGCAAGCATCCCAAGTCAACCGAGAATTAAGCTTTTTTAAGAGCAGTACAGAGGGTCTGACCAAGACACTGAAAAATTATTTAGACATATTCAAAAGAAAATAATAGCATAATGAACAGTAATACAACAATTTTTGAGTTTCTCAACATTGGAAACCTCACTGGCATTTCACTTCTTGTCAAAGGTAACTGTGGTAACATCTCACATTGCTGCAAGCACCTTTTCAGGTATTTAACTTGACTAGGTCTAGAGCATCCAAAAATACCTAACTCACCTAAACACTTATCAAACCTGTTATTCTAAGACAAGTATTTGCACACTTGTTAACACAACTCATTGAAACTATCTTTCTTAGTGAACACTAGACAAAAGGACATTAAAAAACACTGTCCACCCCAGCATCAGCCATCCAATAGCTTTCTCTGATGGCTGCCTAACACAGTACTCTTTTAGCTTGCTCCATATTGAGTTCCTTAGGCATATGATTTTCTCCCATTACACATCTTTCTGAGCCTTGGCTTTTCCAGTATTGGCTTTACACATTCAAATTGCCTTTTTTACCTCTGTAGGTTGAGCTACCTTCAGCTTTCTGCACTGCTTTTTATATTTCAGTTTATTTATATCCAGTTCTTGCAACATTCTTAGCTATGAGTTTTCATATACCACATCTTTTTTCAAGATTGAGACAGTATACATTTTAACACTTCAATCTGAGGGGCTTTTAAAGAGAAAAAAAGATCAAAGCATTTCTGTAATTATTAATGTGTTCATGTATTTTCTGGAGCAGCTCATCACACAACTTTACTACACAGATTGAATATGGAATAGTGTTAATACTGCCTGATGAGTTCTCTCATTTATCACCAAGGTTAATATTAAGCATGATCATTGGAAAGTCATAACAAAGCTCTCAATTTACAGAAGCTGAAACTATGCAAAATTAGGTTTTTACATGTATTCAGTCCACAAACAGGTTACCAGCATTAATTTAACCAGGCTAGCTACAAATACCACAATGCCACAATTCACTCCCTACAGTCTTTTAAAATAAGCCACTCTGGTTTTTAGTCATTCAGAGGCAAAAAAATACATGTCATTTAAAATTTAAGACTATATATATGTATATATATCGCACTTGTGGTGATATGTTACAGGGAAAAAAAATCCAAACAACTTTCCTTTTTTTTTTTCTTTTAATTTGATGGATTTAGGACAATTTCATTTCAATAGCAAATCATTTATGTAAAATTTAGCAATCTTATCAAGACACACAAAGACAAACACTGTATGAAAACACATAGCTGTAATGGAAATGCTTTCAGAGCACAAAGAGAAGCATTAAAAGCTATTAAGTTTAAACAAAATATGAAGGCAAAAATAGCACTTTAAAAAAAAAGGCCTTACAGAATTTTAGTAATTAGCAAGCTAAAAAAATTATCCACAGACTTTAGGTCCCTACTGTGAGTGTAGAGATCAGAGATCTGCTAATCAATGATGCACTCCATATAAAAAGTGTAATTCTACTGTTGTTATTATTAATAGTTGCTGCCTTTTAGATAGCAGAATGCAATTTCTACGTCCTTTGAAATGAAAGAAATATTGCAGATGCATAGACCATTAAACACAATTTAAGACCAAAAAAAGCATCTTGTGGTAGACCAGGAAAAAATAAAACACCGCAGGTGATGGCTTACCAAAGCTACGCAGCAGTTCCGAGGCTCTTAGAGCAAGACATAGGTAGCTCTATATATCAGTATACATTATAAACAAGTCAACAGGCTACGCAGAGAAAAACATTTATTCTAATATACAGCCACTAGAGAAGCCAGAAATTTCATTTAAATGAAAATATACTAGAGCGTCTAAAATATGAGAGTTTCTTGAAGATGAAATAATAAAAAAGAAAATCAACTTTCACAGGCCTGGAAACATATAACAGCTGAAATCAAAACTTCAAAGTAAAATTGAGAGGGGGGGGGTGTTTGTTTTTGTTTGAGTTGGTTTGTTATGGGCTTTTTTTCCTTAATTTTTTTTTTAACTGAGAAAATGTGCACCTAATCTGTTAGTAGTTGCTTCACAAAGGCATAAGTTGCCATGACTAACCATCAGCAACCCAGAGAGATGGAAAAAGAAGCTTTTACCTTTTTTGAAATGCATAAACATTGCCCAAAAAATTTACAATGTTCCGTGTTTTTCATTAAACATTCTGAAGAGAAAGAAGGAAGGATGGTAACTTCAGAACTCCAGCACACAAATCAAGCAATTAGTGTGACACAGTTTTGCTGAAAGATGCAATTAGTCAAACCTTTCAAACAAGACTCACCTAGTCAGTAAGAGATATGCAATACTAAGCCTTACTGCTATAGATCAAGGACTACTACATTGTTTCCAGAAGTTACATGTGCTGTTGCTGTGCTAAGACTCCTTATAGATACTGAACTTTACAAAGATGCTATAAATGCCTTCACTAACTGAAGGAAAATTACTGCAGAGATGAAACTAAATAAGGATGTCATTTCAGAAAACAAGCATGAAAACAAAAACGTCCATGATGCAAAAAGCTCCAGCAGAAGCTTACAAAATCTGGTTAATGTGTATGAGTGCCTAGGAATGGAATTGCAGGTAGGCAAATACCTCGCGGATGTTTCACACCTACTGTATGAATGCACTCGTAAAAACACCCCGAGCCTCTGTGTTTGCTTTTGCTGATGCTGCAAGCAGCTGGGATGCACATTCGAAACTGAGCCAGCAGTGGTCACTGCACAGGCACCTGCTCGGTGTCTGACAAACCTTCGGTGCTGTTTTCTTGCAGGGACCTCTCTACGGGGACCTCACGAGCGCACATTCCAACAGAACACTGCCTTCAGAACTGGCTTCTGAATTTAGTTCACTGCATACCTGGCCTGGCACAGCTGGGCACCGCCTCTGCAAACACCTAGGGCAGCATCTTCTCCTGGCTCTTTAAGGCTAAAAATAACAAATATTCCAGACCTACAAGATGATAGCGCCAAGAAAAAACGGGATGCCACCGCCGTTCGCGGAGAGGCAACTCATCCCCAGGAGCACTAAAACCCTGTCACGAAAACGCCGTCAAAACCCTTGGCGTTTATGCACGGTTCATTTCCGGGCGTGGAAAACGCCCGTAAGCCAGTTCAGTTTCGCGTTCCCAGAGCCAGGTCAGGCTCCCGCCTCCAAGCTGCCCGCCCACCAGTTCCCAAACTTTCCACGAGCGCCAGAGACACCGCGGCCGGCCGAGGTCCGTGCCCCGCTAGGAAACCGCACGGGCAGCTCCATATGGAAAAACAAAACAGGAGCGGCCGTTCATGCGCCTCCAGCCCTTCGCCGAGTTTCTCCTGCCCCCGTTCTGCAGCTCCTCCCGCTCCGCCGCCCCCCGCTGCCGCAGCCGGCGGCTCCTCGGACACCGCCTCCCCAGCCCGCCCGCCTGACCGCCTCCGCGGCTATTTTTAAGCGGCCGGGCAAGGGGAGAGGCGACAGAGCTGTCGGGTGGGCCGGCCTGGCCCGGCTCGGCCCGGCTCAGCACGGCAGCGCCCAGGAGACACCGCCCGAGCCTCCTCCCTTGTGCGGGCGGCAGGGCGAGCCCGGCCGGGCAGGAAGGCACGCGGCGGCATGAGGGCAGGCAGGCGGCTCCCCGCGGCGCTCCGGGCCCTTACCTCCCCAGATGCCCAGCTTCAGCTGAGAGCTGTCCACATTCACCACGTAGTCGCCGAGGAAACGGTTCAGGACGTCCACGACCAGGGACTCAAACACCATCCTGGCCCCCGGCCGCCGCCGCCGCCCGGCAGCAGCGCCACCGCCCCGGCTCCTGCCGCTCCCCGCCGGCCCGCCCCGCCCCGCGGCTCGAGGGGCCGGCCCGGCGCTGCCCCCGCCCCGCTCGGGCGCGGCGAGGAAGGGGCGCGGCTTGTCCGCGGCTACGGCAGCCGGTGGGGTTGCGCCTGCCGCAGGCCTTTGCTTCGCGGGGCGTTTCCTCCGCAGGGCATGGCCTTTCCTTTGCAGGGCCGCTCCGCACGCACGCTGGCTGCCCGCTCTTGTGAAGGTACGAGTTACCACAGAATGGGTCAGATTGGAGGGGTACACAGGGGATCAGCTGGTCCAATCTCCCTGCTCAAGCAGAGTAAATGGCGCTGGATTGCGACCATGTTGTTCTTGAATATCGCCAGTGGGGGAGACTCAACAACCTCTCTAGGTAACCTCTCTGGGCAATCTGTCACTGCACAGTAAAGAAGCTATTCCTCATGCTCAGGTGGAGCTTCCTGTACATCAGTTTCTACCCATTGCCTCTTGTGCTGTTGCTCGGCACCACCGAGCAGCGCCTGGATCCGCCTTCTTGGCACCCTCCTTTCAGATACTCACAGACATTGATAAGGTCTCCTCTCAGTCAACTCTTCTCGTGGCTGAGCAGGCCCAACTTCCTCAACTTTCCCTCATGTGACAGATACTCGAATTCTTTATCTTTTTGCTCTCCACTGAACCCATTGGTTTGTCCAGGGGATTTAAATGTGGCATATCCATAACAGTTTTTTGAGTATTTTCCTCCCCCAGGCTAGGCAAATGTAGAAATTAGTGCATCCTTGAGCATTAAAAAATGGCTGAGCTATTACTGGCATGATGGCTAAAACGGATTGAATTTAATTGATCTCTCCAAAGAGCTTGACTCCCAGGGTGTTTTCTGGCTTGGTGTCAGCTGAATCACATGGAAATAACTGGGCCATGTGTTGCCCTGAGTGGCTGTGTTGAGGACCCCTGCAGTCACGGGGATTTTTAAGGAAACTTCCCAGTTCACGAGAGTCCCTGACCATCACATCCCAGTGCCAGTGACTTTCACTGCTAGGGCCCTTCACAGCAAGTGGCTTCAGCACGTCACTCAAGTGAGCCAGCTGCTGGACTTCTACACGCCTCACGTTCTGTCAGTGTTGCTGAACCTTTGTATATTTAATATAAAAAAAATTAAACTGTTGAGGGAAAAGGAAATTAGAAAACTGCCAGATACTATACACCTTTTCATTCCTTTTTACAGAAATAAAAAACTATTGCCTACCACTTCTGACCTTTCCTTTCACTATGGGATTTATAAGCATGCTTACCACAACCTGCCACACCACCCAATATGCAGGATAAAATAATTTGGAAAGAAATATCTTGATATAAAGAAATAAATTTTTATCGGAGATCATATTCTTTATTAACACAAGGAAGGGGAAAGAGTGATACTGAAGAATGATAACAGAAGACAAAAAATACACTGTCTTATTGAGGCTTAGGTTCCTCTGAAGCTTATTTGTATTATTTGGAAAAATTACAATCTCAGCATTTCCAGTTCTTGGGTTTAGCATCTTTTTCTATTGAAAAACAGCAGTAGTAAAAAAAAATAATAATTGGACCAATAAAACCAAAATGTGATCAGCAGCTTGTGCATGCCAAATGTAACTTTTCATGTATGTGTGTTAGTGTCCATGCACATACATGAGAATATCTATGCAGCTGGCTCTCTATAAATTTCTTACACATATTTCTTATAAGCTGTCTCTAGAGAAAAGTGTGAGCATAAGGCTTTATTTTGTGACTTAATCACATATATTCCTATTTAGTTATGGACAAGCTAGGTTGAATCTAC
Source organism: Luscinia megarhynchos (assembly GCA_034336665.1). NCBI lineage: Eukaryota > Metazoa > Chordata > Aves > Passeriformes > Muscicapidae > Luscinia > Luscinia megarhynchos. The sequence continues at coordinate 33,622,386 of CM067592.1, read as the reverse complement.
TCCTGTCCATTTACAATTCCAAAGTTGGGTTTTGGCAGTATGTATCTTCAGGGTTATCTTCTACCAGTCGGTTTTCCAAAGTAACTTTAGTTAAAAGTCAGCAGCTCCTTAGGGTGTGGGTAAAATTTCTTTGTCTTGTTCAAATATTCTGGAGAAGGCATTCTGAAGTCAGGGAAGCAAGAGTGTCCTAGGTCAAGTATGATTTCTTTTGATTAAAGAGATACAATTTTTATTTTGTTATTGTAAAGAAGATTTTTTGGTAGGATGGATTTTTTGAATTTGCAAAGTGCAAATTTGCACGGCAATCAGCTAGGCTTGAAGCACTCCACCTGAGAAAAACTGCTTACTGCGGGTGGATTGCTAGGCCTAGCAGGTGACCGTGTACAAGCATGTGTCTCCTACTGGTGACTCTTATGTACTTAGAAATACTTAGTAACATTTGCAGACTCATCAAGGCACATGGTTCCATCTCTTTTTTTCACTCCTCTGTGTGTCCCACAGCTCACTGGCACTAGCAGGAGCAGTGTGGCTTCAAGCCAAGGCTGGATCACTATCTGAGAAGTAAGCATGAAACAGTGGGCCATATATGGGGCATCCTTCCAGTCCCATGAACCAAAGTTTCTCCCTGGCATTTCCACAGTATTTGGGAACCCTCTCTACATACATGACACAATCAGAGCCAACATGACAATCAGAGCCACCTGGACAGCAATTTTTCCACTTGAACTCTCGATCTGTATGTTCCTGCAGTCTCCATTGAAATCAATTAGTAGTCACTCTGCTTTCCCCATTTTTGTAACCAAAGCCTTTGGCACTTTACACCTGTAACAAAGCTGTTACAGGATGGATGTTAACCACCAAGTTTCTGGGTTCCGTGCTGATAGAATCTCTGCAGGCTGACCCCGGAGGCCTCAGACTTCTCTGTGACAATGAGGGATTCCATGTCAGCTTTCTGTTGCTGTCTGTGTGAAGACTGCTAAGACTTCTACTGGAGTGACTCAGCACCTCACAGGTCTGCCAGGATGGAAGGTCATCTTCAGGGCAATCACAAGCATCCTTCTCAGCCACATATTAGAATTCAGGAAAGGAGATTTGCTCATTAAAAAAAACCAAAACAAAAAGACCCCCACACAACAGAGTCCAGCATAAAGGATGTTTCTCCCTGGTTTTACTCTCCTCAAAAAACTTTTTTGACACTAATTGCATAAGTTTAGGCATACAGCCATGATTCTGTGCATTTTCATGTTCATAAGTAGGAGTGTTCTTATCCTTGTTTCTTCCATGTTGCACATAGTGCTTTCAAAATGGTTTTAATTCAAAGAAGCATGAAAAGCAGTGGATAGAGCAGGATGAACTGGGAACCTTCTTAGTGTGTGCCCAAAAACTCAAAAGCTTATCTTACAGGGCTTTCAAAATTTTTGAACTATTTGTTTTAGAATTTTAGGATATAACTGCAGCAAAACCACACACCACAGAGGTGCCTTATTTCTAAATAATTCGGTCACCTGGTTTTGAATCTCCTTCAGAATCAGCTGAATCATGATGGAGTGTTTGTTCTATTCACACAAACTTTTTCTCAAGACAAGGTGAATTGTCTAAGTTGTACAATCCTTCAATTACACATGCAGCAATGTAGTTCCTGGTGAATTGTGTAGTAATCTTAGTAAGTCAGTTGCACTGGGCATGAACTGCTTACAGATTTTGAAACTGAAAGACAAAACCAGAATAGCTCATGCTATGCAGTAAAAACTCCAAGGTCTTCTTATCAATAAAACACTTCAGCTAAGTTTAAAGCCAGTTCTTGCAGTTCAAGGAGCAAACTAGAGAGTAGTTATATTCTTCCTGTCATCATCAAAGGAGTGTATTCATTTGTTTGATTAAATAGAAACTTTAGTAGGAGTCCAGTAGCCTTTTTAACACTATCACTGAGAAGACCCTGATCTTCAAGCTTTGTTCAAGATTGTGGTCTAGCATGGCAGAAGACAAAACATGTCTCTCTGTAATAGATCTGGCATGTTGGCAGATCTAGTTGATTAAAAAACTTATGAAGCATCATACTTAACATTATGAATACTGTCTTTATGCTTCATTTAAATATATATAATTTACACCAGATATATGAAATTGAATTCCATTTTTCATTTGTTAAATCATTCATAAGTACTGAAAAGCAATATGACTTAGAAAGAAAATCAGAATTGGAAATACTTTGTTGGCATGTGGAAAGTAATACACATGTGTCTTACCATCTGGAAGTAGCATTGCAGAATAAATTTAAATCTGACACTAAGCATATTTTGTTACATGTCCCTGCCTTTTCTTTACTCATCAAAGTATTTGTCAGGCACACAAAGCATTACAAGTAAAGCCCTGATTCCAGTCTAAGCAAGTTTACTGCCAGAAGTTACTGATAATGAAAAAATTTTACCTTGATAAAGGGCACCACCTCCCCTTTGAGCAGATATGATGTAACATAGATTACTTACATTTCTAGTAGGTATGGTTCTGCTTTATTTTGAACAGAGGTAAACTTCTCCCAGAAGTTCCAATGGAGTCTTACCTTACTTCTTTTCATTCTTAACTCTTGTTTATTCTATTTTTTACATTTTGGTGGAACTTGAGTGGCTATACTCATACATCTTATTCAGTGAGGGTTTGCTGTATGGCTGTACCTTGGCAACAGATATCTCAGTATAGTACCAAACATAACCTTGGGACAGGGACGTGTCAGTCCAAGGAGAGTGATTTCACCACAGTTGGTTATCCAAGAGCAGGACGTTTCTTTATCTCACTTAGTTTTCAGCTGCTGTGTAGCTTATCAGCTAGGAAGTACCACCAAGTTCCTCCCTCTTCTGCAAGGGTGTCAACAGAGCCTGGCCATGCTGTTCCACTCCACCCTTCCTTTAGTTCCCCTGAGACTGTGTTGTGTGTGAGAGATCAGATATGCTGGCTACATTCCGTCCAGGGAGTAGCAACTGTATTTTCCCCGTGCTTTCCATACCATTATCTTTTTACACCATCATCTCCCCACACAAGCAGTATTCATGGATTATGCAGTTTATCTATCCTTCTCAGAGTAGGCATATATCCTGGGTTTACCAATGATGGAAGGAGAGATGTTTTTTGTTTGAGATACTAATGTGGAATTGTTGTAAATTAAGAGCCTGCAAAAGGGGAGAAAAAAAAATCTGAATGGAGACTGAGACAATTTGGAGAGGTCCTATAGACATATAGTTGGGGGTTTTTAAAAAAAATCAATACAAAAAAGCCCATGCTGATGTACAGTTCCAAACCTATGGATTATGATTTCAGACAGACAAAAACTTTTAAAATAATAGCAGTAATTTTTTCCATCAAATCGGTTTAAAGTATTTACAGTTTTATACATATATATATCATGAAAAACTGCTAGTCCATCCAAAAAGTTCACAGATTAAGGATCCCTTCTTTGTTTTATACCTTTTGAGAGATTCTGTCTCCACCGTTCTTGCTTCACTGCTTTTCTAGGTCTTTGATTACTGAAGCCTGTCAAAGCATCTTTTACTCTTTTTAAATATACAGTTTCCCTGAAGCTCAAGTATTGTCATATAAACAAAAAATTGGAGTTAACAGTGAAAAGGAAATGAGTGAAATGACTACCCAGTTTGAACACACATAGTACAACAATTGCTTCGCTATTAAAAGCACTTGAAATGTTGAGACCTTTCTTCCTTTGAATTGTTAGACCCATATCAAACCTATTCTTACTGTATTTCTCAGAGGATTTTGAGAGCTCCATTCTGATCCTTACTTTTCTAGTATAGATAAAATATGGGGAAAGAGCAACTTTTAAGTTCCAACTAAAAAACAAACTATAGAAAAGTAAGCAGCAAGTTTAGTAACTCACCTTAAAAGTGGCACTTCCCTGGACCATCACACATACTCTTAAGTCCCAAACAGTCAAGTTTTGCAGTAGCATTTGTTTTACTTTCTGTTTTTGGAGGAGCAGCATTAGTGTCATTCCAAGTGATTCCCTTATTAGCAAAGTCAACAGATGTGTTCCTACTTATTCCAGTAGAAATGGCAGCAGGACCCAAATAGAGCAACTCTGAATTAGAAAAATTCAAGTAATCTGTATTTGACATGGCAAATTTGTTTGGGAGAATGTGTAAATAAAATTATTCAGAGGCTACAGATGCTATTGACGAACTGCTAAGGGCACACTACCTGATATTTTGGGTGAGACAGACCTCTTTTTGACACAAAGGGCAGATAAATGTTATTTCCTTTGTTTCATGAAATAAATTCACAGAACTCATTGACCATCCTCATATCTTTATTTTTTTGTTATAACACAGCTCTGTGTATTCAACCCCAGTGTACATTCCTGATGTGCTACACAGACAAATATCCACAACATGCTGCATATCCTGCTCAACATGTGGAACTTTGCCTTTTTTCATACATGATATATAATTATTGAACATCTTATTTGTGTTTTAATTAAACACTAAGCACTGGTCTTTAATGAAGCCATCACTTCTGTACTGCGTTCCCACTTCTGTTGTGCTACTGAACCTCAGTCAGGGGATCTGCTGTGCTTATGCAGCTGCACACTGGTAATGCTCAAGGTTGGTAGTAGCAGTAGTAGTCAAACGGTAGTCTGTATGCTAGATTTAGTCTGTAACACTCTTGAGTCTGCTAAATTCATGCCTCGATGGGGGAAAATAGGAAGAGAGACAAGAGAGAAGGTGTGTGGTGTCAGATCTGAAGATCAGCATATGGCTAAATATTTTCTCACCTGCTTCCCTTGACTAAACATAAAAGTTTAATCCCAGCTGGCAACTAAGTACCACACACCTGCTCACTCACTCCCCTGTAGCAGGATGAAGGAGAGAATCACAAGTGAGAAAACTCATGAGCTGAGGAAGAGATGGTTTAATCAGTAAAGCACAAACCGCACACAGGCAAAGCAAAGCAAGGAATTCATTCATCACTACCCGTGGACAGACAGGTGTTCAGCCACCTCCAAGAAGGCAGGGCTCCATCACACATAACAGTGACACGGGAAGACAAATGATACCACTCTGAAAGTCCCCCCTTTCTCCTTCTTCTCCAACAGTGTATGGACTGGAATATCCCTTTGGTCAGCTGGGTTCATTTATCCTGGCCATGTCCTCTCCCAGCTCTTTGTGCATACCCAGTCCACTCACTGGTGGGCTGCTGTGAGGAGCAGAAAAGGTCTTTACACTGTGTAAGCCCTGCTTGGAAGTAAACATCCCTGAGTCAGCAAAACACAAATTCAAAACATAACCCTACGCTAGCTACTGTGAAGAAAATTACTCGATCTCAGTCAAAACCAGCACATCAAACTAGAAATATGACTCTTTATCATGAGGTGTGCATTGCCGGGATTGTTTTGCAGGAAGAGAGAGAGAGTGACAAAGCTCAAATGCTAGTGAGAAGTCATAACCATAATGGAGACTCCAGATAGTAAAGTTGGCATTTGGCTTTTAGTTACAAGATTGCAGGAGTAGGAGCAAATGAGCGATTTTGCTGATTATGTGAAGAACACTTGGAGTGGGTGAGCTCTCCCTGTTACGTGATGGAGGTGGCACCATCTGGTGGCTGTACGGAGATGTCTGTGTTGTTTCCAACACACACATAGTTTTGGATTAATGGGCTCAAGCATTTTATGATAGTTTATATACAACAAATATCATTTTACAGTTAATATTAATAATTTTAAATTATTTTATGTCCCTTTTTAAATGAGATGCACATGGAAAATGTGAATACTCACAACACAAAGGTAGTTGCATTTGAAGCTGGCTTTGGATAGTTGCTGTGGAATCGGTGTTTGGAAAGCACCCTTGGCAGCATAGCAATCATCTAGCATTGAATGGGTGTTGTCTATATGGAATTAGATAAAGACTGTGTGATTTTCCCATGTTGTTTATTCTCAGGTACCACATGAAAAGAGAAGACAGAACTGACTGCAAATACATTCTTGCAAGTTTATCTTGTCTACAGGATAAGTAAGACAATGTAGATACTAAAAATAATTTCTAGAAGCCTAGGGACTAATGCCACATTTGTGTCTGCTTTTGAAAAGTCACTGATATTGTAGTCCTTGGAGAGTCCCTGAAGACAAGCCCTTGCAAGACAGTTTTCAGAGTAACATCTGAATGTGAGCCGTGACTATCCCTGCTGAAATGGGGTCAATCTCTGCTCAGTCCAGAGAAACAGGAGCTATCATTGCTATGCCATGCTTCCTGGTCTTTCCGCACTGTTACTCACTCTGTGGTTCTAAATGAAGATACTTGGACTGCATGGATCAAATGGCAGATCTGAATCCTGCAGTTCTTCTGTATGAGCTTTTTCATAAAAAATGGGTGTATGGGCACTTCCACTCCAATGGTCCTTCAGAGAGACCTTGACAAATTAGAAGGCTGGGCAATCACCAGCCATATGAAGTTTCAACAAGGAAAAGGGCCAGATTCTGTACCTGGGATGGGGCAATCAGACAGACAGACTGGGCAATGAGACAGCAGCCCTGCAGAGAGGAGCCTCGGGGTCCTCTGACAGAAAGTTGAACTTGAGTCAGCAGTGCCCTGGCAACCAGGAGTGTCAGCCATGTCCTGGGGGGCATCAGGCAAAGCATCACATTACACAGGGGCAAGGGAGGGGATTGTCCTGCTCTGCTCTGAGCCGGGGTGGCATCACCTCAAGTGCACTGCAATATAAGAAAGACATTAAACTACTAGAGAGCGTCCAAAGAAGGACCACAGAGTTGGTCTTGAGCCTTGAGGGGAAGCCGTGTGTGGAGTGGTTGAGATCACTTGGTCTGTTCAGCCTGGAGGAGACGGAGGACAGACTTCATTGTAGTCTGTAACTGCCCCATGAAGGGAAGAGGAGGGACAGACATTGATATTTTCTCTCTGTGACTAGTGACAGGACTCAAGGAAACGATATGAAGCTGAATCAGCAGGGGTGTAGGTTGGATATTAGAAAAAGGTTCTTCACCCAGAGGGTGCTTGAGCACTGGAACAGACTCCCCAGAGAGGTGGTCACAGCACCAAGCCTCTCTGTGTCAAGAAGTGTTTGTACAATGCTCTTGGGTGTACAGTGTGATTTCTTGGGGTGTCCTGCGTGGGACCAGAAGTTGGACTTGATGATCCTGATGGATGCCTTCTAACCCAGCATATTCTGTGGTTCTGTGATTCTCTGATTCTGAGTCAGCTGATTTAAAACTCTTTCATAAAGTTGTCACCCAGGTTTTTTATGAATCTTCTGGCCTGGATTGTACCATCTGTGTGATGTTCCCGGTTGACTCCTGGCAAGCGGAGTTTTGCCGTAAGGACAAGGGCAGTTGACTTGGAAGTGTCCTTTAGTTCCACAAAGAATAATTTGTCAGCATTATCATCCTGGCTGAGAGGTCTGTAGCAGACTCCCACAACAGCATCCACATTATTCATTAATCCCTTGATTCTTACTCAGTGTCTCTCAGCTGTACCATGGCCAACTGTAAGCTTCATACATTCTATTATTGTCATTACACAAAATGTCACCTCCCAGCCTCTTCTGTCCTGCCTATAACCATTCAATAGGACACTTCTATCCCACCATAAAAGTGATTTATTGAAAATATTATTTTCAAACTATACAGAGCAGGTGTGAAGTGTTCACCATGCTAAAGAAAATTATATGCTCATAAACTGTGGTATTTTATCATGCATTCATTTTGGATTACCAGACTGTTTACTTGGTTGTATGTGCACATTAGTTAAGCTATTGTCCTAGAAATAAAAGTCCTAGTCCATTTGCAGATCTACCTTATTTATAATTAACTGGCAAGCCCTTGTGTCATTGTTTTGTACTCCCATGTCTTCTGATGTTTTGAACCTCAGAATTTAAGGCCTTGTCTCCCATTTCATGCCCCTGCTCAGTTCTAGCTGATTTGGGCCTTGAAAGTTGCTTTAGAATTCTTCAAATCTCCCTTTCCACTTCTCCTTGTATTGCATTAAGGTCGACCTTCAGTGTCCAAAAGCATAATGTGTTCTGAGTGTCAAAAGGGCTTAAGCCCAAAATGTGTTTTACTTTGTTTAGGTGTTTTTGTTGCTAAATCTAGTTTTTATACAAATTTAAATTACCAGTACATATAATACATTAGAAAGACTATGCATGTCTACCATGAATGGCAGTATATAATAAAGCATATCTGTCAGTGAAAACTTGCCAAATATATTATTTTTAGCATCTATGCAACATAATTTCATTATCAATATTTTTCCCTAATTCCTTTTTTATTGTTGTCATAAGCTCATGTATGGTTTTTTGTAGAATTGGACCGGTGAGATATGAGCATTTTTATGAAATTGGAAAGTGGAGTAGTGGCATTTAATTTTGTGTTTTTATCAAAGAAGTATTTGGGTCTGAAGAGAAGTGGATCTTTAGGAAACCAGAAGATGGCAGCAAGTGTTGATTAAAATTTTGTTCCACTAAACCTCTTCACACCTTCAGAGTAAGTCAATATCCTTTGTAATGTAAGCATTTGCTTTGAATGTGATATGTAAGAGAAAAGAGCTGATTTACATTTGTATCAGTACCATTATTCTTCCACAGGGAAGTAAGAGGGCTAATCCATTTCAAACAGATTTATCCATTTGAAAAGCCTAATGCTGTGAGGGGCTGTCAGTGTGCATGTACCAAAGAAATAATGCAATTATCTGTTGAACACATAAATGCAAACCGACATGTAGAGTGACATTTTTCTCTTCCTACTGCCATATCTGGAGCTTTTTGCAGCACGTGTTTGCAAGATAGATGCTGTTTCTGAACAGGCATATCAATGGTTGAAAGTATTAATAGTGATGGAAGATAACCTTTTATATGATTTCAGGATAGTTCAGAATTAGGGTTGTGCTTCCATGGACCTTGATGGGAATACTTAAAACTGAGGTCTAATTCTTCTCAGTGTATCAGCCTGTTTCTAGTTTGGCAGGGTTGATAGGACTGAACCAACAGATAGAGGTACAAGAGGTTTAATATTTTCTTTCTGGATTTTAAGTTGAGTACTGTATATAATGTTAGCTTGTGGAAAGGTAGGATAAAACACAAACTGTACCCTTTGCACAATTTAATTAGAATACTACACTTGGCCAGAGCCACTCATTAGAAATTTTTAAATCCTTTCTGGAAATTAAGTACTGGGCCGCACTTTAAGGCTAGATTTGAGTAGATAGCTCAACAGATCTTGGTAAAGTTCAGGACAGGAAAATGCTCCTGATTTAATGTAAGTTACCATGGGGAGCCAGGAGAAAAATACTATGAACCTCATGCATCATTAAATAGTAGTTCTGTCATATAAGCATCCTTCAAAGTGTTTAAATTTAATGAATTTCAGTGTAACTATTTTGATGTAAGCTTTAAGTATCATCAAAAGTGACCTGGAAGCCACTTTCAGTTTGAAAAGCCTGCTGTATATCTTGCCTAATCTGGGCCTTCATGAATGTGAAGAATCTTAATCTATTTATTTTCTCCTCAGACAAACCATCCCATAACTTTGATTATGTCTATTGTCTTAATTTTGTTTTTCTACTTTACCTGTTCAAGATATACATGAAACATGAGTGAATAGTGGTATATTGATGGACTGAGTGATGTTTCCTCATATTCTTTTCCTATTAAATCATGATATTTGACTTGCTTTTCTGTATCTGCTGGTAGTCCAACAGGCGTACAGTGAGGGAAGGAAATGAAAGCAAAATGCAACAGCTGAACTGATAATAGTGCATTTTTGCACGTTGCATCATTATGTTCAGGAATTCATTTTACTTCTAAAAAGAACAGTTGTGAAACCTTTTATTATTTTTCCTCTGTCCAATGGGGAGAGTAGTGGGGGGAAAAAATCGACAAAACTTGTGAACTCCAAGATAAGCTAAGTGGCCGTACTAAAATTATAGGAAAAAGAAGAAAAAAGACCATATTTGTTGGATAGATGTCTGTAAGAAAGATTCTGTGTTACACTCATCAGGGGAATGTTGGTAAGCATTGTCGAGGGCTCTGAATGCCATCCAGCTGGCAGAAAAACGGATATAAAAAATAGTGGTTTGAAAAGTGTAGATATTCAAGTGTCTTATATGACAGTATCACTTATCAATATTATAAGATTGAAAAAAATTAGGATTGTTATACCTGGGTATAAAATATAGGTCATGCTGAAAATTTGGTCTTATTTATTTCCAAAATTAAATGCAGTAGAGGAAGTACCACAACGTTTTAAATTGGTCCTTCAAGACATTTCTGGTTTAGAGACAAGTTATCAGATTTAGACAGGAAGTAATTACACATTTATTTCTGCTAGTTAATTGGTTTGATCAATTGAAGCAATTGGTTTGATTCTCTGGTTCACTGTGTAGTTGGTGAAACTGTGAGGAACTTCTCTTGCTTCCTAACATAATAATGCTGTAACAATGATTCTACAATAAACCTATTACCCCCAGTAAATATGCAGGTCTAAGAATGTGTTCTTTGGTAACACATACTGTGACCAGCATTGTTTTTGGCAGCATGGACAGGGGGATCAAGTGCACCCTCAGCAGGTTTCTCAACAGCATAAAGCTGTGTATAATGTTGACATACTGGAGGGAAGGGATGCCATTCAGAGTGACTGTGACAGGCTTCAGAGATGGGCTCATCCAAATCTCATGAAGTTCAATGAATAAAAGTGTGGGGTCTTCCACCTGAGTTGGTGCAATCCCAAGTATAAGTACAGTCTGAGTGGGAAATGAACTGAGGGCAGCCCTGAGAAGAAAGACTTGGGACTGTCTGTGGACTAAAAGTCCACTGTGTGCCTATAGTCCAGAAAGTAAATTTTATCTTGGGCTGCATCAAAGGCAGCGTGGCCAGCAGGGTGAGGGAGGGGAGTCTATCCTGCTGCTCTGCTGAGACCCACCTGCAGTGCTGCATCCAGTTTGTGGTCTCCAACTCGAGAAAGACACAGATCTGCTGTAGCAAGTCCAGGGGAGAAACATTAAATTGACCACAGGGCTCGAACACATCTCCTGTGACACAAGCTGAGAGAGCTAGGGATGTTCAATCTGGCAAAGAGAAGATTCCAGGGAGAGTTTGTAGCATCATTACAGTACCTGAAAAGAGCCTGCAAGAATGTGGTAGAGGGACTCATTACAAGGGTGTGTAATAGCAGGACAAGAGGAAATTGCTTTGAGCTGAAGAACTTTTATGTTAGACATTGGAAGACGTTCTTTACTTCTAAGGGTGGTGAGGCACTGGAACGGGTTGTGCAGAAAAGCTGTGAATTCCCAGTCCCTGGCAGTGTTCAAGGCCAGATTGGGTGGGGCTCTGAGCAATTTGGTCTGGTGAAAAGGGTCAATTTCTTTGAAGCGTGCTTCTTGCACCACAGTGGGTTCATCAAATCCATTCATTTACTTGAGGTATTTTTTAGTGCTGTTCAATCAACAGGTGAAACAAGAGGTAGATAATTGCGAGTGAGTGTCAGGTAGTGTCAAGATTCCCAGTTCATAAAGTCGATAGCTCTTTGTGTGATTATGTTTGTGTCTTTACAGCTGACGTGGTTTCTGCTCTCCCTCTTTACAAATCTTTAAAATAAGAACATTTATTACTCAGCAAATACCACATATACACTAGCTCTGTTGTATTTGCTTCTGAGCAATTACAAAATTGAAGTAATGAAAACACGTTAGACCTTGATTTTGAAAGCATCTTTTTTCTGTTAAGAAAAAAACCTTAACCGCATAATAAGTTCAAATCAGTGAAGCATGAGAACATCTCCGTTGATTTCTTAACTATATGAATGATGAATTCTGATGTCTAGTAATGTTTCATTGTTCTGTCTCTTCTATTTTTGGTTTACCTTATCGATCATTACCATTATTACTCTCTAACACAGTTCTTTCCTATTCCCATTCAAATTAATTTCTTAGTACACTGTGGAATATAAAACCCCTGGAGAGTGATTCACTTTTATAGTATCACAATTGCCTTTTGGATTACTTAATTGGCAGGGTGATAATGATATAAGGAAATGCACGACAGCTTCTGTTGTTATTCAAAGACGTCTACACAGAAAGCAGGTTTTACCACCTGATAATATGATACATTTGAAAATAAATTTTAAAAATATTTTAAGATGCAGATGTTCTATAAATATATGCCAGTGACATTGAAACAAATTTATCATCTCTAGCTGCACTACTGGAAAAGACTATAAAAGATTTTATCTTCGCAGAGTGTAAAGTGCCAAAAACCTAGAAGGCACCTTTGGCTATTATTAAAACTCTTCTGTATTTTCTTGATACCAAGTTAATCTCAGTGAAGAGGTAAACTTTAAAAAATAATACTATTATATACATTTACTTTTTTGTGCTTTTTTCCCAGCATGTCAATTGCAAGAAGAAATCTCAAGTCTGCAGCCCAAATGTGTTTTAAAGCCTCATGTTATTTTTTCATCTCTTTAGTAACATAGATTTTTCATTTTAAGTATGTTTCAGTTGCCCACATCCCAGCAAAACTTTGTTGCAAGCCATCAGTCATTTACACTTATCGTACAAAAATTCATGTCTTTACACAGCTACTGACTGCCTAAGATTTTCCTCCATTCTCTTTGTATCTTCTTCAAGTATCTTTTCATTTATCTTGTTGGAATTCTTTCCTAAATATTCGAGGTTTCAAAAGCATGAGTGAAGTTCTTTTTCATAGTTTAATAATTTATTTGCAACTTCAGTGTTGGTGTCTCCTGCTATGCAGCTGAGTGCCATACCAGTGCATAGATTACAAATTGCAATAACTTATCCTCAGATAGATGTGAGACCAAATTAAAAACAATATTATTAACCTTCTTGCCTTTAAAAGCAAAATTCTATTCACTGTTTTATTTAAATAATTTCCATGTATTTTTCACGAGGAAACAAATTTGTAAGTTCCACCTGTTGATTTTGTCGGAGGATCATGCTGTTGTCAGACGCCTGAATGACAGAGAAGTTATGCTGATAGGAATACCATAATGAAAATGGGTGAAGGCCTGATTATTTGCAATTTCCTTCTTTTTCACATAGTTTTTATTTCTCAGACATGTCAACACTGTTATCCCAGCATTGTTAGGAGTTTGCAGGTTGTTTAATTACAAAAAATTGATAGTATGAAATTTTTGGCGTTTGCTAGGTCCCTAAGCTGCCTTTGTTTGATCCTTTGTAATAATGTTTTACTCCCATTCTGTGTTTACCTGAATTTTTGGCAGTTCCTGCAGTCACTTTGCTCACAAAAGAATTTTGTTTTGTTTTGTATTCAGTTATGACCCCTAGTTAATGAACTTGGAAGCGGTTGGTGCTGAAATACATTTGCTGGCACAGCCTTTAGATTGCAGAATGTGTTCTTCCCCAGCAGTGAAGCCTTACAAATTAGTATGCAGTGCTAATTTAACATCAATATTTAAGGATATTTATTATTCTTTCAATTTTCCCAAGTTTCAGCTGAGGAGTTACTTTACAATCTAACCTGATCGAGAAAAAACAACTATTTATTTTGCACTGTTGTATGGTCTTCCATGTAGCATGCATAGCTATTTGGCTTCTGGAGTTTATATAGTTTCTACTGCTTTTGTGTATCTAGTAGTATCGCCAAGAATCAAATTGCAGCTTGTTCTGGCAACAGGTAGAACTGCCTAACAGTCTGGAAAGATTGTTGTCTGATACAACTCATGCCTGTTTTAAGACCTGTGACATAAACATATTAAGAAGAATCCTGAATTTATGGTGGTTTTTTGTTCTTTAGCTTTTTTTCTTGACACAACTTTACTGCTAAGTGCATGCAATGTTATTATATATTTGCTTTGGAAGTATTTAAGTATGAGTTTCTTCCATGTGGATGCCAGCTGTTTCAAATGCAAGAATATATTTTGTTGCATTTCCAGGAAAAAAAAAAACCAACAAGACCAGATCTCTGAAAATTTGGGAATTTCATGTTGAGAAATTCCTTGCAGTTTGATTTATTTGGAATTCAGGTTTGCTTAAATTTGTTTTTTCTAAGACAAAAAAAAAAAAATTTCTTTCCCTAAATTTGAAACATGCACATGTATCTTCTAGCCAGAACATAAAGACAAATCCCTACCTTCCTTCTGTGACAAGAATAATTTAGCAGACCTAACCATTCCACAAATTAATTCTGAAATTGTCAATATGAGCCCACAATTGTCAAGGAGCAATTTTTGGAACTCCATGAGAATGAGAAAGCCAGTATATGGTGAGTTGACCACATGACTGTCCACCCCATGGAGATGATCTATCATTCACCTTCTCCACCTTCACAGAGGGAGAAAAACACAATGAAAGGATTGTAGGATAAGAAGAGGAAGAGATCGCTCACCAATTACTATCACAGGCAAAACAGACTCAATTTGAGGAAATCACTTTATTACCAAACACATCAGAATCAGGTAATTAATGAGAAATAAAACCAACTTTTAAAACACACTCCACAAGCCAGCCCTTCTTTCTTCACAGGCTCAACTGCATTCCTGATTTGCACACCTTCAACCTCCCAGTGTCACAGGCAACAACGAATGGGGGCTGTGGACCCTCTGTGCATGCTCATCACATGCTGTCTCCTTCCTTATCACTCTCTTCCCTTGCTCCAGTGTGGGGTTCTTCTCATGGCAGTCAGTCCTCCACGACCTGCTCCAACACAGGTCCTTCTCCTTCCCAGGCTTTAAAGTTCTTCACTAACTCCTCCAGCATGTGTGCCTTCCATGTGCTACAACCCTTCAGGAACACTCCACTCCTCTAGCGTGCAGGGACACGAGTCCTGCCAGAAAATCTGCTCCAGTGTGGGCTCCTGTCTCCGTGAGGCCATAGGTCCTGCCAGGAGCCTGCTCAAGTATGAGTTTCCCATAGGGTCACAGCATCCTTTGCATATCCACCTGCTCCATCATGGGGTCCCTCCATGGGATGCAGGGGGATCTCTGCTCCACCTCAGACCTCCACGGGCTGCAGGGGCACAGTTCCCTCACCTGGTCTTCTTCACAAGTTTCAGGAGAATCCCAGATCTGGTGCCTGAAGCCTGTCCTTCCCTTCCTTCTCCATTGACTTTGGTGTCTTCATGGCAATTTCTCTCACATGTTCTCACTCCTCTCTTTCGGCTGCTTTTTGTGTAGCAGATTTTTTTTCTTCTTTCTTAAATAAGTAATCAGTGCCATCAGTGATTGGCTCTGCCTTGGCTTGTGGCAGGTCCACCTTGTAGGTGGCATCAGTCAGACACAGAGGAACCTTCTAGTGCCTTCACTCATGCCTTTAGCCACCCTGCTGTCAAAATCTTGCCATGCAAACCCAATAAAAAGTATTAAAATATCTTTGGCACTCATAGATTGAAATATGTCGGATCATGTTTTAGGAATACATAATTCTGTGGATTTCAAGTACTGCTGCATGTCAATACATTATAAATATATGCAAATAAATATTTAGTTATTTGGAGTTTTATTTCAGCATGTTTTGTTGATCTTTGTAAATAAATAAGATAGTATATATTTTATAGTTTTAAAACAATAATAATCATATATATGTATAAAGGATGCAGCAGAGCTCTTTTGAATTAACAACTGTTATTCATATATGAAACTGAATCTAACAATGCTTAAATGGAAATTTCGGAAATTTGCCATGTATATCAGTTAATTCCAGGTTGAACATTTATACAACCACGTGAATAAGTAAAACTCAATTACAGCATTAGTGACATTCATTCACCATAGCAATTTGAGCAACTTTCAGATTTGTTTTACGAAGAGAGAGAGGGAGTCAAAACTGAAGAAGACTTTAGCTGTTAAAAGTTGTTTGAAGCCCATTGAGCATGAACCAGACTACTGAATAATGCAGACAAGATAATGAAGTGGAGACAAATGAGCCCAAGCCAGCCCCTGCTGAGTGCCAGGAGAATATGTTTATTCGGTAGATTTATTATCTTAACATCTTTTTGCAGTGACCTGCAATTTAGGGAAAAAACAAAAAATATTTATAATCTGTGTGTTTTTATTTGTAATTGCAGGACAATGTTACTTTATATCTGGGGCAGATGTGAGTAGTTATTTGTTAAAGATGGTAGGTTTTTCTTTCAGGTATATGAAAATAATTAAGAATTTGAATAGGAATCTCTGTCAAATATGTTCTTGGACAAGCATTTAAAACTGGTAATTTATCTTCAGGGCAACAAACCCAGTAATTTCTGCAAAGGTTGTGTTTTGAGACAGTCTCCCTTTCATGGAAAACCTTGCTTTATAAACATTGTTACTGTTATTTGTTTCATGTGCCACTATTCTTAAAAAGAATTGCAGGAAAGAGTTGCTTAATACAGGACAAAAGGACTTTCATACAGAATTATTATGTAACCCTATTCTTGAATTCTTAATTTATTAATGGAACTGGCTGCATTAAAGTTCATTCATCGAGTATGTGCTGTGTGGAAACTCCTTCACTTTGCTCTTCTAAAGTAGAGAGTAATTAATAGTATTTTTATTCTCTTTTTTATTGATTTCCACTTCAGTGATACATTATTTGGAAAACTAAATATAGAATTTTAAACATATAATTGCTTGCATATATTTATATAGCTATAGAGTACATAATAAAACATTGAAAAGCATAAAGGCATTTCAGATTCAAATGTCAGTTCCATATTTTTTTCTTTTAACTCCATGAACTACATAATGTGCACTGCTTTATAGTATTTTCCACTCTCAGGCAGCTCCTAGGTGTGTACACCATCTTCTTCTCATCCTTCCCAGCAGTGGGACTTCTGGCCAAACAAAAAAATGCAGTAAGGCGTTTTACTAATTAATGGTTCATTAGCAAGACAGCTGGTCATGAAGGTCTTGAATGGGTCCAGGAGATAAGTTTTCCCCACATTCCACTGTACATGGAATTGTATTTCCATGAGCATATGAAATTAGGCCTAGGATTTTATATTGTCAGAGAAAATCTGTTGCACAGCATCTCAGTTTTTGAGAACATCATTTAAATTATACTGTTTTGCAATTATATCCCTAAATCTTCTTCCCTAGGCTTAGACACAGAAATTGTAAACAAGAAATGTGCAAGGATTGCAATAACACCATTTTTTTGCTATCAGTTTTTTTCTGCTGCTAACGCTGAAAGAAATGGAGAACTATGTCGTTTCTTCGCTACCCTTTCAACATCCAGTGAAACCTGAAATACTTCTACAACGAGGTAACTACCTTGGTAGACAAAGGCAGAGCAGTGAAAGATTATTTACATCAACTTTAGAAAGGCGTATGACACTATCTCTTGTAGCATCTTCATAAACAAGCTGGCAAAGTACTGGCTAGCAGAGTGGACAGTGAGACAGACTGGAAACAGGGTGAGTCGCCAGGCCCAAAATGTCGTGATCACTAGTGGTTTACACAGTGGAAAATACTGGGGTCAGTACTGTTTCACATGTCATCCAAGGCCTGGGCAGAGTGCGCCCTTGGCAAGTTTGCAGAGGAAGCAAAACTGGGACAATTAGCATAAACATCAGAGGGACTTTGCTATGCTGGAGAATTGGGCTGGGAATAATCTCATGATGTGCAAAAGGAGGTAAGAGAAAGATTTGCCCCTTGAGAGAAATGCACCAGGGCATTCGGTGGGCTGTTCAGCTGCAAAGTATCTTTGCAGAGAAAGACCTGAGGGACAATGGACACTGAGTTGAAGATGATTAAACAGCCTCTGGAGCTGCAATATGCCAACTGTTTTCAGCAGATTGAGTGAGGTGATCCCTCAGGTCAGCATGGGTGAAGTACGTGTGGAGTTCTGGATGCAGTGCTGGGCTCCCTAGTAAAGGAGAGATACAAACATACTCAAGTAAGCCTGGTGCAGGGTCTAGAAGGTGATAAAGGAACTGAAGCATCTTTCATATGAGGAGAGATGGAGAGAGCTAGAACTAGTCTGGAGAGATAGGCTCAGGGAGATCTTAAACGTGTGTAAATGACATATGGGAGAGAATGAAAAAGAGGGAGCTAGGCTCCATTTGCTGCTGCCCACTAACAAAAAAAAATACTATAGGCACAAATTTAAAAAAACTTGAGGTTTCTTCTGAACATAAAAATATTTTTATATTATGAGGATGGCCAAACACCAGCAGTTTTCCTTGAGATGATGTGGAGTTTTCTTCTGTGAAGATTTTAAAAAACCACCTGGCCTCAGTCCTGGACAAAATGCTCTTAGTAGCAATATTGAGCAGTAGGTTCCAAGAGATGATCTCGAGAAGTCCTTCTCTGCCTTAATGGTTCTTTGATTCTGGTGAGAACAGCGTGCTTTTTTCCTTGCTTACATGCAGTGAGTGTGCTGCTGGGTTTTTTGAATACTAAGTTCTCCGGGTAGTGGTCATATAGGTATTTATGAGGGCCTGGTTTGGTGGTAGGAAGGAGGGAAGAGAAGAACAAGGCAAAGGAAGATGTCTTTTGAGTTCATTCTTTGTTTATTCTGCACAGGGCTGTCACCAGTTTTTATCAATATGACACACATTTCACTTAATTAATGGCATTCAAGAAGTTCCTATGAGCCTGTACATACTGAACAATTAATATATTTTAATATCCAAATGAGAAAGTGTTATTTTATCTGTCACTTAATGTGTATTCATAAATAATCATGCATACAAACATATTAAATCATGGAGAACAGTAATGAGTAATTTTAAAGTCCTGGCAACCAGCAGGATTCAATTGGAATATACTGTTTGGCCTACTTGGCCTTATTAAAACTTTCAAAGAAGGGGCAGCATGTCCTTTTTAATCTGTTTCTCAATGAACAGTAGTAAATAAATGAACATGAGATTGGTGGGTATGACAAATTAATATGCACACTGACAACTTATAAACACAGCATTGGTTAGGGAATTACTATATGAATATATACAAGCAATTACATATTTTAAATTATTTATTTAATTTTCTAAATAATATACCACCAAAGTGGAAATTGATAAAAAAAGAGAATACAAATACAATATTATATCAACTTTTTACTGAACTTATTAAGTGGAGGGCCTCTTAATGAGGAAATTAATGAATGAAGCAGTTCATTATGGCTAAGCATTCTTTGTTGTCGTTAAGAATTTGCCTGCATAGACCCGTTATAGTCAGTTTAATTATGATTAATATCTTATCTTGAATTCCATCTCCATTCATATCTGAGAAACAAATGGAAACTCTATTACATGATCAAAGTTCATAAAAGAGGGTAAGCCGCTGATGACCTTATATTTTATTCATTTTCACATTCATATTTATCAGTTTTATAAGAACTAATGTCAATCTTTCAATAGTTTTATAAAATACATTTATTCATGGTATGTTGTACAATCTCTTATTCTTCTTAGAAACAGGATCCTCTGTTCAAGATGAACAGCTTTATTACTCTTTTTCAAATGCAGGAACTAATATTTATTATCAATTTAAATAAAGATAATCTACTCTAAGATTTACTCCAAGTAAGACATACTAGACTGTGTAATTTAAATTTATTTTATTTAGCTAAAGAACTCATAAACATCAGTGCAAATTGTACTTCAGATGTAATCAAGGTTTAATCTGTCAGTTCTATGGATTTTTTTCCTATGTTTGTGTCCATGAATTGATGAATGGGAAGTATTTTTAATTACTTTGTGTTTCTAAGGGTCTGTAACTAATAGTTGGCCCACAATTTCCAGTATTTGATCATATATAGAATCAATAAAGTCTCATCCACTGATGAGCTAATAGTTCAATCTAAAATAGTTCCCATGCTGTCTTTGGCTGTGTGGTACTTGTTACGTTAATATTATCATTTAATTCTCTAATTTCCTTCACAAAATACCTTAAAAAATTGCACAATCAGACTCTCCATCTGTAATTCCTCTTCCCTTCAAGCCTTCACCTTTCCAGAGAATTGTAAATCTCAAAAGAAGGAAATCTCTTTGGCTTTCATTAAACATGAAACTGAAAGAATTGGATGGTTTGTGATAACTGAAAGAAAAATTTGAGTCCACATATGAGTCATGGGCTCTAGAGAATGTAGAAAGCAAATATGTAGTGTCCCAGCTTCAGTGCTTCCATTGCTCACACAAAACTTTGTTTTCTGTTGCAGAGTTTCAAAACAAATTGTTTTGCCATTCCTACAAAAATCAACATATGGGATGATTTGAAAACAAAAACCCAAAAAATTTTCACTTAGTTCTCATATGTGTTAATATAAGCCAACAGTAATATGCAGATAAAAATACGGTCTTATAGAACTTTTGTAAGAGCCAGACTAAGAGGAATTGGGATCCTCAACTTCTTTTCTATGTAATTTGTAATAATTCTTAAGATGTTATCAAAATGAAAATAGTGAATCCATACTGTACCTCCTCTTTAACTAGAATGTCCTTTTCATATCAGTATTTGAGAATAGGTACTTGACCTATCCAATTTAAAATTACTTTTCCTAAATTTACCTACATTGGGAAAATTTTCTTAATCACAAATACTTGTGCTATGCTTTATTGGTTTTGTGATGTGCCCTTCAACACCAAAATGTTGTGAGTTCAATTCAACTTGTCTCAACTGTGTTTGCAACCAAAATCTGCTGAAGTCCTTTAAATCATATTCTAGTGTGTGAGTTTTTTTCCCAGAAGTGAAGAATTCATATTTTCCTGACCATTTGAAAACCATCTTGTTCCATTTCAGATCCCTACTATAACTAGAAACACAGGTATCTCATCAATGTATAAATCTGTGAAGCCAAAGTAGTCTGTATGAGTGAAAGATTTGGAAGTTGATGTTTTAATTATTACTTCCTGTAGGTATTTGGGGTCGTATGTTTAAAAACTTGTGATGTAAATGAACATTATGTCTTCCAGCAGTCTCCACTACTGACTTCATGAGTCTGCCCTTTTGAAAAGCACCCTCTATCATACTTATGATATTGTCTTACTTAAAATGGGCATTAATCTAAGTCTGCTGAAGGCTCTATTGTGACTGTCCCAGCAGTGAATCCCATAAGGACAACGTTGGTTTGACCAATGATTTCTGTGTTTTATTGCTGACTTTTAAATTCTTCTTTCTTTCTTTCTTTCTTTCTTTCTTTCTTTCTTTCTTTCTTTCTTTCTTTCTTTCTTTCTTTCTTTCTTTCTTTCTTTCTTTCTTTCTTTCTTTCTTTCTTTCTTTCTTTCTTTCTTTCTTTCTTTCTTTCTTTCTTTCTTTCTTTCTTTCTTTCTTTCTTTCTTTCTTTCTTTTTTCTTTCTTCCCCTCTTCCCTTCTTCCCCTCTTCCCCTCTTCACCTGTTTCTTCCCCTCGTCCCCTCTTTCTTCCCATGTTTCATTCCTTTTTTGCCTCTTTCCTTCTTTCTTTCCTTCTTTCCCTCTCTGTCCTCCCATTATATCAAATCTCAAACCTTTCTTTGCTTACTCTTTTCCCTGCAGTATTCCCATTTATTTCCACTCTGCCAGTGCTCGCAAGCACAGACAGATATTAATTGGATTTCAACTTCCCAATTATTCCTAGTCACAAGATATTTCCCTGCCTGTGAAAACTCTAATTTACCTGCATGGAGGTTGCCTGTAAAACTCAGTTTGGCAAATTTTGTTTATGGCGGTTTTTAATCAGTTTTAATTTTACATTTTTTTACATATATTATTCCCGTCCTGATCTCTGTGTATAGGTAACAGACTCTTCAGATCAAGGCTATATCAGGTATCCAGTTGTCATTATTCATCCTATTGACAGAATCATTTTAATGATAAAGTAACTTAACTATCTAAGCGCATCATCACCACTCTGCTTTTATGGAAATATGATTAATATTATGCTAAGAAGCATTTTCAAAAGGTAAACAAACATCATTAGTGCATGCACCTTTATTCTGTTTGTAAGATGTATGATCTCTTCTTTGTAATAAATTATGTAAAAAAATTCATAGTCTAACATTAGTCATGGACAATTCAGAAAAGATGCAGTCATAAGGGTGACTGCAAGTCACCAAGAAATATATTCCTTAGATCAAATTCTGAGAAAACATTCACTTTAGCCATTTAAAACTGGGTGAGGTAGGCATGAACTGCCATGATCTGTAAATATCATGTGTTCACTTTCATTGTAAAGATCTGTGTTTACTTTCATTGATGACACTGTGTATGATATTTTGTCCTCAAACAAATGGCTTTAAAAGATCATGTATCAACATTCTGAAAAGTCTAGATTACCCTTACTGATCTAGTACTGACCTACAGTGTGACTGGATAGAAGGACAGAGGTAAATGAGTCTAAAAGGAGGTTCCAGCAGCTATAGCTGCAGAGGTGAGTGTTGTATTGGCAGAACTGTTGGAAGTGATAATTCCTCTGTGCTCCAGTGGTATACTCATACTTGGATGTAGGCGACTTTTCTTGTCATAAATAAGTAGCACAAAGGGAGAAAAATATAATTGGATAACTGCAGCCTAAATTTTCAGTCCTCACCCAAATAGGCTACTGATTTTCTACTCAATATTTACTGGTATTATGACTTATCTCTGCATCTCTATTTATCTCTGTGTATGCTGAAAGAAAATGAGCATGGAGCAAGGTATGAAAAGGTGTAATTATTTCAGCTTATATTTAAATATAAATAGGTAGGATTAGCTTCAGAGAAAAATGTGTATGCCTGGGTCAGGTGACAGAATCCAGAGCCCTTGATTTAGCTCTCTGGAATCCACACAGAAAATACTTGCTTTATAGTGGGATACATCTAAGTCCTTCAGTAGGATACCTAACACAGCCAGTATTGACTGGGTGTCAAACTCCATTTCTTTGTTCTGTGGCTGAAGGGGGTGTACATCCTGGTTTCCAGCAGCTCCATGATACAGCATTCACTCAGGCTGCACAAGACATGGCTTGATTCCTGGTTAAGGCAAGTGAAATATCTCTTCTTCATGTAATATGCTATTAATTAGCTGTCCGCTGCTACATATAGCACTAGGATGTTCCCTAGGTGACTAAAATTCTGTTGGCTGGGAATTAGGCCAGCCAGATGAAAGGACACAGCAAAGTGCTCAGTACTAACACTTTCCATCTTTAAGGACTTTGCTCCTTTTTTGTGTGTGCATAGAAACTGTAGCCCAAAACCTCTTCCCCACCGCACAAAAGATTTCCAAACTGGGTTATATTGTTAACAACATCTCCTAGCAGCCAGGGCATGTGACACAAACAAATAACCTTGTTGAGGCCAAGAAAAAAGTGACAGTTTTGCCCATTAGAAGGGAAAGGAGGCAGTCTGTGAAGGCACTAGCAGTTTCCAGTTTTGCTGCTGTACTCAGAGGAAAATTCAGCAGACAGGAAGTTGTCTGCCATCCATGCTTCCATTCCCTGGGCGGTCATCCATGTGTGACAGGGTGCAGACTTTGGACCACTCTGAAGTGGTCCCCAGCCACTAGCAGCACAGGTATTGTAGTGTTACAGTACCTGCATAAATTCTGATTCTACAATTTGATCAAATTCTCTCATGAAATCCCATAAATTAATTAAATAAACCATCTCTCTATATAGTGTATTTATACTGTTTTCTTAACATGATGCTGGGTAGTCTAATGAACTAGTATAAAGCTGATACTAATGTTTTCTTATACCTACTGAGAAGGGATAGTTATAATACTTATTCTGAGTGGTTAATCTAATTAAATATGTTCAATCCCCAGGCAATTGTGACTATGTGTCAGAAATGCAGAACATATGAGCAGCTCTGCATGTAGAATTGGCAGGTCTACAGTTTTTCAGCAAAACAAGAGACTGATCCAGCTCCTGGTGAAGTCAGTGGGACTAATATCAATAAAAACAACAGCAGAGACATGACATTTCCTTGTTCAGAATTTAATTTATTCTGACTATTGTAAGGAGTTTCTTTAACCTTCTCTTCCAAAAGTCTTGGAATCACTGGCATAGACTGGCACAAATGGTACAGTGTTCCAATATAAATTTTTATATCTAAAACCACAGCAGAAAAAAAATTACAGGAAGTGACATAGCATAGAATATAGGTTGTATTTAGACAGCTATTTCTTTATTTTAGACACAGGGGGATTTTTGTTCGTTTGGAGGTTTTTGTTTTTTTGGGTTGGGGTTTTATTTTGGTTGGTTGCAGGGGTGTGGTGGTTGTTTGTCTTAGTCTTGTTCAATATTTGTTTTATGATCATCAGGAAGGTAGTTGTGGAAGTCAATAATGTTTCTTACGGAGATGCAGTAAGAATCATAACGCACTAATAAATATAAATTAGACTATAGCTCTTGTTAACCTCACACTAGAAAGCAGAAAAAAATAAAGAACATGTCTCTTGAAATAAACTTTACTAGCCATAAAATACACTGTAAAATGGGAAATAATGTGTAATCGTGTCATGGATAGGAGACTATAGATAACATTTATTGTGCTGTGATATAAAATGGAGCACTGATATAAAAAAAGCACTGGAAAAAAGAAGAATTATATGAAAAACTAAGATTTGCTGCTTCAAACTAATTAACTGTCAGTGTGGAGCTTTAGTCTACATGATGCTTAATCCTATAATTTAAATAGATTTTTTGAGACTGTAATAGTGAGAAGTGGTAGTAGGAGCAGTAGTATAAAAATTCCAGTAATTTTAATGGAAAATGAGAAAAAAGTCTTAGGTTTGTTATTATAAATAAGGTCTGAGCTTTGACAGTTCATACTTTCAAAAGGAAAAATAAAAGATTTGGGGTTGTGGGAGAGACAGAAGTTTTGAGTTTTGAATGGCTTGAATTAACAGTACTTTGCTTTGGACTAAGTGTATTTTGTGAAACAGGCACAATGTCTTAGGGCAACAAACAATATGTGAATTTTATCCTCTATATTGTATTTTGATTAAAGTGGAAGAACAAATTGTTCTGGTTTTGGATCATGACAGTGATCACTATCTCAATATCTCTTAATCAGGAAGGTATGTATATTTTACTTTTGGATTATCCTGTTTTTCTTCTAGTCAATCCAGTCCTTTAGTGAATCCCTGAAACAGAAATTAATTTTCATCTTAAAAAGGTGTTTCATCTCATGATTTATGTTTCTGCAGTACAATCCCATTGTCCACACACACACACACACACACACACACACACAGAGTTTTGATTTTCTTATGATATGTACAAAATTCTACTGTTTTGATGAACTTTGACACAAAATTCCTACATTACAAAATTGACTAGAAAATAATGTAGCTAATTTCTTTGTGGATAATTTGGGGCTAGTTGTTTTGTGAAAGACTAAATTATTGGCTTTACAAGGTAAACTATGCAGAAATTATGTTTCAATCCCTCAGGTGCTCAATTTCTTTTTTAGCTAAAGGGAAGATATTCAATTACAAAGCCATTGCTCCACCAGTAACTTATACAACAGAGGTGCCTGTTTATACATAGAATCAATTGCTATTTTTGCAGCTGTCTCCTTACTGCAGTTTCAAGAGCAAGGTTTTGGAAATGTTGTTTATCTTTACCAGCTTAATTCACATCAGATAGTCTTCATGCCGCAAGCATTCTTCTATACCACCTTCTCAGGATTTGTTATTTTAACTCAAGACAACTGTTCTAGATTGAAAGCAAATATAAAATATCATTTTCATGTTTGCTCTTTCTATCATGCATCTTACCTGATTAGCTGCTGGTAAAACAAATGATTACAAATACTCATCCTTCAAGGCAAGTGAAAAGAATAGCCTGTAACTTCAGTAGTGCCAATGGGAATATATTTGACCTCTCATCTCCAATCCTGACATTGTTTACCATATCCCACAACTAGAGAATTTCAATTATTTGTTCAGAAGAGCCATTCATAATTGCCTGGTGTAAGCTTGCCTTTAGGATGCAAAGCAGAAAACAATGAAAATGCTACTCTGGTGAATTAGAACAGCAGCACTTAAATGTATAAATTAAATAGGCCTCTTTTCACAGCTTTCTCTTTCTATTCTGAGAGGCCTCAGCCTAGTGACATCAAAGACAGGATTACGTGAGAAGATAAAAACTTGATCTAATGTCCATGTTTGAAGTCATGAAAGTCCTCTTCTCTTCAAGCCAAAATAACCCTCCTTAAAGCACAATGAGCTCCAGTCCAGGTGCAGGAGGGGGGAAGATTTTGGCAAGCTACTGAAGATATGTCAGAAAAGCCCAAGAGTTGTACATTAAACCATAATCTTCCTTAATGTGCTAAGAGATTGTTTGTAGGCTTTAAAAGCTTTGTCCTGTCAATTAGTTTGTTAAGTCTTCCTTTTAATTGAAGAATGCTATTATGCCTGTGGCTGGATTGGCCTTAAATGAGAATTTAACCTGTTTCACCTACTTATAGGGACATCTACTTCAGGATATATGAGGAATCAAAAAGGGAATACTAAAACACAAGGTTATCTAGGAGTACACTGTAAGCATACCTTACCAGTGTCTCTGCATGTAACACTCCGTTTCTGATACGGCTGATACTCTGCCTATAGATTACAGAAGGATTTAACATGTAGGGCAAAATTATAGCCTTTGTATACTTCACAACTTGTCCCTCTCTGTGAGGCAGTCTTCTTACATTCAAATATTTTCTCATTTTCTCATGAGAAATTATCTTCTCTGTAGTCTCTAAAAATTGAGATCAATTGAAACTTTCACCTCGTAAAAATGTACCGTTTCAGTGGTTCATAAAGAAGTTTTAATATGTAATCTAAAACATGTCAATAAAAGTTCATGCCCTTATAACAGTGAAGAAACTATCATGTTCTTGGACAGTCTCAGCAGGCCAAAGCAAGTACAACTGTTCAGGTTAAAATGCAAGCTGATTGCTGTAAAATTTAATGGACATCAGATACTAATGAAAATGCTTGCCTTTTGTAAAATCTATGACCTTGCCATGTAGTCATCTCTTTGCCCTGCATTTTCAGCTTTTTACATATATTCACTAACAGAAGAGGTACATAGCAGGTTTTCAGTTCATAACTATGGAGAATCATGTGCAACAAGCCACACGAAATATAAGTAATAGACCATGTGTCTGATATTCACCGCAGCCCCAATTCCAGCATCAGACAATTCACAATGGTTTTGTCATATTAAATTCTACTCCACTGTTGGAGGAAGATTTCTCAGTGGTTTATTGACCATAACTTTAAAATAATATATCTATTATATTACTACTTTTTATTTCCCTTATGTACATGTTTCCAGACAAAAGGCTATGTTATTGTAGAAGTATATGTGTATATATATATATATATATATATATAACAAATATATTTCACTTAATTTGAATTATGATGGAAATCAGAATTTTCTTTTTAAAAAATCTGACCTTTTACTGACTTTATATGTATAATCCATGTAGCTATTTATTTTTATGGCTGTAATATAGTTTAATTTCTTTCTTTTATACTTGTATTAAGGCACACATAATTTCTACCACCAATTCCCCAGCTTCTTGCCTGCCTTATTTTTTACTTTGTGAGATTATTTCCCCTTTCTCCTACTGAGTTGAAGTCACTAAATTCATCGTGGCCTTTTCATTTATATAAGTTTTAGGACTGGATATTCCTATTGAATGGGAAGCTTTATTACTGCAAGATTCATGTAAAGACCATCAGTAGCAACTTCATTGAATTAGTCTCTGACAGACACAGAATGTTTTTTCATGATGTAGGACACCCAGATAAATGCTAATTCTATAGGCATAGAATAGGCATAGGTAGCATGTTAATTAGATTTCACCAGCATAAAGAAATCTTTAGGATGTGTTTCCAATGGTCTTACTGCTATGACATAACACTTCTGTCAAGACAGTCTTACAGGTGAATATTTTCTTCCGGTCTGTCTTCCAGGCAGCACAGTGGCACTAAAGTCATAAGTACATAAGTACAAAGAAAGATTTTCATTACTTGATGATGGTGGGAAGGCCCCTCATAGAATATTTTCAAGATGTTAGAATGAGAGTAAGTTTAATCCTACAAGAGGCCCTTGAGGCTTCTTTTCCCATTTGCAGCTCTGGGTGGTCCAGCTGAATCCTTTGAGATAATTAGGGTCCCCCTAAGCATATTGATGACAAAGCAATTAATGGAAATTCTTAGAATGAGGATCTGATAGAATATTTAACAAGCTCTTAGCATCCTTTGCTTCTTCCATGAAATTTTCATCCCCCTCATTTTGCTGGTTTTTATCACTGCTGTGTATGGCAGCAAGAAACATCTGGTAAACAGAAAAATTGAGAATGAATAGTTGCATAGCCAAAAAGAACAGGGTAGTGTCCCTTCTAGAGCTGAGAGCAACTGCCTAAATGGGTTAGGTTCAAAGCAACAAAAATCTGACATCTATCCATGTGTCCATGTCTGGGGCTGGACACTGCCATGCGCAAGCATCAGGACCTCAAGGCAGAATGCGGCGGCTCTTCCAAGGAGCCAAAGCTCCACAGCACTTGGGAAAGGGATCAGGCTAATTAGAGACCACAGAGCTGAGAAGGCCTGATTAGCCAGCTTAGCTTAGTAAGAAAATGAAAATATTTGGCTCAGATAAGAATCAAAGGAAAGAGGAAATCTATCTGAGTTCAGACTGTCTCTGAGGCAGTGCTGGTAACCAAAGCTTATTTGCATGTGAGTGCAAGTGGATTTTATCCTTGCTTTCTTCCAAGTAGGACAGGTACCAGCAGCTACAGCAGAGTTTTATGAACACAATGATATATTTCATAACACAATTTTTTGGTTGTTTCCATCTATCCATTTCTGGGAATTTAATTAGGAGAAAAGTATCAAGATGAAAGGCTGTTCCCATGAGAGAGAAGAGGATCTTGCAGGTGGGGCTTGAACCAATATTTGTGAGGTTTAGATACAGTCTCTGTCTCTATAAAGTTAGGTTTTCTTTGTGTTCTCTGTCTGTAGAATATGTAGGTAGTGCCTTTTTATATTCTACAATTCTATCTAACATGAAAAAAATCCAACTCAGTCTTGACTGGACCCCCTGATGCTCTGAATATCTAGTCTGAAAAAAATGTGCTTCACTTCTCATCTGACTTGCAAGTTCCCAAGAAATTAAAATGTTACAGCTTTATTTTTTTGTTTGTTTGTTTTTGGTTTTGTTTACCTGTTCTTTTGTTATGGTGGTGCTTTTCACTAAGATACTGCAGTGTTTTCATTATTTGGCCTGGTGGGCTAGAAAGAAGAGTTCCTCTTCACATAACAACGGTATTAACAAGTTCTGGTGTCTGTAGAGCACTCTCTGAATGTCTTGGCCATATTGGGTCAAACTAATTGAATCCTTCCTTATATCCACCAAAGATGTGAATGGAAACTGCATGAATCAACCCTTTATCTTAGTCTTCTGTGGCTACTGGGAGAATTATCATCTGGATGTCAGTGACCTTATTAAATATTTAATGGCAAATTTTAAACTCAAAGAAACTTGAAAAGTTAAAGCATCTTCAGCAGCAGAAACAAAGATTAATTTTGTGAGTCCTGTTCATTGTGTCCTTATTAATTTTGATGGAGTAAAACTCACTGGACACACCTTTCATCCTTTGAGAGACCATGATTTATCTCTGCACTGCTTGTGAATCTTTCTCCACTATTAAGCAAATTCATGCCCAGTTCTAATTCGCTTGACCTGTCATCTCTAAGTATTATTCCAAAATTACCTTCCAAAATTTTAAATTGAAGTATTGCATTTCATGAAGCATTGCCAATCTTTGGAACTTTCTAGATAAACATCCAACATTCTTGCCTTAGATTATCAGTGTAGTTTTTTTGGCGTTTCAAATCTGGTGGTTTTCTTGTGACAGAGTGGTTGGGAAAAAAAATGTAAGGAAAGGAAAAAGGGATCCATGTAAAGAAAATTATCTTTTCTGACCTTGTAGTATTTTTGGTAGCACTGATAAATGAAAAAAACTTATAGGCAATTAAGACGTTCTCACCTGTATGACAGCATTGATTTACTTCAGCTTGTGCTGATACATCTTTCTTGACTTGAATGTTTCCTTCTTAAGTGATGCAAAAGTGCCAGACATTTTGTTTTCCTTAAATTAATTGTGCAACAGGAAATAATGCTATAATGTTCTGAATTAAAAAGGCACACAACAGTCCCAGGCAGGGATTGTTGACATCAGAATGAAAAAGTTCAGACTGTTCTAAAAAGGAAATTTCCCTCAGAAGAGAGTGAAACCTTGGTAGATCTTTCAGCTACCATCTTTGCAAAAATATTAGCGTAAGAAAGATACGCCCTTAAACAGCCTGTAGTGACAAATGCCTTTCTGCCTTCCCTTGCCATGAATTTTTTTAAAAAATGCCCATTCATCACTTTTGGGAGTTCCAGAAAACTGCTGGGACACGCAAGATACCTCTCTGATGACAATGAATCACTGCCACTAGTGTGGTCCCACTCTTTCATGGCCATCCAAACAGGGAGACAATTTTCATTTTCAGCAAATCAGAGGAATGTGGTTGAATTTAACAGTTTTCTGATTCCTGCCTGGGAGAAATATATGTTTGTAATGCTTCTCAGGCACATTAAGAAAATTGAATCTATTGACAGCAGCCTTAACTGAAAAAATTGTAGAGCTTCAGTGACTGAAAATGGCATAAAATCATACCATATGACAAGAAATGGGAAATTTCATATTCTAGGAGAACTGAGAAGAAATTCACAGTCAAACTCAGAGAACACAGGTTCTGGGCTTACAATAAGAAATGAAGAAAACTCAGAGTAGTAAAAGAATAGAGCAGTAAATTTTAAAAGTACTGTGCAAGTAAGGAAGAAATGGAGGGGACAATAAGAGCACTGTATGTATGCTGACAGTATTATGAATCCATGAGAATTTCCAGGGTTTTTTCGTGACCTTCATTCATATTCCTGCATATTCAATGAGTTTTCTGCTTTTTAGTTAGTAAAAGGAATCTTTTGAGTTGTTTGTGTCTGGCAAGTGTCCTCAGATATATATATCTTTGTTACAAGACCTAAAATGCATAAATTTATGTTACTTAATTTCACTCTATTTCAGTGTACATTCAGCATTTATACAAGGTTTTAGTCCCCCTCAACATAAACTGATGATTTGCCAGGCACCATCATACCAAGCCCTTTACTGAAACTCTGTTCAATATTCAGATTGTTGCACTACCTGTATTTTCACCAAAAATTAGTTACCAGAGAAAAATATTGAGTTGTTTCACAGCAGCTTGCATTTGATGCCTGCAGGTTTTATTAACCCCATTTTATGCTTATATTTGTTATTCTTTCCTTTAGAATTCCTCAGCCTAGGGCATTGATGTTTGTCCATACACTTTCTCTTCATTTGTCTGGAGATTTGCAGATGAAATATGTTGGTGACACAGAGATGCCTTTACAAAACAGCAAATATTTTGAAATGTAAAATCTGCAGCAATATGACTTTGACCCCAAATTGAAGCCCATGCCTTCAGCATGGTTGTTTGGTTGGCTGGTTGGTTGGTTGGTTGGTTGTTTTCAACAAAGTTGAAAGTTGGCATTTCCCATTTTTAAGAATGCTTATAAACTGCTATAATGTAAAGATACCATAGCCTTAGTAAGGATCTCAATTCACTTGTTACCTGTTTTATTAGTGTAATTGGTGTAACTTAACTTTGAAGTTGTATCATATTCATCCTTATATTTTTTTTTCTTTATCTCTGTCGCAAATACTTGAGGAAGCAATAAGTTGATTCTTTTTCTAGATCTTATGCCAACAGTCCCATTCAACTTTAAAATTTGCGTACAATAATAATCAGTCAGCAATGTAGCACATTGCATTGCATTTTTTTTCTAGGTACCAGGAAAGCTTTTCATAATCAGTCAGTAATAATCAGTTTAAAAAGATGGAAGCATCTATCAGTTTCAACCATATATTTTATTATATGAAGTGTCACAATAATTTTCATGTTTACTAATCTGTTATGGTACAAATTCATACCAACCACAGTCAAAAGACCACGCAGGGATTAAAAACACCCTAATTTCAAGACTTAGGAGAGCATAAATCCAAATCACACATCCCACATAACACAACAGGTTCATAAAACACAAATGGCTACTACAATTACACTAAAATGTTTCTCTTACATTTTTTCAGCAAATGATCATTTTCCAGTAGCAGTTCTATGGTGCAAGCAATACATGAAAATACATTTTCCTCTTTCTCTATGCACTTCTATCCATAATTAATAATTAATTGAACTTCAAATTATTCAGACTATCCTTGAAGGAAAACCTGAACCACACTGGGAGTTCGTTGTATAGTACACAGAACTAAAATTCTATTTTTTGGTAAATTGAAGATTGATAATAAAAAATATCCCTTACTTGTTGAAGACCTCTTTCCATAATAATTTATTCACTGATGTTCTACCAAAGATTTCCCTTTTGAGAGCAAGGGGCATGATTAGTTGATAAGAAATAGCAAGTTGTTTTTAATTTTCCAAATGATTGCTTTAAGATGACACTGGCCTAAAAATTTGGGGCATCATTGGTCATTATTATGCCATTAATATCTATTGTTCAATAATTATTTTAATAAGCAATACATTATAAAAGCAGTCCATACAGTGTGAACTTAGAGCTTTCTCCCAGGTCTTTTGCCTTAAAAACAGATTTTTGTATCTCATTGCAAATGACTACCTCTCCCAGTGTAGATTAGGCATCCATGTGAAGTCTAGAGAAATATTACAAGTTACCATGGTATATTCTGGATGTCAAATGCAATAAAACATATCTTTTAATACTCTGTGAAACTCAGTACTAGAGCTGTCTTTTCCATTGTCAGAACTTGTTTATTTCCTCCTTCAAAAAGCTGTTTCCTTTCACTGGTTCTGTAACTAAGCAAGGAGATAGGGACAAAAGCAATACTCTGACACTTCTGCCAATGCCCATGATACTACAGATGCTTCAGACGTGCACGGCATAGACTCACCACTATTGCAGTACCAGGACACAGATGCCTGAATTGCTTTTCCATCTTAGAGAACATTAAAATCTGTACCTATATGCAGCCTGTGGTAGCAATTATCCTGGCATAATATTAAAAAGGCGGTCAGTCTCTCATGCAGAAACTTTTAAATCGTTTAAATTTATTTCACTGGAAAATAAGCAAATTATTCCAATCAATGCAGCACTGTCCTTGAAATCAGGAATTTTTACATTCCTGAGCCATTTAAAATATTTTTCGTATAGAACACATGCAATTAGCCTTTGGAGTTTGAATTCTTTACAAATGCATCTCTGCGTACATCCAGTCTGCTTTCACATACTGTACACTGAAACAGCATTAAAGAATTTATTTTACTCCAAATCCTAAACTACAAATGGAAGTCACAAATCTTGATCCTCTCTCTGATGAAGAACAATTGTCATAGGTGACCCTAGAAGCTCATCTATCCTAGTATCCAGTCTCCAACAGTAAACAAATAATGCATGCTCTAGAAAGAGTAGGACAGGAAAAATATGTCACAATACTTTCTGAAGTATGTTATTAGCATAGCAAATCTGACCAAGAGATGAGTTTTTGTGGATCAGTTCTCAGTGATCTTTCATGAATTTTCCACTTGTTCTTAAAATGCATGTAAAATTTTAACACTCTGAGCATCCTGCAACAGTTAACTCAGCATGTGCTGTGTGAAGTATCCCATCTTTCTGTTTGCTTTGAACCCTTCTGAAGACTCACAGTTCGGTGTTAAGAGAAAGAATGAGCAAGTGTGCCTCAGCCTCATTCTCCAGATCATTCCCAATTCTGTAAATTTGTGTCTTATATTTCTGTATATCCTTGCTTTCCATGCTGTAAGAAGCATGCAAGGCAACTGGATTGCTACATATACAGAAGATGCACCTTTGATTGCCCCTGATTCTCTCTGTATCCTGACAGTTTTAATGTACCTCAGGTATATTTCACGTGTGAGAAATTTGCAGGTCTCCCTGGTGCATTCCAGTTTTCTTTAGATTTAAAGATAAACATGGTATTTTCTGGCATGTTCTCTGTTCTTTTGCCAATATTCTTTCTGTTTTCACAGCTAATGACTAATAAAACAACATTTTCTTAGTTTTACCTACTATAAGTTCACAAAAATCCAAACTTTAGGACCTAGCCTTATGTATATAAAACTAGAATTTTTTTCCCCATGCATAGCGGCTTGCATATGTCAATAGTGAATTTCACTTTCATTTCAATTTTATTATCCTGTAACACAGTGTGGGTGTCTTTCAGCAACTCCCAATTTCTTGGACATTCTTTTTGGTTAGTTTAAATGACTTAGTATTAGCAAATATTTGACACTTTCCTGACTGTAACTCTCTTTTGCATACCACAATTATGAATTCCTGGGACACCCAACACCTGTCCCTTTGGCACTCTGATTTGAAATTTTGCCATTTAATCCTGTCCTTACCTCGCTCTCTCCGTCCGTAGTCTCTTTTCTCCAATGGCACTTGGACTCTGCCTTTGTAGGGATGCACCCAGACCATGTATCTCATCTGACACTGCACGAGCCTTACATTTGTTGTTGCAGTATGACAGCTTTTTCCATGTGCCGTTTTGCAGCTCCCTTTTTTTTTTGATACACAGATGTGGATCTGAAACTTTTGAGATGAAGTAATCTTGAACTTGTTTCCTTCCAGGGTTCTGGGAAGTGTGCTGTAACAGTTAGGCTTTTCTTCATGGGCTGTCCCAGTGACCACATTGTTTAAGCAAAGAGGCAGGCTCACTGACTCTTTAGACAAACAAGTTACATGCCTGTATATGTCCAGAACAGAGGCCCATAGGCTGTAATTTTTTGTCTTTATCATTAGAAGTCTAAAACTTAATCTGATTTGTCTAACTAAAGATGGTTAATCTAACCATATATTCAGTAAAACTCCAGAAGTTAAGGTGCAATTTTACTTTTCAAAATCAAGACTATTACATATTTCCAGCATTTACAGGGAAGGCTCTCTCTTAAAACAGACTTGAAGGATAATGATTTAAGATAAAGTATTACAATAAAGAGAAAGATCTATTACCACAAGCTGCAGCAGCAAAATTCCAAGCAGGTTTTCTGTATCAACTTTTGTCCAGACTTCAGAATTGGATCAAGGGAGTCCAGAATTTCTGTCATAACTCTGGTTGTCATAGGTATCACTGGGGTCAGAACATATCCACTGAAACACTGCTATCACATTTAGACCATAAGCCACATTAATTCTAAGAGTTTTACTGCACTTAGTTTTCTTTCTTGATTTGCCTGTCTTATGAACTTAAAATACACAATGCAATGCTTGGTTGGGAATAGTTTCCCATGGGTAGAAATAACAATCACTATATTAGCTAGCCACAATGAGCCAGAAACATACTGGAGCGAAATGAATGCTTTTTCTTAGGCCTCCATTTTTCTAGTAATAAATTTTACTTCTCTACCTTTGGCAGTTTGACCATATGAAGATTAAGCTTCCTTGTCCTTGCATCTGTTTCTTCCGCTTACAAACAACCTGCCTGCACTCACTCAGAAAAGCTGCCTTTTCTATGCAGAACACATGTGTACTTTAATCTGAAGACAAGCTTTTTCTGCATGAGGTGTGCTTTATAGCAGACATACCAACTCCAGTAGCTGGCACAAGGCTGTTTC
The DNA here is from genome assembly GCA_034336665.1 of Luscinia megarhynchos. NCBI lineage: Eukaryota > Metazoa > Chordata > Aves > Passeriformes > Muscicapidae > Luscinia > Luscinia megarhynchos. The sequence continues at coordinate 33,586,767 of CM067592.1, read as the reverse complement.
CCTATTTTATTTGCCAAGTGAAAAATTTTACCTTTCACCAGTTTATACCTGCTTTTCAGCTTGGAAGAAATACTATTTCATTTCTCTATCCCTTGTATTATCAGCTGGTTTTAAACAGCATTTGAATTGAGTTTATTTATGTATTGGGATTATAAATTGTTAGTGCAAATTTGTGTAACTTTGCAAAGGCTATGTTTAGAGATGAAGTACTTAAGAATAAGGAAAAATAGATGTATAAATGAGTTAGAAAATAACTGGAACAGTTAATTTTCTCCCCCTCTCTGATAATCTGAAATTAGCAAGTTTTAACCCCCTAAAAATTTCACTGTACAAGCTACAGAAAATATCACCATCTTTAGTTCATACAAAGTGTAGGCCACTGCACTGGGAGTCACACTAAGCCGTCTGGGCAGCTGACCCATGGCCTAAACTCCGCACTCCCCAAAGCCCCTGTGGCGGGGAAACCCGGCTGCCCACAGCGGCCGTGCGTGCAGACGCTGTGCACCCCGCGATTCGCTGGGAATCCACAAATCCCCTGGTACCCCGCCGTCCCGGCGTGGCACCCCGGGCGATGGGCGAGGGCCAGGCCCTCGGGCCCGTCTCGCCCCCGATCAGACTTCCCCCTGTCGCGACAGCCCTGCCTCTGTTTTCGGCACAGCTGCCCCGGCTTGCCGGGTGCGGGAGGCGGCGGGAGCCTGCTGCCCGCCCCGCCGCGGCACCCGGGCAGGCCTCCGCACACCTAACATCAGCTTTCCCGCAATGAATTTTAGAAGGTCATTCCGAATCTTAAAACTGATCAGAATCGTTTGGATAATTCCCAGGAGGATTACCTCTTCTCCTCTTTCAGATTCTTCATCCTTCTAACCCCTTTGACCAACATATGGGGAAAACTCTCAAGGTTCCTTAAGATGTGCTTTGGAATCCTACACAGCAATTATATCAAAAGCAATGGAATATATTTAAATGCATATAGAACTAGTGCTATTCATGATTTATTTGGCAGACTACTTTTTCTTCTAAGCAACTTGGTTTTAGCAGTGGGAATATCGAATTAGATCTCTGCCTAAAATGGAAAACAGCAGAGCAAAGAAAATGTGAAGCAATTTTTCTTTTTTTCTTTGTCTTTTTTGTTTATTTGTTTGTGTTTTAAATAATTTTTTTTGGCTCAGTTTATCTAGTTGCAATATTTTAGAGGCAATTCTCCTTTCAGACTGATTCACAAACCATGAAACCGATATGTGTCTCATTAGCATAACATTATTAGTAGTATTTTTTAGGCGCTAGGGATTCTATAATTTTTGAAATTAAGGTGTAAACACGCCTAGAACAGAGGGAACAACTTTCAAATTCAGCAGTTCAAGGGGAATTTCAAGTGGTCGAACAGACCCCACGAGTATGTGTGGGGAAAGCTTTGGACAGACGGTGCTCAGGGCCAAATAGATTTGCTTTTCCTAGCGAATTTCTCTGGCACCAAAAAAGGTCAGCCTGTCTCAGGATATTCTTCCCCAGGAGCAGGGACTGCGACCTGGAGTATCGGGGCACTGTTGGTGTGCCGTCAGGAGGGGATAAACCCAAGGAGGTAGGTGCGATCCAGCTGAAACGGGCAAAACTGCGACTGCCTTCAGCGGGATCGCGTTCCGAGCCAGTGCCCTCTTCTCACACCCGGACCCCGGCTCATCGCCCGCGGGCTGCGGGCAGAGACCGCAGTGCCTCCGTAGCAGGCAATTTACCTGTAAGAGATTGCTTTCCCTTTCTTCCCCTTGTCTTGCCGCCGAGAAAACTTTTGGATACTTTCGTCAGTTTGTGGAAAGGGAGCGAAAACTTAGGCTACAAGCACAGGTTTCTTAACCAAGGTGAAAGGTGAGCATTTTAAATAGCAGCATCAGGAGAAGCAGATGGATGGATTTGCTTTAATGAACAGTGTTGTACAGCACGGCGAACAGTGTACGGTAGCAATCACTCACAAGCAGGCTGGGAATCATTTGCCCAACAGATCGCTCTCTGACTTCCGATCTCTGACTTCTGATCCCTCTTCACAGACTTCTCGTCTATTGGAAGGTTATTTTCAGTAAAGTGCTTTTCCCGAATAACTTTTTAACCATCTTGTCTTCTCCCACTTTCCCCCACCTCTTTCACTCCCCGCCCTCCCCGCTTCCCCTGCAGGTTTTTGCGTTCACATACACGTGGAAGAAACGCCAAGCAACACGTACAAAGTAGTGGTGTCTGTGAGCGGTGAAAGGTGATGTGAAAAGCACAGTCTACGAATCGCCGGGCTGTTTTTATTTTAATGAGAAACTAGGGAATTCGGACACTCACACACAGGTTGAGAAGCCAGGTCACGCCTCAGTCCCTTCTAAGGTACTATGGGATGGATTATAAAAGTGTGAAGGGGAAGCTCAAGCGATCGTTAGTTAAGGGAACCCTTCGCCGTCAGTGCCGTTGTCACTTAAATTTCCACTACTTAATCGAAATATTTAACGATCACTCTTCAAGCAGCAAGCATTACATGCCGTGGGGCCCCAGAGTTCGCCAGGATTTAAGGTAACCACTGTGCCCACCTCTTTCGGAGGAAGATGTGGAGCAGAGGTTTCCTGTCTCTCGTGGAAGAGGGAGAAGCTGACTTCAGCAGGGGTTTTATCCTTCTGCTCTCCCTATTCGCCGGCCGACTGCAGCACTTCTCTCGAAGCTCGGGTTTCGTGGGGCCTCCGGGGTGACCTCCCCGCGACAGGGGCTCTGCGGGGAGCGCAGGCTGCATGGCCGCCCGTGTCTCAGGCTGGCAGGGAGAATTTCTCTCTTGGCCCTTTCTTCCGAGCCAGCCCCTTTTGCCCCAGCTGTGATTTTTCACATCGCCTCGCCGCCACCAATAACATTTAACGACGATGAAATATCTTACCTGCGACCTGGCTCTTAAATAATCTGATAGCACACAATATAAACACAGACACCAGCAGGGGTATAGTCATGAGATCGATCAGGTTTCCGCACGCATGCCCTGGATCCCCCCGTCCTCTCCCCCGGGAGCCTGGGGGCCTCTCTCCCCCCGAGCCCCTGCTCTTTAGGAGTGCACCAGGACGGAATGGAGGGAGCCCTTGCCATCGGGGTTGTTGCTCGCGGTCTGTTCCAGCAGCGATGCAGCAGCCGGGGAAGCGGCGGGGCAGATCTGCGAGGCGGCGACCGTCAGAGCAGGGATGGCCGAGGCAGCGGGCAACGCCGGCGCCGGCTTGATGGGCACCGGGACGGCGGGCATGGTCTGCGCCGGCGGGTGGCAGAGCGCCTTCACGGGCATGCCGAAGGGTCCGTAGTCAGGAGACACGGGCACACCGGCCACGGAGTCCATCACCCCCACGTGCGGCCACACGGAGCTCACCACGCTGCTGAGTTGGCTGGGCACCGGGTAGCCTAGGTGGTGCATCACCGAGGCCAGCGGCAGCCCGCCGGCCTGCAGCACGCCCTTGTAATCTCTGCCGATGATGTTTTCGATGGCGAAGGGATGCTTGAAGCCCGAGGGCTGGCTGCTCCCATAGGGTGAGAACTGCGGTAGCCTTCCCACCGCGGCAGCGGCCGCGGCCGCAGCCACGGCCGCGTCGGAGCCCGCCAGCCCCGGCACCTTGCCCGGGGGCGGCGGCGGCGGAGGGTGCGGATGGAAGTAGTGCACCATGTGCGGGGTAGGCGCCGGGGGTTTGCCGGGACCGCCGCCGCCCGCCCCGCCGCCGCCGCCGCCGGGCAGGTGATGCTCGGGGCGCAGCACCTTGAAGCGCTTGCGGCGGCGGAGGAAGCTGCCGTTCTCAAACATGTCCCCGCAGTCCGGGTGCAACGCCCAGAAGCTGCCTTTGCCCGGCTGGTCGGGTCGCCGCGGGATCTTGATGAAGCAATCATTGAAGGACAGGTTGTGCCGGAGGGAGTTCTGCCAACGCTGGGTGTGCTCCCGGTAGTAAGGGAACCGCTCCATGATGAACTTGTAGATGTCGCTCAGGGGCAGCATCTTCTCTGCCGAGTGCTGGATAGCCATGGCCGTCAGGGAGATGTAAGAGTAGGGAGGCTTCTGGTCGCTGTACGAACTCTTCCCCGGCCTGGGCATCGCCGCCCCACCGCAGCACTCCCGCGGCCGCACGATCCCGCCGCTCCGGGCCAGCCGCTGCTCAATGCCGCTCGCGGCGGGCTCGGGAGCCGGGGTCTTCGCTGCCCTGCCCCGCTGCCGCCTCTACATCCTGGACATCACCTGCCCGGGCCACACGCGACAGTGACCACCCGGCGGCCGACCAGCGAGCTCCGTGCACGGCTTCCTCCAGCGCTCTCCCTGCCGGACGCACTTGCCTCGCCGCCCCTCAGCTTGTGGGAGAGACAGCTGCCGCCCAGGCCGCGGGGGCTTGGAGGCTACGTGCCAGAAGGAAGTCCCGGCCCGCACTGGCGTCCCGCTTTTCTCCTGGAGGCTACTGAGTCTCCCGGGCTGCCCCCCTGCCGCCTGGCACACTCGGTTGGAGTTGATGCTCCTCAGGCGCCGAGGGCTCGAGAGCATGAAATTACCTCGGACGTCTGCAGAGACATGAAAGAAAGAAACAAAAACATCCCTCTCACCATTCAGTCCGGTGTCCCCTTAAAAGTTTGGCGGAGGCGAGCGCCGGGAGTCGGCGGGGAGAGGAAACGAGCGGGGCGGCGACCGCCGTGGCTGCTGGCGGGGCTTGTGCACGGCGCAGTTTTGTAATGGTGCCCGAGTCGCGAGACCCCCGCAGTTCCTGCTCTCTTGCTATCACATGACAGCCGCTTGGGGACTTGGCGTCTCATGGAAAAGGAGCGAGAAGCGGCTCCCGACTCCCGTCTCACTCACATCTCATCAGGGTGAGGTGGAGCCAGGGCTCTGGGAAAACTCCGTATGAGACCGAGATCCGTTTTCCATAAGGCAGGGAACAGCGGCCGGAGCAGAAAAGATTCCTCCTCCCACCTCTCCCACTCCAGCTCTCCTCCACCCCTTTCATAGCCATTCTCCTCCTTCTTGACCCCTCGCTCCATCACAGTCCAGCTTCTAGCAGTAGGCGCGAAGGCCCTTCGAGGGTGCCGCACCACAGAGAGATGGAGAGCGGGAAGAGGTTTTTCCTGGTCCCCGCGGCAAGTCGAGTCAAGCACCCTGGAGAAATGGCCCTCGAACTAGCCCCGCGAGGCAGCGAGCAGGAAATATAGGCCCTTTGAAATAATTTTTTTTTTTATCATTCCTGTCATTCTGTTTAAGAAGCTACGCAAAGACTAGCACAAAAACAAGAGAGAGGCAAAACATCCTACGCTCTCCTCTCCAAATCGTTACTGTCAATTCTTGATAGTCGTCACGATGCGGCTCACAGAAAAAACGTAAAGAACCAGCCAAGGCATCATCTGTACGCTTAGAGACGGGCTACTTAGCGCCTGTGTTGGTTTAGACCTCATTAGTAGGAATCAATGAACAGTGCAACAATTCACATCTATCCTCCGAACGTACTGCTTTATAGCGAGTAGGCTGCGGATTTGAGCGAGAAAAAATGAAAATTCTTGCTTAGCTGCCGCTAGAGTTGGAAGAAACACTGCTCAACACCAGCACATAACTGAGCACAATTAGCGAGATGCTATAAGAGGTGTCAGCGTTAAAATGATTACTCCGACTTTTATTGCCTAAATAGGTTGAAAGAGCCTTACTGTATAGAAAACAACATAAGGAAAAGCTTTTTATTTTTGAGCCCGTCCTTGCAGGCTGTTGCGCTGGGTCAGACCCGCTGGGCTGTGTAGCACGCAGGTACGGCGGTGCAGCAGCGCTGGGGCGGAACCCGGCCGGCCATGCCCCCCGCGCCCCACTTCTGCCTTCGGGGGCGTTTGTTTGAACATCACACTTGTTTGTCTGTCTCCGAGTCAGGCATTGCAGGTAGAAGAAGAAGGGGTGAGGGAAGAAAAAGAGCTTTTAAATGCGCTTATAATCTCTGCCGGGGAGCGAAGGAAAGGACTAATTTTAAACCCACTGTCAAGTAATATGTATTTAACAGTTTTTACACCCGATCAAGGTCAGTCAAGTGAAAAGCATAATCAAAGGTAAAGAAGCAGAATAAGTAGCCACAATTCTGCCAAGCCGGGCTTCCCCAGAAAGTGCGTGGTTTTTAAAAAAAGTTTCAGGTTATTGTCTGAAGCATCACTTTCCACTGAGAAATTAGGAGGCACGGTGGCAGCAACATTAATATCGTGCATCTTGGGAAGCTAACTCCCATATTACCCGCACGGCGACACCCGACATTTCAACGTCTTTCCTGAAGTATCCTGACATTTTCCCCAAAAACATTTTCTTCGTGTTTTACCACTTAATCCTGTCCTAACCGTTTAAAAGCCCTGCTCCTACCCTAAAATCCTGGATACTAAAGTCATTCTTACTGTTTGCCTCACCTCACTAGTTAGCAACCCGGCGTTTTCCCCCCGTAGGGCATATGTGAGAATTTAGCCCGGCCCTTTCTCAGATTTACCCTCTTCATCTCCACTGCAGCCGGATTATATTTTTCATGGGAGAACAGATCCGTCCCTGGAGACCGGTGAGACCTGAAATGCGCTGTTTGGGTTTAATATTCTCCCATCCCTTCCCAAACGCGACTGCTTTTGGGGGCTGTTTCCCCGGGAAGGCGTGGGAGAGGTTGGGAACGGAGGGACAGAGTCGGCTGGGAGCTCGATGAGTGCAACAGTCCGGCGGGCACCGCTGCAGGAAACCTGGGGCTGCGGTGCTGCCACCTCTGTCCTCTCTCTCCCGTAGGCCTCCGAGGTAGGACTTCTGCTAAACGATGGGGTGTTGGAGCAAGCCCGCGTTTAGCAGGGGCCCTTCCCAAGCTACCGGAAAAGTTCTTGCATGCATGGGCTAGTGGCTAGCTAATTGGTCCGCAGGTTTATGGGGAAACATCACCGCAGGGCTGCGTATGTTTGTGAAAGCGAGATCTGTTCCTTGAAGCCTCTAAGACAATTACTCAAACACACCTCAGGTAATCGGCCTGACATCACCCAGGCCAGTTCAGAATTTCAAGAGGTAATATTTTGCTAATGATGTACTGCTGGTGGCAGCCTCCCTGGGTTACTTCTGCATCCCTCCTGACGCGGCAACATAGTTTCTCAGGCTTTTTTTTTTTTTCTTTTTTTTTCTTTTTTCCTTCAACCAGAAAAGTCACTATGAAGTTTTATTGCTCTCGAGAAATTATTTCTTGTTGCACTCCTCAGACGCTTTCAATCCTCGGGCAAAGATCTACCCCGAGGAGATGGCCGTGGCTTTGGAGGAGCAGGGTGACTATCCCCTTCCTTTCGCTTGCTTTGCCGTGCGCTACATTTAGACATACCTGTCTTCTAGTTCTGCCGCGGTCTGCCTGCCTTAGTGAAGGTTAGCTTTAGAGACAGCTTTGGTGACAGAGGGTAAAAAAAGCTTCGTTTATCAAGAGCTGCGTCACTGGGGAAAACAGACCCGAGCAGCACTTGGTGGACGGCCGGCTTGACAGCGTCAAGATACGCTGCCTCCTTCATGAGAGAGTTTCTTCGGGCAGGGAAAAAGCCTTCACCTTTCAGCTCCTTCTGCAAGCCTTTAAAATTTCCACCTGTTTCAGGTGAGCAATTAGCTCTGTTCTTGCATTAGGACTGGTAATACAAGCACGAAGATGTGCCTCATCTTCTTTGCTCCCTATCTTTGGTATTTTTTCATTTTCTTCTGTCCATTTCACCTGCTACTCAGTGCTGCTGTTAGTCACGACTTCCTGGCACCACTGCTAATTTCACGGCGAAGTGAAGTCACGCAAGATGCAAGATAATCACACCTGCCTTTCATGAAAAGAACGTGAAGCGAAAGATGAGAAACGGATCCCTGCTCTTGGCGAGAACACGCACCAAGAAAACGGCAGAGCCGAACCGTATTTTTTGGCTTGGTGTTTTAAGAAGAGAGATCGGTTGCTCTCTTCGAAGCGACATGTCGGCACCCACCCACATTTCCCTTGTCAAACCAACGCCACTTTCCCGTCTTGTCCCAGCGGAGTCCCGCCGATGTCAGAGGGTGCCTGCACCCTGCTTTGCCAGCCCTG